>CM065922.1:21861319-22441319 GCA_033439105.1 Magallana nippona
TTTCATGGGTCAGGGAATGTCAAGTGACCAGATGATACAACAGTCCCAAGGTTTTGGGGTTCAGATATCAGAAATTCAGGGAAATCAGTTCAATCCCTACCAGCAAACAAGTTCTGCACCTGAGCCGTTCTCAAGTGACAGCTTTAATCAGTACAATGCCAGTCAGAAGTTACAACAAATGAACATGAACACATCTCACAGTGGCATAACACCCAATCAACCAATGATGTCCCCATACAGGCAACAGCAACAACAACAGTTCAGACCCTCACAACCCAACATGGCTCAACCAAGTCCAAACATGGGTGGGTATGGAAACTATGGGGCACAGCAAGTTGGACCACGCTTGCCGAATCCTCCTCAGCAGCACATGCAAGTTCAGCAGAGTATGCCTCAGTGGAACCCTGGCCAGTCTAGTCCTAGTCGTCCTCATTACATGGCCCAGTCTCAGAATATGATTCAGTCCCAGATTATGCCCACCTCACAAGCCATGCAGGGCAAGTTTCTTTCACATCCTGACTTTCCACAGATGCCCTCCTCCAACGCCTCAGATTTCTTTCAGAGCAGTCCTGCAACTTCAACTTCTTTCCAGCGCTTTCAAGGTAACCCGTCATCTAATCCACAAAGCATGTACATGCAGAATAGAAGTCAAATGCCCTCTGTGCCAATATCTAGCCCTAACACCTCCATGGGACACAGGCAGAGCAGCATACAGTCCATGACTCCTCAGCAGTCACAGATACCCATGCAAAATCAACCAACATTCCAAATGCAGAACACAATGGGAATGCCAGGATTTAATAACCCTTCTCAACAGGTACCTCAGCAACATGCTTTACAATATCAGGGCAACTTTCAGCAACAACAACCAATGAATAATGTTCAATCGAATAATTTTCAGCGATTTCCATTTGGCCAGATGCCTAGCAATACACCCACTAAACAGGGAGATGCTTCAGCACAGTTCAATACAAGTCCCAACCAGAACTTTCACCCCTCTTACCCTAGGATGCCTTCTCAAAGGGCAACAACCCCCTCACCAAGGCCACCATCTACTCCTGAGCACGCTTCCACCCCTCAAGTTAACCCTAGAGCCCCTGCTTCTGTTCCACAGATGGAACAGCTGGTTTCACCGCCTGGACCACGTTCGAATGTGTCCACACCTGTATCTAGTCCATTCCATCAACCACAAGTGAGTAGTAGTGGGCCAAACTTCCAACACTCAAATGCTATTCAAATCAGTACATCTCTACCAAACTCTAATGGCATAGGCCCAATCAGTCCAAATGTGAAAAATGCTGGCAATGTTAGAGTGACAATGACAAATACCGAACGCGAAATACAGTACCTGCAGCAGCAGTTGAATCAGTTGCAAGCAGCAGGGCAGACACAGCAAACTCAACAAAAAATGCTGGAAGTACAAGAAAAGATTCGTTCTCTTCGTGCTTCTCAAGAAATTCAAAGACAAAAGGCCCAAGCAGATCAAAAAGGTGGATATACTGGACCAACAAATGGGACAATGCAAACGCAGCAACAACAACCATCTCAGAATCAAACCAATGTTGCTCCAGTGGTAAAAGAAAACCCTCAGGTTTCAGCTCAACAGCAGCAAACAATGCAACAAGCCCAAATTTCAGTACAACCACAACTCCTAATGCCGTCTCAAGCAGTACAACAATCTCAGCCGATAATGCAACAACAGCAACCAGCACAAGTTCCACAGCCTTCCATGCAACAACCACAGCCACCTGTACAACAACAGCAACAACAAACTGCTAGTCAGCAACCTTCCTCAAACCCACAGCAAGTGTTTCAGATTGGCCAGCCTATGTTTGTTAATCAGACACGGCCCCCTCAGAATGTCCTGATAGTGACATCTGGTACACAGAGGATGATACAGCCACAACTGCAACAAATGCCGATGCATTCTCCCCAAAAAGTTCACGTTATTCTACAGGTATGTATAAATCATGTTTAATTAAATTGCAATTATTAGTCAATAATCAACAAGGGTGACTTTTTACCTTTGCTCTTTATTTATTTATTTATTTAGCCACAAGGAAGCCAGGCTGCCCCTCAGATGATCAGTCAACAAGTGCCTCAGTCCGTAAACAATCTACCTCATGCTATGCCTGCTCAGGGCATGACTCCAATGCCACCTGTAGGGTCGCAACAAGGAAACATTCCGTCGAGTGTTGTTCAACTTCAGATGGGTGGAGTCTCTCAACCTGCTCCTCAGCTTATCCAGGCACCACCAGGCACAACATTTCCGCCTCTTCAAGACTTATGTAGCGAGAGCAACCCTGCAAGTGCAGAAAAACCAAAGAAAAATAAGAAGGCCAAGAAACAGCAAGAGAAAGCGGACAAGATTGTGGCAGAAGCTGTAGCGCGGGCCCAGGCTGAAGGCCGGGATGTGCCAAAGATTATGACGGGGGATATCCCAGCAACTGTGAGCGATGTACAAAACGCAGATGAGGAGGACTCCAAGAAAAAGAAAAAACGTGTCAGGAAACCAAAGACGCCCAAAAAGGAGGAGAAGAAGGAAGGTGATGTGAGTAGTGGGGAAGGGACACAGGAGCTGGAGAGTCAAGGAGAATCTACCATGGATGGAGAGAAAGTAGAAAAGAAGAAGGCCAAGCCCAAAGTAAAAGCACCTGTAAAGAAGAAGAAAAAGTATGTGCTCTTTGTAATTCCTTCAAGATACTTTTAAATAAAGATCTTTGTTTTGGGGAATTAAAATGAAACAAACTCAAGAATCTTTATGAATATATTAATTTTCAGACCTCCAGCTACATTCTTGAAAAAGAAAAAGAGGAAACGTCACGATTCATCCGAGTCAGATCCTGAACTAAAACATGCAGTGGGTGAGACCGAGGAAATGGATGATGATTCAATCCAGGTTAGTGAAACACAACAGCATAGTTCTACAATGTCAATAGTATTTTTTGCCATTCACTTTAACTGTAAATTTGATTTTTCGATCATTTAGATATTTTAAACAATTTAACTGAGGTGTTATTGGTGTGATAATTGTGATATTTCTGTTTCCAGAAACGGCGCTCTGCTCGTAATACAAAGAGGAAGAAGTACCTGGATGATGTGGATTTGAACCTGTCGGATGATGATACCCAGGATGTGGAACCAGAAGCCCTTGCTGAACAGCCGGCAGCTGTCAGAGTTGTATGTGTCACAGCAACTGAACATGTTACAATGATAACGCAATAATTTTTCTACAGCCAATTTATGTTATAATATTGACCCTTACCACTTGTAAAATTGACTCAATTTTTAAGATAGTGGTAGAACTCACATTCCCCTGTCTATTGAAATGCTTTCCTCAACAAATTGATATGTATGACAGTCATGTGTTTGATTATTTCAGGACACCATTGAGGAGGACAACAGCTCAATTGTGGATAAAATTTTGGGAAGCAGAATGAGAAAAGCAGACAAAGATGTAAGCAAGTCGCACAATCTGCAATTGCCAGGAACAAAACTTGATGATGTTCATGTACATTACTGTGATGATGAGTTGTTGATATTGGATCTTATATGTTTTATTCTGATTTACAGATCAGTGTAGATGGAGAAACTGAAGAGCAATCAACATCAAATGAAGAAGTTGAGGAATTCTTTGTTAAATACAAGAACTTGTGAGTGATAGTTGTTTCATTTATTCTGTTTATGATTTGGATTACATAGCGTTTCAATATACCTGAAGTTCTCTTTTTATGTGAAACAGTAATACATGTACCTTTTTGTGCCCGTTTTTCAGTTCCTATTTGCACTGTGAGTGGAAAACAGCGGAAGAATTGGAAAGGGGGGATAAACGTATTCATCAGAAAATAAAACGATACTATATGAAGAAAACTTATAGCCAGAATATGTTCTCAGAGGTAATTTTTAATTGATTTCAATTGACAATACAACAGTTTGGTCATTAATTTACAATCAAGATTATTTGGATTTATAGGATTGTCATTGTGACCCTTTAGAGTCAAGGAAGTGACTGATAGATGATACTGAAGAAAAACAGGATATGAAAAGCCTTCATTGGCTATAAAACTGATTTATACATGCACAACCATCATTTCCTTCTGTCTACATGGGGACATGGTTGTATTGGAATTGCTTTTGATTAACATTTAAATTTCTATTTTAGTTGGATGAGGATGAACTCTTTAATCCGGATTACACTGAGGTACATCGAGTCTTAGATGTGTCCAAACTCAGTGACCCGAACGGTGGTGATGACATCACACACTTTCTGGTCAAGTGGAAGGGACTGCCCTATGAGGAAGCCACATGGGAGCTACAGCAGGATGTGGATCCTGTGAAGGTGGAGCACTTTTACAAGTTCCGGGAGCCACCAGAGGATGCAGAGGTAATTCATATTATTCTAAATATTATACTTGGAAATTTTTATAACACTTCAATTTGAAATTTTTGTCAACAGAAAAAGTAGTATTTTATGGAATGCAGATACATATGGATATTTGTTATAAGCTTTTAGCATATAGCATTATATAACTCCAGTCCTTTCAATGTATGCCTTGATTTCTTCTCTCAGGTTAAAGCTCAAGGTTCACCAGATGAATGGGTAAAACTAGAGGCGTCTAGAGAGTACAAGAATGGCAACTCCCTTCGAGACTACCAGCTGGAGGGGGTGAATTGGCTGATGTTTAGTTGGCACAACCACCAGAACTGTATTCTGGCTGATGAGATGGGTCTGGGCAAAACCATCCAGAGTATCACTTTCCTTAACGAAGTCATGCTGTATGGAATCAAGGGACCTTTCCTGGTGGTAGTTCCTCTGTCCACACTAGGGAACTGGGAGAGAGAGTTTGAAACTTGGACCAGCATTAATGCCATTGTTTATCATGGAAGGTAAGTTTTCTATTATGCTGAGGTGGCTTCTTTTGTGATCTAAATAAACAACTCTATCTAACATGCATGCAAGTTTATTTAGACGACATCGATTAAAAATGTGTTATGTCTCAAGTAAAATGGTATCATTTTCCTCAGAACAATTTCATTACAGATACCTGAAGCTATTGCATTATAATTTACATATACCAATTACATTGACATTCAGATTTTTGGATTATTGTCTATTTGATAGTTCCACCAGTAGAAACATGCTGCAGTCCTATGAAATGTTTTACAAAGACGAGAAAGGACAACGAATTCCAAACCAATATAAATTTCATGCTCTGATTACGACTTATGAAGTCATCATCTCGGATTGTGAGTTGCTGAGTGACATTGAGTGGAGAGTTCTAATCATAGACGAAGCTCATCGTCTGAAGAATGCCAAGTGCAAGTTAATGGAAGGTCTAAAGATGTTTGACTGTGTAAGTCAATTAGTTGGTGTTTATACATAAGTGCCCACAGTTTCATCTTATCTTATTGGGCAAAACTTGACAGAAAATTTCCTGACTAAAGTTTTTATATAATAAGAGTATGATCAATTTTTCTAGTGAAGTTACCTCTTTTGTCAGAAAGACATGCTTTTGAAATTTCACAGTTTGTAACACAAATTGGTTTGCAGCTTGCTTACTGAGTTGTCTTAAATGTTTGTAACAGGAGCACCAGGTCCTATTGTCGGGAACACCCCTGCAGAATAACACAGAGGAACTTCACAGTCTCCTCAGCTTCCTGGAACCAGAGAGATTCAAGTCAACTCAAGCCTTCTTGGCAGAATTTGGGGAACTCAAAACAGATTCCCAAGTGGAGAAGCTGAAAGCTGTATGTTAATGCTTTGAATTAGATTTGAAATTATTGTGAAGAATGGTAAATTTCTGTTTGGAATGTTTGCAAGTTAAATAATACATGTTTTTTTCATTATGTTAAACAGATTTTGAAACCAATGATGTTGAGAAGGTTGAAAGAAGATGTAGAGAAGAATCTTGCTTCCAAGGAAGAGACCATTGTTGAGGTTAGAAATTTGTTTGCTTTGATCTTTATTGATAACATTCTTTTGGCTAAAGGCACAGTTTAATGAAAATTATGGTGTGCAAAACTTTCAATTCATATTTTGATTAATATGGTAAATAGGTATCTAACCTTATTGTATGCACATAGAATATTCAATTAGTAATGAAGTTGTTTTTGTATTTGCAGGTGGAGTTGACAAACATTCAAAAGAAATACTACAGGGCTATTTTGGAGCGTAACTTCACCTTCTTGTCCAAAGGCACTGGTTCTTCAGCCAATGTACCGAATCTGCTGAATACAATGATGGAGCTGCGAAAATGTTGCAATCATCCTTATCTTATCAAAGGTACTTGTAAATGCTAATCAATTTTATTGAAATGTTCTAAGCATGTTAAAACAAATTACATATGCCATTAGCTTTGCCAAGTGTTACTAATAGTATGAGTAAAAAATTACATCATTGAATATTCAGCATTGATAATTCCCTTTTAAAAAAATATATTTATTGTATACCCATCAATTTTCCTTTCTTGATACTGTTAATTTTACAGAGCGTGATCCGATTTTTGGATTACCACACTGGGTTTTCAATTCTGTATCACCACTCTCTCTGAAACTGATTAAATAATGTCTGTATTTTAGCCCGTTTTGAAAAGAGTTTGTTTTAAAAAAAGCTTTGTTATATAAGTAAATGTCATACAATTTATTTTAAAAAGAAGTTTTGTAATAAAATCTTTTAAGTGGACAAGGGTATATAATAAATTTATCATTGTAACAGTAACTTGATCCAAAGAGCAGAATCACGTCTCATTGCCAGACACAGATCATCAGATCAAACTCGCATCTCGCTTGATCTGATAATCCACGCCTGGCAACTCGACGTGAATCGACCTTTGGATCAAGTTACTGTTTTAATAATATATAAGTACATATGCTTGAATTAGATGAATACCTGTATGTGAGCAATGGATTCATATTCTATAGGTGCTGAGGACAAGATCTTGAATGAGAGTAAGGAAAGCAAAGGAAATGATATGGAAGCTGTGTTCAAAACTATGGTTCACTCCTCGGGTAAAATGGTGCTGTTGGACAAACTCCTCCCCAAACTGAAGCAGGGGGGACATAAAGTCCTGATCTTCTCCCAGATGATCCGTGTGCTGGATATCCTAGAGGATTATCTTATTCACAAACAGTAAGTGTCTAGTCATTATGGTGTTGTATTGGTCCCCCTCACCCACTTGTGTAAAGAAGGCTTCTTGATGGTATATGCATTTGTTGACCAGCCATATTTTGCCTGACCAATAACAATTTGCTTGACAGTATTCAAATTTTATATGCTGGATAGCTGTGATGATTGACCCATTCAGATTTTTCTGTAGAGGATGACAAACTCAAGCCAACTCATACATGCTTTCACACAGATGTGAACATGTCTGATGATCTGGTGAAACTGATACAGATGTTTACTCCAGAAGTATATTGCATAGAAGATATCACACTATTACATGTAAATGTGGGTTTGTTTAGTGTCAATGTACCAAAAATTATGGAAAAGATAAAGAATCAACAAACTTTATGAACTTCTTTTGGGTTGCAGCAAGTCAAACTCTATTCATTTTAAAACTATTGATGAATTATTTCTGAAGGTAATCAGTATTACTGAGTAATTGCAACTCAAATTTTATGTGCAAATTCACAATACAGCACCAAAAACCTTGCTTGATGTACTGATGTGTTCATAGAAAATATGAGCTAACTTTATATGCATGTACTGTCCATTGCAACACACTTGAAATACATTTCCTGCCCCAAAAAATTCTTTATACACAGGTCAATTGTAACAAATGTTAACAAAGTTAACACATACCTCTGTCAGTTATGGTTTAATATGGTACAATCAATATCTTGTTTAGGGGTCATATATGTTTTGTTAACATTCTTTTGAGGAAACATAGGAAGATACAGAGCATCTTTTACACATGTCTATGTGCATCTGTAGATGATGATAAACTCAAGCCAACTCATACATGTTTGTATACAAGCATGACTGATGATCTGGTGAAACTGATACAGAAGATATTTATACTTTTAGATTTACTATCATTAAGTTTGAAACGCTAATTGAAAATGATTATTCAATTCTTCAGATTTTGATAAAAACAAATGTTGGTCTATAACAATACTAGCATTGAATTCTCTTGCACAAATTAAATCAAGGAACTATTGTATAAAGTGAAACGGTATTCAAAACAAAAGAAGGACTTTCAAAAGAAGCATTGGTAGTTATACTGTGTTTGCCTTTCCACAGATATTTGTTTGAGCGACTTGATGGGAGGATATGTGGTAAGCTACGACAGGAGGCCATTGATCGATTCTCTAAGCCTGAGTCGGACCGCTTTGTCTTCCTGCTGTGTACACGTGCCGGGGGTCTGGGTATCAACCTGACCGCTGCCGACACGGTCATCATCTACGACTCTGACTGGAACCCCCAGAACGATCTCCAGGTAAGCAGGGATTTGTGTGTTGTCATCATTGATAAAACTGAGCCTCATCATTAATCAAAATGATGTGTAGTGTATGCATTGAAAAATTTTGTGTGGATTCAGTTTACACTAGATATGCAAGAAGAAAATATTACCATAAATGTTCACCCTTGGACTGACCTACATATCGTTTCTTAAAGAAATGCACAATTGTCAACATATCAAATTATCTATGTATACTGTTTATTGATGTTTACATTGTTTTAAAGATGGGGTGTTATTAAATGTTGTTGCTGTGTTTATAAAAGTAATGTTTTAAGTCTCAAAATTTTACAAGACATGAATGTCAACAATACACAAAAATGCATTTGTTCCTGCTTAATTTTCAGGCTCAAGCCCGTTGTCACAGAATTGGTCAAACAAAGGAGGTCAAAGTCTATCGCCTCGTAACCAGAAACTCCTATGAGAGAGAAATGTTTGATAAGGCTTCACTCAAGCTTGGTCTGGACAAGGCTGTACTCCAGTCTATGGGCTCAGATAAGAATGCACCTGTAAGTTGTACAAATCTTTGTCAAAGATCTTTTAAAGTGTTTCTACCATGATGAAAGATCAAGCCAACTCAGACATAAACTCTAGAAGATTTATGAGTGCTGATTTAGGTGAAACTGATGTAGAATTTTCATGTATCTTTTTAAAAAAAAAATTTCAAATTTTTAATTGAAAATAAACTGTTTTTTCTGAAAATCTGTAGCAAGCCCAGATGACCAAGAAGGAGATAGAGGAGTTGTTGCGTAAGGGGGCGTATGGTGCTCTGATGGACGATGACAAAGCTGGGGATGAATTCTGTGAAGAAGACATCGATCAGATTCTACAGCAGCGCACGAAAGTTATCCAGATTGAATCAGAAGGAAAGGGCTCAACCTTTGCTAAGGTGAGGTGTATTTCTAAAATGCTTTATCATTGTTTTTAGACTAAAGCGCATTTGATCATGTTTTAATTTGTAAACATATTGAAAGGGCACTCCTATGCTGGAATAATAAAAAACATATATATTATACATAGTGGTTATAGTTCAATCTTGTCTGATAAGTATGAAATAGATCTGGTTCAAAAGAATGTATTTCTAAATTCGAATGTAGTTTTTGAGGTTGCATTAATTTATCCTCAAAGTTATCACAATTACATGTACAAATGCATAAAGTATACATTCACATGTACTTGCATAGTGTTGATCATTTGCTATAATCAGGCGCAGTAAACTTAACATCTGTCACATAAATATAGTATGTCTAGTTTATTTGAAACTAGTATTGAAATGCAAGATTTTGTGTTGTAGGCAAGTTTCTCAATGTCTGGCAACAGAACAGATATTGATATCAATGATCCCGACTTCTGGAAGAAGTGGGCCAAGAAGGCAGATGTGGATGTAGAGGGATTAAAACACAAGGTACAGTATGGATGCATTTTCTCTTTATATCCAGACCTTGCTATATTTCCATTATATACATCTATAAATGCAGTGCAACCACATTATATGTATGTGGTCCTTGTATCTAAATTAAAATGAAGGGATGAAATACATGTAGATGGTGTATAAGTTTTCTGTTATGGATTTTGCAGAATGAACTGATCATACAAGAACCGAGACAGAGGAAGCAGACTGCACGCTACGGAAATGACGACAGCGTGATGGAGATGTCAGAACTGGACTCTTCCAGTAACAGTGACGATGAGGATGACGAATCCAGGAAGACACGTAGCGGGATGAAGAAGCGTGGGCGCCCAGGCAGGAAGAGGCGGGGCTCAGATGATGACTACGACGCTGACGATGCTGAGGGCTACGGAAGATCCGACTGCTTCAAAGTGGAGAAGAACCTCCTGGTTTATGGGTAACATGTTTAAGATGTATATTTTTAGGATGCAAAAAATGTTAAGAAATTATGAAATGGTATTGCACTGTGTCTTTCTTATTATTGCACAATATTGTACTGAATATTTCTCTTTTAACAGATGGGGTAGATGGAAAGATATCCTTTCCCATGGGAAATTCAAAAAGATGCTAGAGGAGAAAGATGTCGAAAATATTTCTAGGGCTTTGGTAATTACAGTTTATTTGTTGGAGTTTTGTCTTTCTTGTTAAAAATTGAGGTATAAAGGAGATAAAATAGAAATGGAGTGAAATAACTTCTAAATTTTTTTTCCAGTTAATTTATTCCCTTCAACAGTACAAGGGAGATGAAAAAATTAAGGAGTTTATCTGGGATTTGATCTCCCCCTCAAGTGATGGATCTCTGAAAAACCACTCAGGTGGGTATCCAGGTTAAGATCTATGCATACAGGACTTCTTTAATTTCTAAGATGCTAGATTTGCTCCTTATGTTTATTTTGCAGCTCAAATATTTGATATCTGTATGGACATGATGGATTTATATGTTCATTGTAAATGTAGGATTGTCTGCTCCTGTACCAAGAGGTAGAAAAGGCAAAAATAAGAAGAAAGAAGGAAAGCCAGAGAGCAGCAGTGAATTGTTCAAGTACAACAAGATGAAGAACTGTGATCCCGAAGTAGTGCTTCGGGATCCTGGCTACCGCAAACATCTTCACAGACATGCTAACAAGTGAGACCCATATCTGTTCAACTTTTTGTGGCATTTTGTAATTCAATTATTTTTTTCCATTAGAATAAGGCTCTGTGTAGTGTCCTACTTATAACAAAGAAATGTTGATCAATTTGCAGAGTGCTATTGAGGGTAAGACTGTTGTACTACCTAAAAGAAGAAATCATAGGGGCTCAAGCAGTGGAGAAGGTTTCTCAGGGATTGACTGCAAGGTAATTACAGTCAACAGAAAATGTGTATGGACATATATTAAAAGATTTTGTTTCGGTTTAGAGAACCACACATTTCTAAATTTGACTAGATACTGACAGTCATAAAATCTAATAAAAACATAGGAAATTGTATTTGATAGAATATTGTTGTTCGGTGTTCAGACTTGTGGTGTGTATGTTGTAGTGAGATAGAGATTCCCCAGGCAGATCCTGACGGAGACCCGCCCACCACCTGGTGGGATGAGGAGGCAGACAAGTCCCTGCTGATTGGGGTCTATAAACACGGTATACCTCAACTTCCTCATCTATCAGAACAAATTCTTGGGCAGTTTTGAGATACTGTCAATGTACTTCATTTAGCTGTAGACATAATTTATTACTTTTAGTACTTTCTTGTCTACTAACTGAAGTATATGCTTATATGAGGGTATATGATTTTAAAACATATGAAACAAAAGCTTTGTTTCAAGTGATTTATTTACTTTTAGGCTCATTTGTTTTTTGAATGAGCTTATTTATGTCTACGTACATGTATGTTCAGAGTATATTTATCACAATAGTCGAAACATAATCAGTTTCATTTTCTATAGTACAGTGTATAGTGAACTGTGTGTGTTGTCTGATTCAGGCTATGAGAAGTACAACATGATGAGACAGGACCCTGCTCTGGTCTTCTTGGGCAAGTGTGGACCACCAGATGGTGCTGCTCTAGCGGCCGAACAGAATGACGATGACGAGTATGTATAAAGAAAATAAAGGACGAGCTTGAAAAAACAAAATTTTTTGTTGATGATAAATTGTCTTTAAATTGAGTAAGATTTATGCCGAATAACTAAGAGGCCCTATATGAAAACAAGTGTAATACTCTGCTAAAGAACTGATGATGACTTGCCATGCTAATACAGAGGGCATACATAAACCAGGTGTGCTGGTTGTATGCCACTGTGAGTGGAAAAATGCACTAACTGACAGGGTTCTAATGCCTCTTTTGTCCCTTATATATTATGTATGACTCTTTTTTACAGTCATTGATTTATTGTATGAATTCCATTTGCTTTTGAAGTGATGACCTGGATGAATCAAAGATGAAGCAAGACGATGATGAGGATGTGTCAATGAGCTCGATACCCGAGTCCAGCAAAAAGACCACTCCAGCCTCTGTCCTGCCCACCGAGAAACCTGAGGGTGGGGAGGGGTCAGAGGAAGGGGATAAACTGCCATTCCCATCGTTCTCCGACCTGAACACTCGCCTTCGCAGAATCATCACCAGTTTCCAGCGAAACCACAAGAGGATGCTGATAAAGAATGCCCAGAGAGTCAAGGTAATTCATTGATGACACTTATCATTTCTTTTCATTTGCTGATTTTTGTAATCAATCGTGAAAAGAAATCAGTTGGTAATGTCATATTTTCAAACTAATTAGATTTGAGAAAGATGCTTTTTAAGAAACAATTTCAGTTCTTAAATATTTATGACCATGTTGTGTATTTGCAGAGAATGGAACGACAGGAAAGATTTGAAGCTGTGCTGAAGGAGCGTGAGACTCAGAGAATGCAGTATCAACAATGGTCGGTACCGGACCCCTATGGTCTATCCCTCCAACAGTAAGCCCATTATTTCACTAGGCTACAGCTTTATGTGCCTGTGTTGTCATCCCCTCCCCTTAGTCATGCTGTGTATTTGAATCTGGCCTTGGTAGGATAATGTTAGAAAGAATAGTGTTCTGGGAGACCGGCAAGTAGTTGAAAAGAATTCTACAAAGAAGCAGCGAATATGAAAATTTCTTACATTAAAAACCTGGAATCTTTTCTAGAAATACAGATATACATGTACCCGTATTAAGTGTATCTGTAATAAGAATAGCAGTTTAGTGCCATATTATTTTTTGTTAAAAAAAGAATACCGCATGTTAATTTATTGCATGGTGATGGCTGGACCCTATATGTTTTTGGAAGAGATACAATGTATACTGTATGCTGTAAATGTATTTATTATTGTCCTTTTTAATTTTGCTTAACTAAACAAAACAAAAGAACCTGCTTTAATTAGATTGTCATTTATTGCATGAATTCACCTTTTTTTTTATTTTACTTTTTTAAAAAATGTATTGAATTGCTGTTTAAGTGTTCACCATGTCTGTTGTTTAGTTTGTCTGACAGTTCAAGGTAAGATATTTCATTCAATAGAAAAGAAAAATTAATGAACATTCAAATTGCGAGATTTGCTCCAGTGCTAGGTTGGTGGAAATGACAACATTTAGCTTGTGCATGTTAGTGGGCTTGCTGTAGAGGGTGAATGATTTTCTACCTGTAAATTTACATCATTTTAATTAATTTGCTGTCAAATTTCATTTGCACCTTTTACACATTTCTTCTGCCTGTTCTGTTAATGACAGATGGCATGAAGCTTGTTTGAATAAATTTATTTATATTTGTCTACATGGAAATGGGGAAATATGATACTCTGTAGATGGCTTTTGGAGATGAAGTAATTGATCAGCATTTCTTATAACAGCTTTACTTTTATAATAATTTTTTTTCTACTTTTAATATCAAACTTGCAAAATTTTTCTTGAAAATTGAAGTAAAATTTGGGTGTTATATGGGGAAAGAAATTAGTGTGCTTTGGTGGCTAAAGGTATTGCTTGCTTGCAATGCTTTATCTCAAAAATTGTTTTTGTTTAGCCGTTGGTCTAGAAGAGAGGAGCAAGACTTCTATCGGGTCATTTCCAGCTTTGGGGTTGAATTTGACCTGGTTACTGGGCGCTACAAGTGGGACCGGTTCCGACAGCTGGCTCACCTGGAGAAGAAGTTTGATGACACCCTGACAGAGTACTTCCAGGCCTTTTATCACATGTGTATGCGAGTCTGCAAAAAGTTTAAAAATGATGATGATGGTGAGTGATCAATACAACATGATATCAAATATTTTGATTACCCGGTAATGTTATTTTGATCTAAACAAAAAAATTGTATGTATGGTTGGTACACATGTAAAATGTGCATCTATTTTACATTAAAAAGTTGAAAGTTAAAAAGTTTGGTGTGTATTTTTGTAGTTTACTTTCTAAGATTCTAACATTAAATTTTACTACTGTTGAAGCTCTGCCACCAAATAACATTTACGTTGACCCCATCACTGAGGAGAGGGCCAGTCGATGTCTTGCTAGGATCGACATGTTGAACAAGATCCGCACAGAAACCTTGAACCACCCCAAGTTGGATGAGAGAGTGAAGCTCTGTCAGCCGTCCTATGATTTACCCTCGTGGTGGATCTGTGGTCAGCATGATAGGGACCTTCTCATTGGTGCAGCTAGGTACGTATTGAAATCTAATTCTCTGCAATGGATATCCACATGTACAGAGAAACAATTTCACTTGACAATTAATAGACAAAAGGGTAATGGTGTAAGACAATATCTGTTCTGTTTTTGGTAGACATGGTGTTGTGCGGACAGACTACCATATCCTGTTTGATCCCAACCTGTCCTTTATTGATGTGCTAAAAACTAAGCAAGCTACTAGTCATTCCAGCTCCCCCTTGCCAACTAAAGGTAAAAAGTTTTAGCTTCTTTTAAAAGTTCTTTTAAGGTTTGTTTAGACATTTTTTTCTGTGAAATTTTATTTTTTTGTCTCTATTTTGCTGAAAATGTTGACATTGCAGACAAAGAGATAAAAACAGAAGAAAGTGAAGGAAAAGTTGTGAAAAAAGAGAAAGAAAGTAAAGAAAAAGTGAAAGAAGAAATCAAAGAGGAAGTAATTGAAGAATCAGTGTCAGTGAAATCAGAAAATGATGTTGAAAAATCGGAACAATCACCAAACAACGCGGAAACTGTAAAGGAGGAATCCAAAGACTTGAAAATGGAGGTTGAAGAGCCTTCAGAAAAGTCAAATGAAGAGAAAGAGAAGATTAATGGTGAATCTGAAATGGAGGTTTCTGAAGACAAATCTGAACAAGCAGCAGCCAAGTCAGCTGAAAATTCCCTGAATAAATCTTTGGAAGAATCACCAGATAAAACTAATGGAAAGAAATCACCTGTAACAGAGGAGGCAGAAGAAAAAGCAGTGAAAATGGAAGTTGAAGATTTGTCAGTCAAGAAGGAAAATGAAGATTCCCCCATTAAAAAAGAAAGTGAAGATTCATTGGAAAAGAAGGAAGATGAAAAGGTGCAGGTCAAGAAAGAAGAGGAAGAATCCATTGTGAAAAAGGAATTATCTGAGTTAGTCAAGGAAGAGACGGAGCCACAGGACTTGACCTCCATAAAGGAAAAAGACAAAGGAGCAAACAGTGATCCAGAGGTGAAGGAGGAAGTAAAGGGCACGAGTCCTGAGGACACGGAGCAGAAGGTGAGGGACATCGTGAAGGACATTAAACGCCAAACCACGGAAGAAATGGCCAAGTCGGAGAGGAAGAAAGACATCAAATGCACCTATGATGAGGAGGTATGATTAATAATTGTCATATGGGAGCTGTAGTATCAGTAAGGGAATACTGTAAATGTATTACATTTGGCACTGTATTCTATATAGCGATTTTGGCAGAAAACGGCGTCCACTAAATCAATTATATTGCCAAATGTTAGATATATAAATAGATAAATAGGAACAGAAATGCGCTAAATCAAATCCGCGCTAACTTGTTGAAAAGTCATATTCCACCAAATATCGTACAAGCTAAATATAATATGTTTAAAGTAATATCTTGTTGACTGGTGAATACACAGTTCAAGGCTGTATAAATTGGTCTATAGCTATGAAAAATTCATGATATATTCCTGTTAGCAGGTTGATACTTCAATGGAATTAGCAATAAAAAATGTATAAGTCTCCAATGACATACAAATCTTTTAGTTCAGTTGTTACACAACATGTTGCAAATATGACGAGTTTTATGACAACTATTAAAATTATAGGAGCTTCAGAAGTTTTTGGCCAGGAGAGAGGAGATGGAGGCAGAGGGAATGACAGCTGATTACTTCCCAGAGAGTCAGCTCAGTTCTGTCATCAACTGGCCAAAGGTGATGTAACATTCTATGCTATCTTCGTGGTCACTGTATTAATATTTAAGTGCCCATTCTCATAAACAAATATTAAACATTTTTAAGTCTATCAGGATTTTTGTAATGTGAAATATTTTTCCATGAGCATTTTACATGTAAAAAGAAAGAGTGCACAAGTTTTCGAAGTTCATAATTCAATAGATTCTAGGAATGTTATGTTAAAAGAACAAGACTTTTGATATTATATGACAATATTAATGAGAAATTTTCCTTTATAACAGGACCGAGTGTTGTTCCATCGGCTGGAGCACATCTGTTACTGTGTGGAGCACAATGAATGGCCATTCCCCAAACGAATGTCCTACATCCCCATGAACTACGACTCCCGCAGTGGAACACCTGTTGGGTCCTCGACCCCAAAGGATGACCCCGAGCTCAGCCAATCAGATGCTGGAGACTCAGTCTATGATGGTGTCAAGGTGATTTCAGATTTAGATAAGGACTTTGAAGTTTTGATGTCTGAGGTAGGACACAGATTGGTTTACTGATTGGTGCAGTGCTGGGTTTTCTCTGTGTATTGGCTTAAGTATTGGTAAATTGGTAATGGTACACTGAAATGCTGTTTTCTTTGACACAGAAATGTGTATTGCCTTTATTTTTAAATCTTTCAGAAGCGGATGTTCGCATGGTAATCAAATATTTGTCGCACTTAAAGGTCTTTTAGGCATAAGTTTTTGGAAACAATTCTTCAACATATTGGATTTGGAAGCAGTTAAAAGTTGAATTTCTAGAGAATTAACTTTTCCTAGATAAACTTTTGTCAGATACTATAATTAAAAATTTGCTCTGTCTTCTGCAGTGTGGCACAGACAAAAAGCTGTTGATTTAAGGTTACCAGTCATCATTCACTACTGAAATCTGTTGGTCACTCTTGGAACATCCTACTTGATGTGTTTTGTTATTGGTTAAAAGTTAGATTTTGTGCATATTGTTTATGAATATGTTTTTTTTTTTGTAATCTTGTATTTATACCCCAGTTGGTGTTGGTTTTTATAAGAATAATTTTTTAAGGCGTCGAGCTAATGCTCGGCAGCCTTCTAGCGATCGTCTGGATTGGCAATCGTCCAAAATTCACGCGCTGCACCGCCTTTTAAATGCGCATTATTAAGAAATAAGTTCCTAAAAGTATTAAACGTATTACAAGATTTTTTTCCATTTATTCAACTAAATTGTGTACAAAAAACCCAACTTTGCCTCCCTGGTGATTGACAACTCATTGCATAAGAATAAATTTGCTTAATCAAGAAATGGCGGATGAATACAATCAGGCCTAAATGTAAAGATTCACTAGATATTATTTTAGTTTATCGCTTACATTTTAATTGGAGGCAGTGCCCGATAGATATAACATTTTAGATGTAAATTTATTTGTTATCGGGCACGGTCTCCAAAATAAATGTAAGCGATAAACGTATCTAGTAATTTCGTTGCAAAAAATAAACTCGATAATGCAGTTAGTTTGGTCGAGCATATTAGATAGCACGTGTTGTGGATTTGTTTGTAAACAACCATACCATAGGAAATCTTGTTTCAAACGGGAATTGAAATAAATAAATGTATGTTTTATTATTATAATTAGGGACACACTGTTAATGTATTCAAATTATGAACCTGTGAAAGTTGTTCAAAGACTGTTTGAAGCAGAAAGAAACAAATTATTTTTGAACTTTGGAATTTCTTCGATTTTTGCAATTATGATGAGTTATTGTATTAAAAAAGCACCACTACCTATTTTATAAGAAAATATACTGATTTTTGTTTTTAAAGCAGCAGAAAACATAATTCATATACTTTCTATTCTAAGTCTAATATCATTTGATATGACTATTAGTACAGAAATTCAAATTATTGGTATCATTCTATATAAAAGAAAAAAATGTCAGCTCGACGCCTTTGTGGCCGTTCCGGCCTTTGATTTTTGTCATTGATATCAATATATTTTGAACTGTGCATAACCACATATTTGTTATTGTGGTGTATTTGTTTTTGTTTAAAAAAGAACCATTTTAAATTCAATCAAATTAAACCAAAGCTATTTTAGAGATGAGATTTGCCAAATATTTTCAATACCAAAATTACTTAATACATGAAGCATAAAAATTGTTGGGCAAAATTTACTGATTCTTAAAATTGTAATGGATTTGCATATTTCAGGGTGATGGTTTGAAGATGACCTTCCACAAGAGAAGAGGACAGGGCCGTAAATACGATTTTGAAGGTTTGTTGACATAAAATGTAAACTCTAGATGTGACAATTGTCTGTGAGAGTTTAAAAGAAAGATGTAACGGATTTTGTAAATGATGATAACTATTTGTTCCTGGTGATGACAGGCAGTCGCATGCAGCAGCTGATGAATCGCAGCGCCGCCTCTAGTGACAACGAGAGTCTGACAGAAACCCCCCGATCTCAGGTACCTGCTCACCTGTCTCCTCGGCACTCCCCTCATCACTACCTCTTCTCACAGGTTTGTGGCTCCTACATGCCATGGCGCCTACACACCCCCCTCCCCCACTTCTCTCACATTCAGACTCAAAAAATAGATCCATTTTATGTGGGTTGAACCAAGTGAATTTTGTTAATGCTTAACCTGTACATTTATGTTGTAAAGATAAGTGTAATGTAACAATATTGAAGGTCTTTGCAAAATTAAGATGTATTTTGTATTGTTGGTGCCCTAGCACTGGAAACATTCCATCCCTTTATCTTACATGTACTCATGAGTAAATCTTGCTGTTGTAGCAGTATTGTGTAGGTACCATTGGCAATATGAACTTGTTTCATGTGCAGAGAATCAGCTTCATTCTATTGGAATGGAAATTTCTACTTTCTTTTTCTCAATGATTCATCATTGTTGGCTGATTCTCTAATCATGAGTTTAATCTATTTAACTCTGTTTGACCTTTGTGCTTTGTTTCTGGTAATGGGTGCAGTGAATGTCAATTTTTTTCTTGAAATAACTTGAGTTTTAATGAAATGATGACTCTGTTAACAAATTTCAATTTTGCTATGTTTAATCTTTTAATGAGCAATGATGTGCACGTGTATAACTTTATTTTTCCTTTTTGATTTTTCATAAATTGGTGATGGTTTGAAAGGTTATTGGTTAAAAATGTGAAATATTAAATAATTTAATTGCCTGTAATATGATAGATCATAATTAATTTAAAGTAAAAACCCACTTTCAATCTTCAGTGGGACTCTTCTGTAGCTACTGACAGAAAACATGCATTGGTTAACAGTAAAGATAAGACGATTTACTATTTTTTAGACCCCAGCAGATCTTTTGAATGGTGCTGGTCCTGAATTGGACCCTGAGCTGTTAAGAAGAAGCATGGTGAGTTATAATCAGGTCGATATGAGTGACCAAGTGTATATGCAATTGACTACAAAATGGAAGCTTTTAACCTGATAAAATAATGTTAAGAACAACCATTGTTTTTATTTTGCTTTCTGCTTGCAATGCATATGCATTTATGAGAAAATGTGGGTGACTCCTTAAGATCAATTGCAGATGGAGCACGCCTTGTATTTTGGAGACCGGAGGGGCAGAAGAGGTCGTAAGAGGAAAGCAGAAAAGATGGCGGAGATTGCAATGGCTGAAGCTCTGTCCAAGAGAAACACAGCCAGAGCGGTTGCCAGTGTTGAACCAGGTATGAATTGAACTGCAATTACCAAAGGGTCTGTTCTGAATGTGTTAAATAAAGGGAGCTTATGCTATACCGTCGGCATCTGGACCTAGTTATTTTTCGAAATATGATACTGTAGTACTTGAATGTATTTTCAAAAAGACAAATGAAATTGAACAATATATCTGTTGTGTGAAAGTCAAATGCTTTATCTACTTCATTTTACAATTCTGTTGATGTTAATAATTTCCAGATCATTTTCCTCACTGACATTAGAACTTTATGTTTATTACCCAGAATCTCGTGTTCCTGTCATCAACCTGGAGGATGGTAGTCGGCTGTCAGGAGATGAGGCTCCACTGAAGCGCGACCTGGATAAATGGTTGGATGAACATCCAGGTTACATGGTGGAC
Source organism: Magallana nippona (assembly GCA_033439105.1). Classification (NCBI taxonomy): domain Eukaryota; kingdom Metazoa; phylum Mollusca; class Bivalvia; order Ostreida; family Ostreidae; genus Magallana; species Magallana nippona. Next base: position 21,881,670 of record CM065922.1, read on the forward strand.
AGACCTCCAGAGATGTACCATCTAGAGGATGAAGAGCTATCAGAGGTATCCATTCTGTCAATTGAAAGAACATGCATTATTTCTATGCACTATTTAGTTTATGAATGTTGTTTAAGTATATTTAATGAGCAACCAGAATGTCATTTCATCAAGATAGAATTAAGGTTCTGTAAATTTTACATCTGTTTGATTACAGTCTGGTGATAGACGAAGAGGAAGAAGACCTAAAGTGGATCCAGCCATGTTAGATCCCATGAAGCTGACAGGAGAAGAAAATGTTTCAGTTGTCAATAGGATAACTGGCAAAAGGGTGGGTTACATGCTCAAGATATCTACAATCGAAATGAAAATGGGCCTTTTGAAAACATTGGGAATTATATTTTTGATGGTTTTATTTTTACCATCTTTGACCAATTTGTATGTATCTTCACAAATCTTTTACAATAATTCTTCATTTTCAATTTGGATTCCACAGATAACTGGTGCTAAAGCTCCTCCTATAAGATACCTTAGTGAGTGGTTAGAACAGAATCCTCAGTATGATATAGACCCAAAATGGACAGATATTGTCAAATCCAAGGTAAGACTTTACATTAGTGGGAATATCTCGGCACCCCTTTACATAATTGAAATGAGCTTCCATGTTTTACAAATATTCTTGTCCTGTTTTACAGGCCAATTTACCAAAGAGTTTGTCATCACGTGTGAGTACCCCATCCTCAGAACGCCGACGTGGACGACCAAGGGAACGGGACCTGTCCTCTTCCTTGCTCTCAGATAATCCATACAGTGCTGCTTCTCTGGCAGCCAGTATGTCTGCATTCCCAGGCTTAGGCCTTATGTCAGGCTTTGGCAAAATGCCAATGGGAATGCCCTTTGGAACATTGCCCAGTTTAGGGCTGGGCAATCCCATGCTGGCAGGTTTTGCTGGCTTGATGCCAGGACTTTCACCTTCCTTGGCAAAGGCCATGGAAAGCGAAGCCAGAAAGGACAAATCCCCAGGCAGCAGCAAAGAGTCGAGCAAATCAAAGTCCCCAAGCAGCTCACAGACTCCTCACCCTTCGTTCCCTATGTTGTACAATCCACTTCTCTTTAATCCCCTTTTAGCAGCTCAAGCTGCTGGGGGCTTGAACTTCTCCCTGCCTACTTCATTGCCTTCATCTTTTGCCTCCCTGGCACAACCTGGTCTTGTAAATGGACAAGGTGATTCTGATCTAGAGGAGGGAGAAATCAAACGTTATAGTCAGGGTGAGCATCATGAACAGGAGATGGCACAGGACCTGTCTGTCAGGCGCAAAGAGGCGCATTCCCACCATAGAAAGCGAAAAAGTTATGAAGCTTCACAGGCTGCAGTAACCAAGAGTTCAAGGGATGAGGACCAATCTGCATGTTTAGACCTTTCTATCAAATCAAAACCAAGAGAGTCGCCAAAAGCTAGTGAGGTGTCAAGTAGATCACATTCTGCTTCTGAATCACCAAAAGACAGTTCGAAAACCAAAAATAAAATACAGGGTTCATTCAAATTGGATAAAATTTTGGACACACTGAAAGACAAAGTGAACAAAATGGAAGATAAACCTGTTAAAAAGGAGAGAGACAAAGACAAAGAGTCCAAGCTTAATAGTATTCTTATGAAAATCGCCAAAGAAAAAGATGTGGATGTGAATACATTAAACACCATGGACACTGAAGAAGCATCCCAATCGAAGTGTTCAGAACCTTCTGATCTTTCTTCAGGGAGGAAAGAAAGCGAGTCGCCGAAAGAAGAGGTAGATATGGCGGACAAAGACGAAGAACAGTCCTGATGATGTGAACTGGGAGAGTCCATTGGTTTGATGTGACTTGGTATAATGAGCTTTGAGCCATACCAAGAGTCATTGGATCTTGTGTGGAAAAGCCAAATTGTACAGTGGAATACTGTGTGTTCCCCCCAAGATTATGTGACATGTATGTTATTATACAGGAATTAATTTATTCATTGTGAGTGAGACTTCAGTCTTCATGATATGCACAATACACATGTTCCAACAGATTCCAGATCATGTTTGTCTGCCAAATCAATGACCTGTCATGTGGATTCCATGGTTTCACAAAAAGATCTCCCCTCCCCCTACGGTCTGACCCCTCGTACAGCAGGTGTGCTTTGCTGAAACTCTGAAGGGTTAGGCCCCAGTCACTGCAGGCACCTCATCATTTTCGTTCTCAGGGCAATAATGTTAAAACAAGTATTACATGTGTAGAAACAATTTTCTTTAATTATTTTTTTTCTCTGGTTTATATTATTTTTGCTGCATTGTAACAATCAATTCATGTCACACATGTTGTATATAATTTATTCATTGTAGGAAGTTCAAATATACCAACCAAAACCATTAAAATGCATGACTTTTTCTTTTTTTGTAAAAATTAAGTCTTAAGATTGTGATAAGGCCACAAACGAGCAGAACAATTTTTCTTTTCAAGATGGGCACGGTTGTGATAGATATGTAACTTCAAAGTGGTAGATTTGAATTTCTTTTTTCATGTAATGCATATGATATTAGTTACCTAGGCTATCATCGCTGTTGTGTATATGCAATTTAATTTAAGAATCATTCTCTCATAAGAGAATCAATGAAGTCAGGTCAAGAATTTATTTTTGATTTTCTTTTTTCTTTTTTTTTTGCATTGAGATCAAATAAAGTACCTGCAATAATGTTATGAGCAGTATTTTGACTGCTTTCTTGAGGCACCAGATGTACCGTCTTTCCAATGCTTTGGCTCAGTGTTAATGACCTTTGATGATTGTCATGAAGATACTGCTCTACTACTATGTCTTGATATGTGTACCTCAGGTCCTTAGTTAATGACTTGAGATTTATTTCAACTTTTTGTATCTTCATTTCACAAGAATTATGATTTATGATATGGACAAGGAAATGTACATTCCTCAAAATGGGTTTTCTTTCTAAGTTTTCATTTCATGTCCATATCTGTCAAAAAATTAAGATGGCCTTCATAGTTAGTGTAGTTTTTTCCCCTTGTGAAATGACATATTTGTGTAGTTTAAACTTTTTATTCATGAAAATTCAGGGATTAATGTTTCCTTTGTCCATGACAGTGATAGAGGGGTCATTTATTCCCTTTCATATCAAAAGCTTTTACTGCAAGGCAGGCAAACAATTAGGTGCAAGGTGTTGACACCATTATTTCCCTTTACACTTGGATAATGTAGGGGCATTTCTTTACAGTGAAGAAATTGCAGGTGATTTCTTGCCCGGAATAAATTTGTTGGGTGGATGTTTAGTGAAATAACGAATTGTATGTATTTATTTGTTGAGGAAATTTTGTATGTAAACTATTTTTATTAAAACATGAATTCAACATTTTTTCATGTGACGCTTTGATTTTTGTATATTTCATTTTCGCCCCCAGCGTACACATACACACACGCACACACACACGGTTTATGTGCTATCATCTTTTAACAAATGAATAAATTGATTGTAAAAAATAAGTAAAACTAACTAAATTACTGTTAATGTACATCGGTACGTTAGCTAAAAGAAACGGCCCAATCGTCTCCTATGGGAACTTGAGTCTGACATCATCATCATTTTGTGCTGTCCGTGATTTTTCTCAGGTCGCTCTAAGTTTCGACCAATCAATAAACGCGGGGCATGTAGATTTCAGTCCTGTCAGTTTCTACAGAGCTATGAATTACAATCGATTTCCGTAAGAAATAAAGGGAATCATACTCGGTAGATGCATATATATGTGTGTGTGTGTGTGTGTGTACGAGGCATTCAGGTGACATGGATTTCTAAAGAGCTAAATGCATGGTCTAAACCTAAACATTACAGTGATATATGTCTGTAAAAAGAAATAAAGGAAACTACATTCAATAGAAAAATATAAAATGGGGTATATTCTTTGAAAGCATTTCCAAGGTATCCGTATTATCTTGCACGTACACAAATGTTGTGCTGCCTTGCTTTGCGTGCACATCGAACACGTGTGTCGTTCATACAGAGTGCATAAAGTATACATGTTCACCATATTGTAGACTCCAGCCGCACTACATCCAACACTGTAGATTAGTGTCACAGGGGCGTAGCTGCCTATACGCTAGCACGCCATTGCGTGCACATCGTTTGGTCAAAAGAAAAAAAGAAAGGAAAATTATCAAATATGAATCATCCAAATCGCTGACAATTTAAATGAAGTATCTATGAATCTTATTAAACATGCCAGTTGCAAACGGAACTACAGAGAGGTCTTTCAGTATTCTGAGGCTCATGTCCATTCTTTATATCCATAAGGACTTCGAAATTATTGAGAATTTAAAGTAATGAAAATGTTTGTAGTTGCTAAATATTGAAGGGTTTTAGTAACTATTGGAGGGTCTCAGCAATCATGCATCAGACATTGAAAATGTTTTATGTGAAATTTATATGTAACCGAGCAGTCAAGCAAAATGAAGATGGTGTACTGTGTATCTGATGACTTTTTATTTTGAATATATAGAGGCATTGACCTACAAAATAATACATAATATGAGAAAACTGACAAAATGAAAGAAAATACATTAGCTATAAGTTACCACAAATACATTATACGTTTCATAAAAAATCAATTACAGTGCGTACTGTAAAGAAAGCTAACCTTTGAACTTTACAGACACAATCCAAGTATTATAACTTTAATTACAAAAATACACTTTAGTATTGACAATGCAATTAAAATAAAACCAGAGACTAAACATTTACACTGATAAGTAAAACATAAGTTAATATGAAATTTACATACCATAAGATGCCACAGATATCAACCGGATGGTATTTTCTTGAAACTGTATACTGCTCTAACTTAATTAGAATTATAGGTAACTTATTTATACACCTAGCTTCAAAATAATTGGTTAATATTATGAACCAATGAAATTACAGATAGGAAGAACTCAGTTTACTTGCGCAGTAAAACTTTGGCTGATATAATTTTAAGATTATATTGAACAAAACGAAAAATAGAAAATACAAAACGAATAAATACACATAGACATATTACTCTACTATCACATACTCCCCCGGAACTTTATTAATCTGTCCTCAGATTACACAATTTAATACTAGTATCAAAATAAATACACATAGAAATATACAATCGAATAAATAAGAACCCGGCATCAATTGAACACTGTTGTATTCACAAACACACGCTTTACTAAATAACCGGTTTTATTTCGGGTCTGTTCACAGTTCTTTTCCCAGAATCACCATTTTCCGCTTTAACTGTGTACACTGAATGGAACGGTTTGTCAGTTATGACGTAAACTTCCGGCTTCCATTTATCTTGGATCTTGTCACGACCTTTGACTCCCCTGTTTCTGACATACACTCTATCACCGATTTCCATTTCTTCTTCGCTTCTCCCGGTGTCGTGTCTTCTCTTACGGTCGTCTGCATTTCTGTTGATTTCCACTTTTGCCTTGTTATACGCAAACGCCAACTTTTCGGAATGCAGTTCTATCCACCGGTCGATATTGACATCGTTGAACTGAGTAGTATTTCTTCCAAGCATGAAATCAATAGGTAAGTTGGGATGTCTTCCAAACATGAGGAAATAAGGTGAGTATCCCGTAGATGCGTGAGGTGTTACGTTGTAAGAAAACACAAGTTCTCTTATATATTCCGGCCACTTTCTTTTCCTAGCAGGTGGTAACGATCGTAGTAAGTCATGTAGGGTCCTATTGAAACGCTCGCACTGGCCGTTGCCTTGGGGATGGTAAGGCGTTGTTCTCGTCTTCTTCACCTTGTAGAGATTACATAGTTGTTTTATTATTTCCGCTTCAAAACATTTCCCCTGGTCTGAATGGATACGCTTACACACACCGAATTTGAAGAACAGTTCATTCACTAAAACTTTAGCCACCGTCTGCGCCGTCTGATCTCTTGTTGGTACAGCGATCGTCCATTTAGTGAATATATCCGTGATCACTAACACATTCTCCAGTCCTTGGGCTTTCTCCAACATGGAAAAGTCTATTGCTACACATTCTAATGGTTCAGATGCTGTTAAATGTCCCATGTTGGTATGCACTTTTGGAGGAGGAATCTTCGAAACTGCGCAACGGTTACACTGTTTACAATAATTCTTTATTTCCGCAAACATTTTGGGCCAGTAACATCTCATTCGAATTGAGTTGAACGTTCTTTCAATACCTTGGTGTCCTAGTTCATCATGAAGACTCTGTAAAACGAATTCCTTTAAACACTCTGGCAATAGAATCTGTGTAAGTTCTCCAAGTTTTGGATCCTTGATCTCCCTGTACAATACTCCATCTTTCACTGTAATGTGCTTTAGCTGTCTTATAAGAATCTGAACACTTTTACTTTGCCTCCTTGCGAAACTAGCTTTCGGAACTGTATTTGTTTCTACATACACCTTGCACACGCTAATCGATTTATCTTTTGACTGCATTTCGGCTAATTCTTCCATAGAATAAGTTGGAAAGGTATTCACAAAAGAAACATCAGAAGATTCAATAAATATAATCGAGTTTTGTGCTGATTTTATTTCCGGAGGAATTATGGATCCCTGAATGCACTCACAAAGAATATCACTAGGTAGACGAGATAACACATCAGCGTTCACATTCTGCTTTCCAGGTCTGTATTTGATTTCAAAGTCGAACTCCGCAAGTTGTGATGCCCACTTCTGCTCGTAAGCACCGAGCTTCGCTGTTGAAAGATACTTTAACGGATTATTATCTGTTATCACAGTGAATTTATTTCCAAGAAGATAATCTCTAAACTTTTCCGTGACACTCCATTTCAGGGCCAATAACTCTAACTTCAGACTGCTCATATTCTTTGCCGTCCGCTCATTTGGTCGAAGACTTCGGCTAGCGTATGCGATCACAACCACCCGTCCGTTTTGATTTTGCGACAATACGGCTCCAAGTCCGTGTGCGCTTGCATCCGTTTCCACCACAAAAGGTAAGGTAAAATCCGCATATCCGAGTAACGGGGCTGTCGACAACACTTTCTTTAGCTCTTCAAAGGAATCTTGACACTGTTTAGACCACTTATCTCCAAATTTGGTTTTGGGGTGTTTCACGTTGTTTTTAGATATTTCTAATAAAGGTGCGGCAATTTGAGAAAAATGGCGAATGAAACGACGATAGTATCCTGCAAATCCCAAAAACGATTTCACTTCTTTCACTGTTTCAGGTACTTTCCAATTGGTAATACACTTAATCTTTTCTTCATCTGTACTAATTCCGTTTTTGCTCACCACATTGCCTAAATATTTCACAGATGGTTTGAAAAATGTGCACTTTTTCATTTTCAACTTTAATCCATGCTGTTTTAAAATAGTAAACACTCTGTCAAGTCGCTTGATATGTTCCTGAAGGGTCTTGGAATATACGATGATGTCATCTAAGAAAACTAACAGGATGTTGAAAACTTCTTCTCTAAAACAGTGCTGCATAAGACGTTGGAACGTTGCCGGTGCGTTTGTAAGTCCAAATGGCATGCGGTTGAATTCATACAATCCAAAGGGAGTCGTAAACGCGGTTTTCTCCTTGTCTTCTTCTGATAATGCTATCTGGTTGTATCCTGAGGTAAGATCCATTGTGGAAAACATAACGGAACCATGAAGAACGTCAAAGGTTTCTTCGACTCTGGGTAACGGAAACTTGTCCTTAATTGTTTTGTCGTTTAACTTCCTGTAATCTACGCACAGTCGGAGTGAGTTATCCTTCTTTCTAACTAAAACAATTGGCGATGCAAATGGACTTGTGCTTTCACGTATCACATTATTCTTCAATAATTTTCGAATGTGTTGCTTCACTTCGTCTAATTGGGATGGTGGAATGCGACGATACTGTTGTGAGATAGGTTTACTGTCAACGAGGCGAATCTGATGTTTGATGGTATCTGTACAGCCAATGTCATCATCGTCCTTTGAAAACACATGTTTATGTTTCTGAAATAATGACGTAATTAACTCTTTCTCCTCCATGCTGCAATCCAAATGATATATATCAGCCGGTATTTCAAATTCCTGTTCTGATGACGTAACCACTACTTCTTCACTCTGGAGCTCATGAATCCTAATTTCTTCTACATTTCCTACACTTTGAAATTCAATTTTAGAATCTTCACTTTCTATTTCACATCTTGATACGGTCCCAATTCTCGTTCTTGGTTTGATGAATATGTCCTCATCTCCCACATTTGCTGCCCGAACACACATTTGACCTCCAACAATATTGGTACAAGTATATACCATTTTGAAATTTCTGTGTAGATGCGCTCCGTTGGTCAAAGGATTCACTACTATATCACCGTCGATATTGGGTCCAGTACAACAAAGCACTACAACGGTATTGGCTGGTATACGTATAGGAACTGTTCCACTTAATCTAGCAAATCCATGTATAGATTTTCTCTCGCACTCGGTTGTTTTTGCGAACACTTCACTTAAAATCCCGTCCATAGGAACATCAGAGTTTAAAAGAATATCCCTGCATAGGTTCAGAACGTTCATTCCTAAAATGCCGGGTACAGCTTCTTTACGTTTTCTTGTAAATTCATCAGTTGCATCTTTGACAATAAGAAAACCACGCTGTTTTAATACATTTCCACAGTACTTCACATCAAATTCAACGTATCCAATGTATGGAATAATTAATCCATTAGCAGCTTTAAGTTGTAACATACATTTTTCACTAAGTGTTTGTCCAAGGGGCTCTAAGAACTTCTTGTAAAAACTTTCAGTAATTGTAGATACCATGGATCCTGTATCAACTAGACACGGAATATATACATCACACACTTTAACACTAATCACCGGACACTGTCCTATTGCTCTATACTTGAATGAGTCTTTTTCACTATCATCTATTGGTTGACTCGTAGCAATAGATGCTACTTGTTTTCCGAACCGTTGTTCCTGTACGCTGTAGCGCGGCAGTTCTTCTGGATATGACCCTGTCTTCCACAACCGTAACAATACACAGATCGATTAAAGGCCCGGAGATCCATAGGATACTGATTGGAACGGCGCTCCGTAGATGACTCGTTGGCGTTGGTAAAACGTTCCATAGGTGTCTGAGTGATATGGCGTTCCATAGTTTGATGTTTGTTTTCGCTATCTTTCATATATCCGGTCAGGGAATCAATCTGTTTCTGTTGTGCTTGAATGATTTTTAACAGGTCATCTGTGTTGGGCGCATCGGACGAGTTGGTATTTAAACTTGGATGATCGCTGATGTCTGAGGTTTTCTTGGTTTCACATGGTGAGACTTGAGTCGATTCGAATTCTTCTTCTTCACTGAGTAAAATCATTTCATCCCGCAAATGATAAAAGTCTATTTTGTCAAACTTTCTTCTGAACAGACGTTTAGCTTCTTTCCGCATATACTTGTCATGAAGTCCGTTAACAAAACGCTCACACAAAGTTCTTTCTTTGTCAGGAAAAACGGTGTTGTCTTTCTTTATCACTGCTTGGTATAATTCTAAAAGGACATATGAATATTCTCGGATCGTTTCACTTTCCCTCTGCTGACGTTCAAAGAATCTTTGTTGAAGCGTAATGATGCTTTCCGGGTTTCCGAACGCTGACCGTAGACATTCCAATATCGCTTCGGGGTCATGGCGAATATCGGCGCGAAACTTTATTTCCTCCTTTGCTTGGCCTTCTAGATGATTATATATCAAATCAACTTTCTGTGCGTCGGTCCTTCCGCGGGCTGAGAAAGCTATTTCCAAATCGTCTATCCAATCATCAATGGAAGGATCACCATCATTCTTTGGTCTACCCGAAAATGTTTTTAGTTTACGATTTTCCGCAAAAAATGTATGTTTCTCAATAACTTTGGCCTTAGATATTTTTGCTTCAAGTAACTCTTGTTCCAGTTCATAAACACGATTTTGGAGTTCCTTTTTATTCATTTTGGACAGAATAACGGTACACAGAAAACAGTTCACTTTATATATACAGTTCCAGGTAAAGACTATCGGTAAATACTACTCATACCGTTGATACAGCGGGCCCTGAGTTTAAAGTCCTTACTATATTGGTAAACTCTACTCACGGACGTATTTCAATAGCACCGATTCCTGGCATCTCTGGAATATAATTTCCTGAATATGGTCAATACCTCTAGATGTTGTTGTTTTCTCGCAGCGCCATGATGTAACCGAGCAGTCAAGCAAAATGAAGATGGTGTACTGTGTATCTGATGACTTTTTATTTTGAATATATAGAGGCATTGACCTACAAAATAATACATAATATGAGAAAACTGACAAAATGAAAGAAAATACATTAGCTATAAGTTACCACAAATACATTATACGTTTCATAAAAAATCAATTACAGTGCGTACTGTAAAGAAAGCTAACCTTTGAACTTTACAGACACAATCCAAGTATTATAACTTTAATTACAAAAATACACTTTAGTATTGACAATGCAATTAAAATAAAACCAGAGACTAAACATTTACACTGATAAGTAAAACATAAGTTAATATGAAATTTACATACCATAAGATGCCACAGATATCAACCGGATGGTATTTTCTTGAAACTGTATACTGCTCTAACTTAATTAGAATTATAGGTAACTTATTTATACACCTAGCTTCAAAATAATTGGTTAATATTATGAACCAATGAAATTACAGATAGGAAGAACTCAGTTCACTTGCGCAGTAAAACTTTGGCTGATATAATTTTAAGATTATATTGAACAAAACGAAAAATAGAAAATACAAAACGAATAAATACACATAGACATATTACTCTACTATCACATATAACACTTATTGAAAATTTAGATTGAAAAAAAAACGTATGTTAACATCAATAAGTAATGTTTGAAAAATGTTGTGCATTTAAGCAAACCACTGCTTTAAGATAAAACACGTATTTATATTATGAAAGAACATGAGCAAGTATTGTGGGCGCAAATACCCATTGTTGAATCGATAAATATGATTTTAAATTTATTTTTTCCCATTTAAATCTACTTTAATAATATAATTCAATCATGCAAAGGCAACATTTCTAATTTGTAATCAGTTTGATAATTTAACCGAAACGAAGAAAAAAATGCCTCAAATGTTTGAGGTATCAAACCCTCAACCTAAAAAGCCCAGTTCTTTATTGTTATTTAAATGTATAATTATATCTAGTGCTGTAACCACTTAATTAAGCCATTTTAACAAAAACATGATCTATAATGGTATATGCAATTTTTACCTTGAGTTTATGGACTTCTTTTATTTTCCTCATCTGTTTAGATATAAAATAGTATTAGTAATGTATAGTGAGTTCTCTCTCCAAGATTTTGTTAATTGAAATTGGTTTGAAATTTTCATTAGAAAACAGAGCAGAGACCTCTATAAAACATGAATACATGTATATAGCCACCGATGTACATTAACAATAATTTGATTAAATTTACTAATGTTTACGATCAGTTCATTGATTTGTGAAAAGAAAGATGTAAATATAAACAATAAACGCGGGGTTATGTATTTTTTCTGGAATGTCGCTACGTTCATATCCCGCATGAATCACCAAAGAAAGCATTTTATTTAAGGAATAAGGAATCATTCTTTGAGTATTATGAGATTATCAAATACGATTGGGGCGATGAAATCCAATTAAGCCCGACTGGCTTTATTTGACCACCTCCGACCGTATTTGATCACCTCATAATATTCAAAGAATGATTTCTTATTACTTATATTTATATAATTTTCAGCAATTGTACGATTAAATATACTAAAAAAAAGTCATCGATGAAATGTATTGGACAATACATTACAAAACCGATTTGTAGTTTTATCACAGACAAAGACACCGGAAAGTGTAAATATTGTTTTATTAAACAACATATCAGTATATAATTATAATGGGGAAGGCCAACTGGACTTTTGCATTTTTTAATAAGTTACATATGAGCGCATTGAGGTATATTTTTCTCCTTTCGCATATAAGATTTGGAACAAATACATTGGCCAACTGAAGGTAAAAACGTATATTTTAAAGACTTTCAAATGTTGGGCAGAGCTAAAAGTGTACGGTGATTGAATGAAACAGTGTACCCCTACCATAAATAATTATGTATATTTTCCATGTGATTGTTTTATCTCGGATAAAAAGGGGTTATATAAGGGTACATATATCAAAAATTAAGTACATGCAAAATAAAACAGAAATTCTAAAAGAAGATGGGTGGATAAGGCATGTAAAATGTCTATATATAAGGACGGATAAGATACTGAAAAATTAAATTATCAACAAATCTGATAAAAAAAAATTTTAATAATTCAAAACAATGAATATTTTACAAAACATCAATTTGTAACCCTTCAATATGTTTAATACATTGAATATGTTGATTTAAACTGGCGTATGCGTATCAAAACCTCCAAATAGTGTCATTTTTTTTAGAACTTCGATGCCTTTTTTTCTTTATAAAGTTGGTATATGTGCTCCATATTTTTGTCATAGTCTGAATAAGGTCTAATGGAAAACAAACCGATTTCAATCAACAAAAATGTGGAGAGATAACCAGCTATACCGTAACTTGTAGTAGACCAGAAGCATTGAAAGAGGCCATGTGTGGATATCCTTTTAACATTTTCTTTTATCATTGAATTTGCCTTTATTCTGATCTGGCTCCGGGGCTATAAAACTTAAATGAGCTTTTGTAAAAGGAATATAATATGAAATATAATATGAAACTGAGATTCGGATCGAGTAAGCTCGTCTTAGTTTATGGTCCAAGGGCGATATCATAATATTCCTTATGCACCTGAACTCTCTGTTCATTATCTTTGCACATATTCAACCCAAATTTGATCTTTAGATACGTCATAGGAATACGCAGGTCAAGTTTAAATTTGGTTCAGGTTCGATGATTTTCGACAGAGTTATGCTTCTTGAACTTACAAGAAAATAAGAAATTATCAGTTTCCGCGCTTTAACTTTTGAAGGGATGTATATACATGTATAAAGTTTTATTACTTGTGCCCCATGCGCGGATCTAGAAAATTTTTCCAGGGGTGGGGGGGGGGGGGGGGGGGTCCGACGGTTATTTGAGTTTGCCGGAGGGTGGGGGGTTCCGATGGATATTTATGGTAATTCTATAATCTAATTTAAAGAAATTTGAGTTTTGCAGGGGGGGGGGGGGGGGGGGGAGGGGTCCGGACCCCCCTGAACACCCCTCTACATCCGTGCATGAGCCACATCTCTATGTAACAATTCATTACAGTAAAATATGTTCAAATCATATACATCCATAAAAAAGTTAGAGAGAGGAAACCTGAGAATATTCTAATTTTGTTCGAAGTTCAAAAGGCATAACTTTATCGAAAATCATCGAACCTGGACCATATTCAAGTTTGACTTGTATTTTCTGGTAAAATACATACCGGTACATGTATATGCAATTTCAACTTTATATATCCCTATATATAACAACAAATAACATAAACGTCTCACAGTTTGTACATGCATGATAATATTTTACAATAATTTGTATATATAACTTAAACGGAGAAGGAGGGAAGTGCATGAGTACATAACAAATGTCATACTATAGTAGAAGTTTTAATCAAATCTGCCTGAACTTTGAACATAAATTTGAACAATTGAAAAAAAAAGGCATTCATTTTCATCAACACTGAGAGAGCTATCCTCCCAGAGTAGAATGTGGGTATCAAGGATGTATTTATAAAGTTGACATTGCATATTTGCAGGTATTTTACTAAAAAATCTAATTTGGTCCAGGTCCGATGATTTTTGACAGAGTTATGCTTCTTGAACTTAGAAAAAAAAATCTATGTAAAACTAAATATAGCATTTGAAATTTTGGCTACCTGCGAGAGCATTCATGGCGTTACGAGACATCTATATAGCATATGGTTATTATATAGACATGCCAAAATTGTAAAATAAATATTTTAGAATTTTAAAGCAGAATACCAAATGTTTGATTGATTTTGAGATTTGTCAGGTCATTTACAACAGTGTTTATACGTACAGGTTCATAATAAAGGATCGACAAGGCAATTTTTATATATTGCTGTTTTTTTTCTCAATTATTTAAAGTGCTTCCTGATTTGCAAGTATAGTACTGTACTGTATACTTTTGTGTAAACTTCAGATAATTCTATTTTATGGTCAACCCTATTCTCTTTTGAGAAGTGGACAGGCATAGATGTAGGCTATGGCTGTCCACTTCTCAAAAGAGAATAGGTCAACCCCACTTTCTTCATGTTTCCCATCTGCCGCTTAGCCAAAGTCACTGATATTATAATTTTCAATGTACACGTATACACCTTGGTGAAACCTAAAACACACTCGGAAAAGATGTTGAATCCGCCCCTCGACCTTTCATTTCACATTTTTCACCATTTTATCATTAAAATTGTCAAAAATAACATTATGATTTTTTCTGACACTCTAAATATTTTGTTAAACGTTTATGTATCTTATTTAAAATGAATGTGATCTTGTAAATGCAAAACCATATATAATATATAAGAACTATTTTGGCGGAAGCATAAAGCACTTGTGGTTCTAACTTGTCCATATTTTCCCGCCACAGGGCGCATGTTGTTTTCGCAATGGATGATGTTTGTTGTTGATTTCCGGAACTTATAGTAAATAAAGCCAAAATGGAGCCAACAGAAGAAACTGACGATGCTGTGGAAAGGAGATACAATGAACTGTGTCTCGACCTTAATATGGACAAAGGGACAAAAGAAGAAGCATGGGAAAGCTACCAAAAAATTACAACAAAATACACACTGGAGGTAGGCCAAATTTTCGGTTATGCGAGGTATATAAACATATCAACAATAAATTTTCAGTTCATCTGATAATAAACAATAAGAAAGAACAGGAACGAATGGAGTTAAGTTTGTAATAAAGACGTTTTCGAATCTTTAAAGATACGTACGTGATCGTTTAATTCCAGTTCGAATTTCCTCAAGTTTGTTTCACATAGATGCTAGAATATATCAAATGAACAGGCCCAGCACAATCTCTTGATTTAGCTATATAGCTTGAAAAAGCTATATTGTGCTATGTAAAGCTATATATTGTGTCTCTTTCACAGACTTTGCACTTAAAGTTCTAAAAGTTTTGGGGCAATAGATTCATGACCACACAGTTACTTCTTGAATGAAATATAAAGACAGACAGTTATGGTAAACAAGATATTTGATTGGTAATAATTCAGCACAATGTAAAGAAATCATACTTATCCATGCCTTACTGCACACAAGGTGGTGGACAGTTACCCAAACAATGGAAAAATATTTTTTGCTTAAAAGTGTTCAAAAGCAGCAATGTTAAAACTATTTTTAATTTGGGTTGCTTTTTTATTGGTCCATGGTGTAAACATGAGTGGTAATTAACTTGCGATTTTTTGTATATTTTTGATAATTAACATTTTTGTGAAAAACTGCATATAAATAGCTTGATCAAGCTATTCTCAATAGCTTTATTAAGCTATATAGCTTTATTAAGCTATATAGCTAAATCAATAGATTGTGCTGGACCTGATGAAAGGATAACATATTTACAAAGGTTTTCTATCAAGTACAGCTGTTTTTTTTTCAGTTCATACCAATATGGGATTTAATAATATACATCTACAAAATAGTTGTGAAGTGTAAAAAAAAAACGTTTCACAAAGCTCAAACACTGTCAAAATTCCTTTTTGCACCAGTATATTAATTGTAAAATTTTAACTGTTTAAGTTACTTTAAAAATGTACTAACTAAGCATATATACTGCAATTAAGCTAAGCAATATTTATTAACAGTTTGATTTTATTCAATAATTGGCAGCTTTTGTATTAATATTAAAGCATTTTAAACTTAGAACTGTTTTTATATGTACAGGGAGATCAGATGCACTGGCTTGCTTGTGCATTGTACGAAGCATGTAGGAAAAGTGTCACTCCAACTGTAGGAAGGGGAACAATGGAAGGAAATGGAGTGTCGTTGACAAGACTTTTACGTTCTGCAAAGTTTAGGTAATTTATTTTGTTAACAACTGCTATGCCATTATTTGGTCTTTGAGAAAGAACTATTTGTCACATTTGACACATTGTTAGTAAAGTTAAAGCTATATAGACTGAAGTAAAGTTTTTATGTTTGTCTTTTGCAGTCTTATACAGTTTTTCAACAAAATGAAGAAGTGGTCAGACATGGCAGGTCTCCCACAAGAATTCATTGATAAAGTAAACAAATTGGAGAGGAACTTTGCAGTTTCCACAGTGATTTTCAAGAAGTTTGAACCAATATTTTCTGATATATTCCAACACCCCACAGACAATCACCAAAATAAACAAAATAGAAATAAGAAACAAAGGTACCAGAATTTCTATTGTTTTTATGATCATATATTATCATTTGATAACAAAGATTATTGAATAAATCCAACTTTGTCACCTCTGTTTTCAGAGAGAGCAAGGGCAAATTATGAAATAATTTGAATGACACTTGATGCTTATATTAAGCGATATGTAAATTGTTTTAGAAAATGATTACAACAAATATTATAATGACTAATTTGATTAAATTTTTTCCCTTCTCAGGAGAATGCCATGTACTTCAAACGAAGTATTTAATTTCTGTTGGACCATGTTCATTCAAGTGAAAGGTAAAGATATATGATGTAGTATTAAAGATTTATATGTACGTATAGATGAAGTTTTGACAAAAGACCTCAAAAGACCTCTAGTATGTGATTATCACCCAGCTTGCATTCATAGACAGAACATTTTGTTAATCTTCAGATGCTTTAATTATGTTCTGCTGGAGCCTATCTTTTTATGTTTATAAAATACAAGTAAAGTCAGCTGAAAGGTCATTGTCCTTTATAGAGGTTAATTTTGTTTCCCTATACTTATTACAGCTAATTTAACGTAATAGAGAGGAGAGATGTAATATTTTGTCCTCACATGTAGTAAACAATATCTTTCTTTGCAAACAGGGCATTTTCCTGCTATTAGTGATGATCTTGTTAACTCCTACCACCTTCTACTATGCTGCCTAGACTGGTTCTATGCTAATGCATTAATGGGAGGTCGAAAGGATTTATTGAATCCTTCATTTGAAGGTAAGCGGTCAACATACAAATTTTTGTGTCTTTTGTTGAAATTGTAAGTTTGTGCAAAATTGAATTGATATACTGCAATTTTAATTTATTTCAGGTTTACCAGAAGACTTTGGAAACAGAGACTGGAAACCCCCTATGGAAAGTCCTTGTTTGATTAAGTACCTGTGTGATGAACATGAAGGTTTAGAAATAGAAGCTAAAGTCATCAAAGAACATTGGTGGAAACCACACATTAAGAAGCTATTTGATAAAAAGGTATCATTTCTTGACACACAGTTTTAGCTTATAAAATCAAAAGCTAATATTTCAAATCAGAAAAATCTAATTTTTTCTATTTTAGAAATTATTTTAAATGATGATCATGATATTTTAATGTTGTGTTTTTACCTGTTTTATCAAATATGTGATAATACAAAAATGCATGTAAGAGTCATTTTAAGAAGAATATGGATTTGGGTATGATGGAACTATTTAGTTCAAGCATCAAAACAAGTTGAAATCTACTCTGGTCTCAATGGAATATTAACTTAACATTTAAAGTGGACGGATCATGATTTTTGTTTACTGTTGACTGATTGGTTGACAATGAAGGAAACAGACCTGTTTATAATTGCTGTATCTAGCAATCTACCATAAGTCTACGCTTTTGAATGGCTCAAGTAACAAAAAAGAAATGGCAAAGGAAGATATAAATGAACAATTTTGAATTCTCCTTGAAACAATATCGGTATTTTGTTAAGAAAAATGAAATTTTTTTATTTGAATTATTTAATAGTTGAAATTTGAATACAAAACCAAGTTGACGGAATAAGTTTTCTGATGTCATAAGTTTATGATGAGGGAATAAGGCTAGTAATGTGTAGAACTTCATGCTTTTTGATACTGGAATTTTTCTTTGCAGATTTTGAAAGGAAAGCCAGATACTCTCTCAGCAGTTTTAGAAGTTGGCAACTTTGATGCCAACAAGTGAGTAGTTAATTTACTACCTAAGTAGTTTTGTGCTGTCCTGTAGTCGCTTTTAGCTGCTTTAATATATTCATGGAATCTGAAAATCTTTACTGTTATTGTGTCCATAGAAAGGACTATGAAGAAGTTCAAAGATAGATCAGATTATGATCCTAGAGAGCCATTTTAGTGCAATTTATTCACAGAATTTGATTTTATAATCCTCAAGATATTAATATCTAATCTCGTTGGAGACAGTGAAGGTCCTAGGGCAAAGATCATGGAGAAAAATTAGCTGGTATATTAGAGGATTTTAAAATAACACATCACTGTCAAGCCTGAGCAGTCAATGATAATTAAATAACTATTGATATGAGGAGGAGAGAAAGGAAATCACATTTTATTAAATCACATAAAAGGCTCGCTAATAAGATGAAAGACTATTGGGGTTACACTGGTAGGAGTTGGAATATTTTAACAAATTTAACCTTTTGAAGCCCTCAACCTCTGCAAATTAGATTTCTGGTATACTTTTTGGTTACAGTATTAAGTGAATTATGGAATTCTGGCCTCTTTTTTCAAGATTATTATGTATCTACATGTATATAAGAAGCAGAAGACTGAATTCCAGGCATTATTGGGGGGGGGGTTATAATGTTTCTGACCTGTCAGTTAGTCAGTCCTGTTTTGTAAGCACAACTCCTCCTATTTCCTCCTGAAGTACTGCACAGCATTTCGTGAAACTCTGTAGGTGATAATGACTTCATGTGAAGATATGCATATTACGAAAAAAATTCTATTCATTTCAATGTTTTTAAATACTTGCCTCCTTAACTTTCTGATTCCATTCATTTTCTTGGAATTTTATCCCAATTTGAACTTGGAGTTTTGGCAATTTATTGAATTTAGTAATGAACAGATTGTCAGTTCTACTCCTCCTAAAGCTCTGCACAGATTTTTGTTAAACTTTGAAGGTGATAGAGACTTAATTTGAAGATAAGCATATTACCAGGAAATTCTGATTCCATTAATTTTCCTGGAATTTCTGCCCTTTTGAACTTGAGCTTTGGTCATTTATTGAATTAAGTAATGAACAGATTGTCCTCCCAAATCCCCTTAACCACTGCAGATAATTTCATGAAACTTTGTAGGTGATAAGGATACAATGTGTAGATGTGGATATTACCAGGAAATTCTTTGTAGTATGAATCATTCAATCATATCATTAAATTATTTAGAGTATTTTATGCATAATGTAAACCAACTTTTATTATTTTGCTGTTTACTGGAGATAAACTGGTTGGCGACAACTTATTTCACGATCAAGGTGTAGATTACCGGTATGTGGAAAATAAAACACGAGATATCTGAGGACTGGTTTGAAGCGTTAAATATTTGAGACGACGAGGCTCTTGCGAATTCGCGAAAATTTCTTGCACATGAATAAAAGTTGGTTTACTGCCATTTATTATGGTTAGCTCTGTCAAATAATGTGGGAGTGTAGGGTTTGTGAGCTTGCTCACTTTTTCTTTCATTTTCAATAAAAGGTAACATTTGTATCACAAATGCAAATAACTGATGCATAAGTATTTACTCGATAGTAGTAAGTGCTAAACGATAAACAAAAAATCCTGGAAGAAGAGCTGGTCTAAAAATACTCAGAATTGCGACCATGACAAACCAAGTTAAACCTTTAGTTGCATGATATGAATTATTCTGACATCAAGTAATAATACTCTTCATTATTGAAGAAGTGGAGGGAAGTAGAAAAATAAATTGCCTACCATCTTTTTGACCCCTTCAAATTTGACTAAAATCACCAAAAACTTCATCAACAATTTGTTTTTAATTGACATCTAATTTGAAAATAAAATGAAGTTCAAACACAGAAATGACCAGGAAACAGGAGTGGATGGGTTTTACGCTTTTGATATTTCTGATAATTTTATTTTCTTGCAGTAATACTTTGAGTTGTGTGACATAATGCACATTCTTTTATTAGACAACGATCCCGACTTTAAACAGTTTTTAAGGTCGGACGCGACCTATCTTTCATTATTTTCTATTTTTCCTATCACCATAATGTGAAGATTTCCACTAAGTAATTCCATAATGATATTTTCATGTTATATGATACTTCTTTTATTTGATATAAAGTGTTCAATTGAAAATATATACTATGACTTTATTTATAAGCATTCAAATGCATTTTGCATGCTATTCTAAGGAAAATTTAATTCTAAATATTCTAGCTCCAAAACTAGCCTGGTAATGTACCCTGAATTTTTGAGAATTAACAGGTCTAAATGTTAATAAATAAGGAATAATATATCAAGGAAAATTATATAAAATCGAGGAACGTCTCTTGTGTCCTTAAAACATTGATCCCACTTTAAAAAGTATGCATGCAAACATTGTAGTATTTCGAAAAATTTATTGGAACTCCTCGGATGGCTCATACATTACACATAGAGAACATAAACACATTTTTGTCATTTTTGAATTTTTTTTTTTTAAATTAACAATTCACTATTTTTAAATTGGAAATTTTAGGTATAAGTTTGGGGAAAATATGCACTTTTCAGCATTGGGAATGGGTCCGAATTTCAGTACCGGAGAAACCCTCAAAAATCCCTGCATGCACACTGAATTATGACAATATTATGAAAATCTCGACTTCTTAGAAGGGGATGATGTTGGAATGTTGATGTTTGAAGAGGAGAGGATATATATAGGCTGTCCATGTTTACAAATCCACATTGAAATGATTCAGTAAAATATGTTTAAACTGGAATGTTGATGTTGGCATTGGGTTCTATAAAGCATTAATTGAAAATGCATTCTTCTCTACCATGAAGCATCATTGAAACATCTTTGAGATATATGTTATATAATCCTTTGAGATATATGTTATATAATCCTTACGAGGTTGCCTGTAACCTAGATATCAATTAAGATGTAGGGAGGAGCTATAGATGAAAATAGTTACAATACATGTTCTGTATGCTTGGTCACTTTTGATACACAAGGTGTGTATGTATTGTCATCATATTTGGAAAGGAATAAGATCTACACTTAAGATGTAAAAAGAAAACCCCTGTTTAATTAAGGTTTGTTATGTAGTTGTACGAAGCATTTTAAATGTATAAATGATATATCAAGAGGAGTAAAATTACTTCTCATGTCCCTGTCTCTTAGTGCACTAGGGTGGAGGCCAAGACTTCATCGGTAAATGCAGATTTTATTACTAGGTCATTTTTTGTTGAAATACTGACTATTGATTTTAATTGAGTGTATTTCATATCACTTAGTGACTAAAGGGCTCATGACCCTTTTGATAGACTTAGCTATGGTGTTAAGTACTTATTTTAGGAGTATCAATGACCATTATCATGTGGAATTAGATTTAGTGCTTCAAATGGGGACAGTGACATTAGATAGCAGTTTGATGATAATAAAATTTTCACCTAAACTAGTATGGTCATGTATGGTCGAGAAGAGGGAAAAATTAGAAGCACCTCCATTGTTGCATGCTTTTTTGGCTGATTGACAATTTGGAGTGTAAGGTCATTAACTATGTTTACACACGCTGTAGTTCTTTGACTTGAACAGATCAAACTTCAGTGCAAACAACAAACACCAATTTCTTTTTATCCATTTCAGGGTATTTAAGAACTATAACTTCATAACAAATATTAACATTATGTATTACTCATTGTTGGCTGCCAAAATGTCATTTCAAAATTGTTACCAACAAAAGAAACAGAAAATTATTTTTGAGCAGCAAATTTTTGGTGGGGATTTAATAGGTGAAATTCACAGCTGTAAACTAGGGTACAAAAGCCAACTTTTGTTAGTGTCCAGCAAATTTGAGAATCAATCTAGACAGTTGAATTGAACTCTAGAGACCATGATTTTGTAGCAATTGGTTTATGATACTCAGTTTTAGAATTAAAAGTATCATCTGAATGCCAGAAGCCTGTATTGCCTTTAGCTTGGATGGTGCTTTAGGTCATGTTATGTGTCTTTGTTGTTCATCATATTGGAATATAAGTTCAAGGATAAATAATTAAAAAACTCATTGCAAAACTGAGTCTTTTGGACTGAATATGAAAGAGTTTTTGCAATACATTAGGGAGAAGAAAATATTATGATTTTGAAAGATATCTTGACAGTACTTTTGTAATTATTCACGTACAATTTTTAAGGGTGTATGAAAAAAGGTATGCAACTTGCAAGAATTAAACATTAACATGTACTGTCAGGAACTAACAATTTCTAAAGTGGATAACATATTCTCAAATGACCCAGTACATTTGGAATGATGTAATAATTCAGGGCTTTAATGATTATCGTTTTTTACATTGTCAGCAAATTGTATTGCCAATAAATCAGAATGTGTAATGCAAGACTCAATTTAATTTAAACCCAGGATTTCACTATGTCCTGAAGGGAAAAAATATGCACAAAATTGAAAGATTTTGATGATATCTTTCAGAAGCCCATGATCATGAGAGTGATTGAATCTTTTTGTAAGAGCCAAGCGTTGTGATTTAATTTTATAAAACAGTCATTGTTAATTTTACTGCAGTCCCTGGAGATGAGATACTTATCAGTCTTATGATTTAGGCAACACATAGCAATAATGGGCTTAACCTAATTTTACACTTAGTGTGAACAACTCGCCATTAGCTTCCATAATCTAGATCTTGCACTAGTTGGGCACCCTTTTCAATATTATTTTTATCAGCAAACCTGTTTCAAGAATGCTCTCAATTTTTTTTTTGTTACAGCCAGAAAGTTCAAAATATACTCTAATTGTTGTAACAGTCCATTCCTTATTGTGATCATGCATTGAATGTCCAAATGGGGGAAAACAACTTTGGAATTTTGAAGTATATGTACTGTATTTTCATTATATGTACACATTTTAGACTAGGCATTGGTTTTGAACTGGTAAATATTTTCATTGTTAAAATGAATTTGACTAATGCATTTTTTTCTTGGTTGATTGGGTATTTCTGATACTAAATGCACTTTCATGTTGATGCTAGCGCCACCTAATACTCTGCACCTATATGTTTCGTTTCTTATCTCTTTCAGTTTTAAATATTTATTGACAAATTCCTAATCAGTTTTGTTTTGGAAAAGGTCTCGTAAGACTGACTTTTCTCCCTTATAAAAACTAATTTGAAATCAAAAATTAAAAATTGTCACATACGTAATGGTATATTTTGAATAATTTTCAGAAAGTCAATAAATGAAGCATATGAAGATTATCCCTTAAATTATAGCAGGTTAGTTGATTGATTTTGAAAAGAACAGTAAAAAGAAAAAAAATCTAAAAAGAAAATCAAAAATCTAGATTTCATGTTTATGTGATTTCATTTTGGTTGAATTATATATTTAGAGGGGGGCCTAGGGCAGCATATATTTACATTGTGGTTCTTTCCATGAATATGGAGATTTGCTCTCAATAAATTAAGAAATTGAGACTTAATTTTTCCTTTCCAGCAAATCTATGAACAACGAGTATGAGGCCTATGTGTTAAGTGTGGGGGACTTTGATGAGAGAGTGTTTCTGGGCAGTGAAGCTGATGAAGAAATAGGAACACCTACAAAGTACCACGAGGGCACAGGAGAACTGGCAGAGAGGCTGCAGATGAAGGCCAATCTACAACAACACATTGATGAGGTAAGCTTATCTACTCACAGGGTGCTAGTCAAATTGTTTTAAAATGATATTATTTTGATTCTTCCTTACATATTCAAAATTAGAATTTGAAAACATCTTTGGTTGTTAGATTGAAATTTGTTTTAAGAGGGCTCAATGGTCGAGGCCATTTTTAAACTGTATTGATCTCCTTTAGAAGAAGAGCTCTATATAAAAATATAGGAAAATACCCAAATTTAAAAGGTAAATAAAATATATGGATTTTTCTTTACTTAGTACTAATCTATGCCTAAACAGATCATAGTAAAATTTTAGGCAGATCTGATGGTTAATTTGTTGACCAACCAGCCCCCTTAAGAAGCTTTTTCTTATATATGCCCAACATATCCTCAAGTCAGGAATAAACAGGAAAAAAATAGTGATAATATAACATAAAAAGATTTTGTGGGGAAAATCGTTTCATAAATTCAGAGGGCTTCTTTTTAGGTATGCTAAGTCTTCGGAATGGTAATGAGCAAATACATTGGTTTGATTTTAATACAGCATTATTCAAGAATTTTTGATATTCAATATCATTTAAAATAAAGCATGCAGATCTTATTTTATACTTAATTCTCAAAGAGTTATGTTGTTTGCCTGCTCATAAGTGTTCACTGTTAAGTTTTG
This sequence comes from Magallana nippona, assembly GCA_033439105.1. NCBI lineage: Eukaryota > Metazoa > Mollusca > Bivalvia > Ostreida > Ostreidae > Magallana > Magallana nippona. The sequence goes on from CM065922.1 coordinate 21,906,096, forward strand.
GAATAGGAGTTTCATTAGATCAGATTAAACAAAGTTGAAATACCAATCATTTTAACTATTGAAATCCTTATATAAGAGTCTCGCACAAGGTTAGAAATGTCATTGATCTATTAGTAATTGCCAGATTCATTTTCATGTTGTATTTATGGCTGTGTTAACAAAAGTTATCCAGGAACTTTTTGAACTAAGAAAAATACTAGTTATACGACAGGTTAGTTCAGTACAAATCAGTCTGTGTTGTTTTTATGCTCCCATTGTCTCTGTACAGAGAAACTAGAACATGGCAGGTTGGAGCGGGTCTATGGGGAGAGGCGGTCAGAGGCTTGGCCGCTGTCCAGTTGGGCAGTGTTGTGATGGGATTTGGTGTCCCAGCATTTAAATCCTGTGGGGCCCTGCGGGACTCACACTTAATGGGGTCCTGATTGATAACTGTTTATTGTCAGAGTATTTATCTCTCTATTAAGTTGGCACATTCTGCCATTAATTACGTCTCTCGGTAAAGCCCCTGTAACATGGGATCTAATGCCTTGTTATAAAGTTTCAATGTAATTTCACTGTCTATGTGTCAGGGAATTTTAAAGGCTACAAAATCAGTATAGGCAAAAAAATAATGAAAAAAAATATCAATGGGAGAACTATGGGTCTGGTACTTGCACATTCTGTTTCTGCTGGCAAGCTATTATTGCTTGTCAAAATCAATCTTTTGACGCTTGCTGTTTGAAATAATATGTTTACAATTAGGAAATCAAAGAAAGTAGATAAATATCATAGATTGATTTTTTAAACAATAGTTTTGTTATAGTTGAAATCAATGATAAAAAGAAGTAGATTTGGTTTTTATACAAAAGATGAACATCAATGGCAACTGTGAGAGCCCCCACCCCCTTTATTGAATATGAGAAATTGAAATGAAATTTGTATTAATCCTATGAAAATTTAAAGGTGCCTCTTTTTATCTGCTTGATGATGTTGTTGGTATCACTGTAATTCAGTAGATAAAACTTAGTGGGACATAGGGTGGAGAGCTTAGTGATACAAATATTATTATTATTAAATGACTATTGATTCCTGCAACATCTACAGGTAGGCAGCAGGTCCAGGCAGGTTTTCCCTCTCTCTGAGCTAACAAAGAAAATCAGCTGATTCGTGCTGATCAGACACGGATTTGTTCTGTAAAGGGAGGACTGTCACCCACTGTTAATTAGTCATTAGCCCTGCAAGGTCGATTTGGCAGTCATTTGTGAAAAGCAGGATTTGAAACGCATCGGCCTCAAAACAAAGTGATTATTTCAATTTAAAGAAATTAGTAGATGTTTAAATTGCCAACAATATAGAGAGACTCTGTGATTGAATGATACGATCATGTGTTTTTAGCAGAAAGAAAACAAAAATCTATCGGGGGATAAACATTGGAAAATTTCCAGCAGCAATAAAACCTATTCAGGCTTTGTTAGCATACCAGGATCAGTTTCCTTATGGGTTGAAAAATCTACCAAAACCCAACTTTCTTTGTCCTACAGACTCTGCAGCAAGTGTTTTCCCCACTATGTTGGTAGAGAGTGATGTAATATGATGGTCATTTATGAAGGACAGAATCCTGATGCTTCCAACTTAGTGACCCCAAGGCAGCTGCCTGGTCCCCAGAGCAAGAGAAACCGAGCCCGGCCCAGAAAACCTGTATACTGTGTGTGTCAAAATCGCCGTGCCTGGCCCTTTACTAACAGTCCCTGTTATTCTCTTTCTTTTGAACAGACCAATAGCTTGGCGCCCTCTACTCCTCTGACAGGTCGGCGGTATCTGAAGGACAAGGACCCGAGTACAACGCCCGTCTCGACTGCCACACAGAGTGTCAGCAAACTCCAGACTTTGCTGGTGGGGCGCAAGGCTCTCCCTAGCGATGACCTGCTGGACATATTAAGGTAGGAATAATGGTTATATTCAACTCGGTATCATAAATCTATATTATTAAAAAAAAATTCACTAATGTGCTTTGTTTTGTTTTCTGTGATCTTTACAAATATATTTAACTTAAAAATTACAACATTAAGAAGTGAAGCATGATTCAAATGATACCCGAAGATTTTGGCAGTGAAAGTTCAGAACTTGATATTGTCTATAATTTATTTGGCAAACCCCTCTTTTTTCAAGGGGGTAGGTGATTTGAAATTTATTTGAAGTTTATTTCCATGTGGATCAAAGTTTACTTTGTTCAATATCAAACATTTTGTGGGAAGGCTCCCTTTCATAATGTTCACTTGAATTTTGATTCAATACACAGAGAGGTATTCAATTTCTAGTGTATACAAAATTAGGGTAAGTGGTTCTTCAGCTGATTTATTGATGTTGCCTTTCTTCACACATGAAAAGTAATTTATTTACTGTATATGTATTATTATTACGAATGCATAGTATAACTTACCAATAGGTAACTTAAAACCAGATGTCCAAGAATTGAGGCTTTGTAAAATTCTGTATTTTACATCATGGAACTAGGAACAATACTTTGATATGTGTATACCACATTGAAACACAATCCTTTTTTAAAATTTATTAAATAACCCCCACTTATGTCCAGTAAAGATTAGAGGGGGAAAAATGAATTATAATACATTAAGATGGAGATACTCATTGAAATATTTAGTAAGAAATTTTGTTTGTTTTAATGTAAAAAGGTTTATTTTTAATATGTAAAAAAAATTACCCAGATAATTACTATTGTTTGCTTTAATAATGTGTGGTATTTAAGTGGACTATAAAAATATTCTCTGAGAATGTACGGGGTTATAAGAAAGGGGTTATGTTTCAAAGATAAAATCTCAACATTTTAAAAAATTTGCTGATGTGCAGATTTTAAGATCGCAAGCCATATTCATTACAGAAATGTGAAAATAAAGAACTAGACTATTGTTCATTATGAATGAAAGGAAAAGGTGGAAATTTAATAGTTTTCTGGTCAGTGTCCAATTTCCTGAAGTCGGGCAGGTAGGAAGGGCTGTTGAAGCCCCCATATTTTTGCAAAATTTAGTCATAGAGGGGAAAAAAACATCTTGTTTCTTGGAATAGATAGTTAACATATTGGAAATTAATATACTTTGAAGGATGTAGAAAACAATACTTTCATGTCTCTTACTGGTTGTGTGGGACACTGACATATTTATATTGAAAGTCCTTCTTGATCATAATATTATGCAGTTTAGAAATTGAATAAAGATTAAAATTGTAATAACACCAGTCAGGCCCAAATCAATAAACTACAGGGCTGCATTTTACAAAAGAACTTACGACAAAGTCGTAAATATTTACAGTTTTGTAAAATGATCTTTAATGATCAAAATTGATATGAAACCTTGCTTACAAATATTTCAATTCCCACGATTATATTTTACAGAATAAATCATTGATTAGTTTGTTATTAATTAGCATTTATTAATTTGATCATAAGTCGTAAGTTCTTTTGTAAAACGCAGCCCAGATTTTTAGACCAACGAACTGAACTTACCCTTAAGAAATGAAAAATACATTTTGTATTGATATCAGATATGTAGAGTTAGAGTAGATATTTCTGTAATAAGAGAGAGTGTCACAAAATGCAGGTGTCACACACTTTCTCCAAATAAAATAAAAACTGTAACAATATTTAAATTTGGCAAGTTAAAGAATTTCTTTTGTCAGTACATGTTTTTATTGAAATATTTAAAGTTTTTGTAATGTTAAAAAAAAAATCATATTTAATTGAATGTAATTGTTTGAGAATGTATTCAGAATTACAGAATAAGTTTTGAGGGGGTATGAAAATTGACATCCTTTCTGCTTAAAATTGAATTTGACACAGGAAATTAAGTGCGTACAATTAAAGGATTTGTAAAAGGAGCAGAATTGTGTGTTCATTAATGCAGATTGTGGTCTCTTTCTGTTGAGTCCTCTCAGCCACTTCAGATTGAAAATGACAGTGAACAATCAGACCATTTCCCCGTGTGAAGAGAATTGAATTGGTTTGTTGACTTATGCTTTCTCTGTGTTTGATCTCCAAAACTGATTAAAAATGAATTAACAATTTGATAGATTCAAGTCTTTCATTTATGTGCAACTGTACCTATCTATTATTGACAATCGATGGCCTTGGCAAGAAAATTACATTTAGTTGAGAAAATACCCTCATTGTTGTATTGTTTTGGTCTAGAATATGTTCCAGAGTTCAGTGTGTGTCTCCCTTCTAGCACTCAGAGATATTTAAAGTCATATTAAATATTGGCAGTGTATCATAGCAAACATATTCCTGTATTTTGGTCCAATATTTTCTATTTTGATTTTTGCTGTGTTCTACTGTAGTTAATAAAAAAAGTTTGAAATTTTAAAAAAAATGAAAGGGGCAGGCTGGGTTTATGATGACACTAAAAATTTTGATCAATTACAAGACTTGCATGCATAGTAAACATAAAAATGTTTAAAATAAGATGTAAGACAATGTAAAACATAATACATTATTGGTACTTGAATTGGTAACTGAATCCACTAAACACTGTTAAAATGATGTATTTAATTAAGGGCACTTTTATATGTGAACAAACTGTTTTGTGTTTTTCAAAATTTTGATTTAGTTTTAATGGTTTTGTCAGTAATTAGTAGCTTTATGAACAACTTTAAAAATAAAAGGGGGGATATTCAGTGATTGTAAATACTCAATTTTGGATGCATATCTGAAACAAGTTTTGAATAAATCATTGGTTTTCTTGCTAGGTAAAGATTTCCTGCTAAGTAAATATGATCCAGGTCATATTGAATTTTTTTTTTACAGTGAAATTGGTACTGATCCAAAAACACGAATAATGGAGAGAGTTACTGAGATGGGTGAAATTTTCTGTACCCATTATGTTAAGGTAAGAGTTACATATTTGGAAGAGAAAATAGAAATTATCTGTGATATCTGCAAGATCCAATTTTCTTGGCTATGGACATGATGATAATTTGTTGATTTGTAGGAGACTGATGACCATGCAGGTTCCCAGATTGACTTTGCCAAAAAGAGGTTACAATTAGGAGAGTGCCTTTACTACAAATTGTTAGAAAGTATTTTGTTTAACGAAAAGAAGCGAAATGATACCAAAGAAGGCAAAGCAGCCCTTGCAGTAAGTTGATTTCTTTAGAAATTACAAATTCATTTCTTATGGCCCACAATATATGGCCAAGGCATATACATATAGTTTTAGTCATGTCTGTCTGCCAGCCTCTATCTTCTTTATATCCGTCACACTTTGCTTTTAGCTCAGCGTTTAGCTCAGTTTCAAATAAACATGTTCAAGGTTTTTTCACTCCTCAAATAAAGATTCATATGAGTGACAGCATTTCATCGTGTCATGAATCATTGACCTTGCCCTTTCCTAATATCTATCTTAGTTTCTGTGACACAAAGAATTTTTTGCATATTTCAAACAGAAAAAACACCTGACTCCATATATTACTATTTACTTGGACCTGTGCAAAATAAATTTTGTTTTCATGATGCAATACAAATGTAACATTGTTAGACGGCATTCATGTCCCATGGACATAATTCTAGGTTTCCCTTAGTCCGATGTTTGATGTCTGATGTTTTCCTGGCTTTTTTAACAATTTTGATATTTTACATGCCAGGAAACGTCACAACCGGCGCCATTATGAAAACTGAAAAATTCACCGCCTCCAACTGGAAGCAATTCTCAGTTCGATTTTAAATATTTGCGAGTTGAATCAAATGTTTTACTTGCAACTATTTAATAAAAGGAGAATTATGATTCCAGTTGGAGGCAGTGAATTTCCAGTTTTCGTAATGGCGCATATTCTGACGTTTTCCTGGCATGTAAAATATCAAAACCGTTAAAAAGCAAGGATAAACGTCAGATATTCCGGACTAGGTTTCCCTTTTACTAAAAATGTGTAATTTGTGATTATTAAATGATCTTTTATTTTCCAGACACTTATGGAACAAGACATATTCCATAGAACTTTATTTGCTTGCTGCTTGGAAATTGTTATATTCTCTTACAACTCACAGAGGTAAGTTATCTAAAACTTGCAAAATATTTTGCTTTTTGACAAAACACGTCATTTCTTGAAGGAAGCAAGCCACATGATAAATGCAGAATTCATGAAATTCATTGATTTTCAGTGGAATTATATGTTTGATTTATAGTAGAAGTGTATGTGTTAATGTGTTTTAATTTTGAATATTTTTGACAGATCTTTTCCTTGGATTGTGGAAATTTTTAACCTTAGTCCGTACCATTTTTACAAAGTGATTGAGATAATCATCAGAACAGAAGAAGGCTTTTCAAGAGATGTCGTAAAACACCTTAACCATGTAAGTTACTACAGGCATTTAATAAGAATTATAGGATACCATATAGGAAGGGAAGATGCCTTTTAGTTTTAGTCCACCATTGATTCACAATTTTTCATTATGAAAATTATCTGACACCACGAGTGATTTTTTTTTCCGCCCAAAACAATGGCACTACATGTTTGTGATGCAGTGCTCTGAAATAGTGTAAATAGCTTTGCTTATGTAACCTCATGCTATGTATTTCAGATTGAGGAGAGTATACTGGAGAGCCTTGCATGGAGGAGTGAGTCACCTCTGTGGGATGCCATCAAGGAAAGCAGTGTGCCTGGCTGTGAAGATGTAGTGCTGCCCAATGAACAGGATGTGATGAAGACCTCAGTTAAACACCCAGCTGTAATCAGGGTCACTGAAACCCAGCCCCAGCAGCAGCAGCAGCAGCAGCAGAGAAAGGGTAAACACTGGCCTCTTTTGGCCCCAGGTCCACAAAGCTTAGAAAAGCCCACTTTTGGTCTCAGTCTCACTTTTACAATAGTGGAAAATGGAGACTAAAATCAAGTGAGGTTCTCTAAATTTTATGGCCATGGGCCCTGCTATTATTTCGGAACAAACTCTGCATATTCATAGAAAATGAAATGAAAGCTAACAATCTAGGTGAAGGAGACTATTGACCATCGCTATGTTATTACAGATGTACTGATGTCCCCTCCTGCTGGTGTGTCTGCCGCTGACCGCTTCAGCTCCCCCTCTCCAGGAAGTGCTAAGCGACGTCTGTTTAGTGTACTGACCCAGCCAACAGAAACCCCGGTGTCATCAGCAGAGAATTCCTCAACAGAGTGCAGTACATGTAGTTCATCTACAAAGACCACCCAGATTATTGCCTTTCAGCAGGCACAAACAAATGATGGCAGACAGGTAGATACATGTTTGATTAATCATTTATGTTATGATATTGAACAAATTTACAGAATGAAGTGGAAAATAATGTATTACAAAATAAAATTGCATGAATGAATTCATCCTTTTTCCATTGTAGATACTGATTCCAGTCCATACAATTATTCATTCGGGAGCAAAGGATGACAAAAAAGAAACAACGAAAGCCAGACCCAAGAAAACAGGATCATTGGCTTTGTTCTTCAGGAAGGTAATTTCAGTTTTAAAGTGCTTGGTTCTGTTCTTTATATTATACTGTCAATGTGAAAAATTTAGGGTAGACATTGAAAAAGATTTATATCTATTCTTATTTCAGCTATATCATCTTGCAAGTGTAAGGCTACGAGATCTGTGTGAACAGTTGTATATTGATGATGTTGATCTTCGGAAGAAAATGTGGACATGTTTTGAGTATGTACTTGTGAATCATGTGGAGCTGATGATGGACAGACACATTGATCAAATCATTATGTGTGCAATCTACGTCATGGCAAAGGTAAGTCATGTTGAAAGTATGAAATAAAAATGATGTATGACAAATTATTAAATTATTTGTAGTACCAGTACATCTATCTGGAATGAATAGCAATTTTGTTTATGTACTCTTGGTCAACAATTTTGGTCAACGCATACATGTATTTGTGCCTTCCTTTCCCTTTTAATAATGTCATATGGGTGGCAAATATATGTTTTTAAAACATCTGTTGCTTTTTGACAGGTGTGTGACCATTCACAGTCTTTCACAGACATCATGAGATGCTACAGATTACAGCCACAAGCAGAAAGTCATGTAAGCTCTGAGCAGGAAAAAAGTCTTGTTTTTCTCCAATAGGCCATTAGTTGACCGATATTGTTAATGCAATGTGTTGTCTAAGTTATTGGAACATTAATAGCTTGCAACATTCATGATTGTACTTTTATCTGGATGTCGTCTGGATGTGAAGTGAATACATGTAAATGGGATGCAATATAAATTATTGATTTGGTTTATAGGTCTACAGAAGTGTTTTACTGAAATGTCGTATGAGGCGAAAATCTGGAGGGAGTGATAGCAGCAAGAACGACACGAGTGGACAGTCTTCTCCTGTCACTGTGGAGAATGTTGAGAAAAGTAAGGCATCCAGAAACACAAAAATTAAGCTTAAAAAGGTTGGTGCATTAATAAGAAGTATGTTTCATTTGTTCATTTTCTTGTAGAGAGGTCAGAGAAGTTATCCTCAATGCGCTCAACTAGTACTCTACCCACCCCCCACCCAGGGAGCCATCCCCCAACCCCAACTATATTGGTGCACTCGGCTACTGGGAGTGAAGAGGGAGAAGAAAGAGGGGATCTCATCATGTTCTACAATAGGGTAATTATTGGTATATGATTTCAGAATGAGAATATTCCACTAATAATGATACATTTTGAACATGTTATACCGGTTCATTCCTTGTATACTTGCAGGTCTTTGTAGAGAAAGTAAAAAAGTTTGCCCAAAAATTCTCTGCTCAAAAGAACTCCAAGGTAATATTTTGTGCAAGAAGTATTCACTAGATTTGAAATAGATTTGATTTCTTCCCAAAGATAGGAAGCAAAGGGAAAATTTGTTCAACTTAAATAAAATAAAACCATAAATTATGTGTCGAAATAAAATTTCGCTGATTCTTTAATGGTTTTATAGGAAATTGATTTGGTAGTTTCGAAAAAAATGTTATTGAGGAAATGCATTAAATTGTATCCATAACTAGTATTTCTGCTTTTGTTTAACAGTCTTGTGTCTAGTGCTGTAATATTTGTTTTTGTTTCAGGATATCCCACCACTCTCACCTTTACCTGTGGTTAAATGTCAGTCGGCTTCTCCTAGGAGAGTGTCCAGTAAACATTCTATATACTTATCCCCACATAAACCAACATTACATGCTACTCCAATGGCAACTGGTTTGTCATATTCTTTCCAGAAGAGTCCTGCAAAGGTAAATTTTGATGTAGCCTATATTAAATTTATTTGTTCTTGTGAAATATTAAATTTTGTATGTGCATGTTTGAATGGGGGTTGGGGTTGGCTTTGATGTTGTGATTTCTTCAAAATTTTCATTATTTTATAAGATTTGCTAATATATCTCTCCTTTTTTTTTTTGTAGGATTTGAGGGCCATAAATAACATGATAAAAATGAAAGATTTTAGAGAAGGTAAAAAACTGTTGGGTAAACGGCAGCTAGATGTCCACATGGAGGAAGAAGATGGTCCTCAGACCAAGCAGCTGTGTACTGGCTTCTCCTTCCTGAAGCGACTACAAAATGTCAGCAGTGAGAGGCAGGAGGCCAGTATATTAAACCTGGATTACACCACCAAATAAACACTACCTTCAGTTCGTTCATCGCAATGGTGTCTGCTGATCTCATTTTCAATTTTTTTTTCTGAGGAAAGGAGCAACACAGTATCTTGTTTTTCTCCATAATGCAATATCCTGCAAGTGGTAGTCCCAGACTTAAACATACATGTACATCTACATGTGTTTCAAACTGTTGAAATCTGTGCAATCTTTTTAATCAGCTTCACTTCTGATAAATGTGGACTAGACTTGACACTGTGATGTACACTGTAGCTGTACAGGTGTTTGGTCAAAGTTTTCTCATAATTCTGCAGGTTACATCGGAATGGAGTTCTTTTGTGAATAGTGCAAGACATTTTGTTGTATTTTTGTACAGTTTGTAAATATACTGTAATTGGCAGTATTAATCTGTATAGCCAGGGTTTTATATATATACATGTATATATTAGTATATTTAGACATTATTATTATGAATTTCTTCGGATGGATTTTATTTGTTAACTGAATATGTATCAAATTTTTAGCAGTTTATAAAATGTATTGATATTTTATTTTAAGAAAATTCTAAGAAATTTGTCATAACATAGCATTGTGATGAAATCAAGTTATGGATGAATGTATACAAAATTTGTGTCTTCTTGATGTTGTAAAATTTAAAGACAAAAATGAAATGGAGCCTAGTAAACCAGTACTGTCATTTCTGTGTCAGCAATCATGTTCTAAGTCATTACTAGGGTGCTAGATGTGTGCATTGAATTGTGAATGAAACAAAAAGGATCTATTGTGTAATGGTGAAATTAGATACAATGAAATATTTCTTTGGGAAAATTGGTGAAAATGTTAGTACAGGTATGGTGCTCTTTGTTTTAATATATTTGATACATTGCAAAATTTTTAAACAGTACCATGAATGATTTTTTGCATAATTTATGTGAATAATATTATGTTGTGAATATGTGGCAAGATTGTAATGAGTGACATACAAAAGTGAAAGAATCATACAATAAATGTGAAACATTTTCACTTTGTCTTTTATCATAGATACTTCCACATGTAAAAAAAAATAAACACAGTAAACTTTTAAAATGCTTTTGTATATCTGTATACACACAGTCCTTCAAAATAGTGATGTTCCCAGTTTAAAGTATTGTTTGTGATCAAATGTACTTGAACTAATAGTATTAAAAGTTTCTAGGTGGCAAGTTTGATGGAGTGGATCAGGAAGAAATACATGTATTCAGTTATAGTTGGAAGATCAGGAAGAAATACATGTACTCGGTTATAGTTGGAAACTCAAGGACAACCTCACATGGTTTAAGGACCATGGCCCAATGTGTATGTACCACACCAGAGGTGTGTTCAGCAGAGTGGGCACTTGCCAAATTATTTATTAATTTCCATTTATCACATAATGAACCAAACATTGTAAACTTTGAAAAAACAAGATAATTCCAGTATACACATTTTTTCTTTGTAAATGTCACTGAAAGTACTTTCAAATACATTGCTTGAAGGCAACTTTCAAGTTATGCATAAAATTATAGCCAAACAGCTTGGTTGAAATTAGTTTGTCAGTAGCTGCATACATAAATGCAGATTTCACATGAAATTAGAAAATACTTGGTAGATGTAAATCTTTTTGGTGCATGCATTTTTCAGGTTACTTTACTCCAATAAAAATAAGTTTCCAAAGACGAACAGCTTGTGACTGCAAGTATGCAAACACAAAGGTCATGCCTCATGCGTGTATATGATGTTCCACAGAGAATGACGTATCATTTCCAGAGAGAAAGATGGAACAATGTTTGAAAGTACATGTATTCCATAGATAGGTACAATGTACCAGTATCTATTGCTTCCTTTCCACTAAAAAAAGGTGAAACTGTTGACTTTCTCCAAAGAAAATAAATTTAATTACATATGCATGTTCTGATTTTATTATGAAATTGTATGGATATACATATACATGTAATTTCATTTTTTACACTTTTTAGGCTTCTTTAGGACCACAAAGATAGAAATATCTTCTTAAGTATTATTTGAATGACACCTAAAGCTGCAAGCATGCCGGTTTCCATAGTTAGGAGGCTAGTGGGACACAACATCAAGCAACTGCTGGTCCTTGAGGTTTGCCACTGACCATGAACAAAGATTTAGCATGAACATAATTTGAGCAGTTGATATGGTGCAGGAGTCCACTTTGTTTTCTCATGCATAATTTCACTTTAAGTTGTTATGTTTGTGGCTCTCCATGATTTCTACTGAATTTTTCTTCTCTGGCGAGATGGAATGAGTCAACATCAGTGTTGCTACTGGTGCTTTATTTTCCAGAGTCATCAATCAGAGGATGTACAGCATCAGTACCTCTAGTTGATTTAAAGATATGCAAGTACATGTATCATGTCCAATCTTCAATCCCCTGCTCTGTTATTCCAATCTTGGTCTTGCCACCTGTAGCCTGTTCGAAAACAAAAATTAAAGATTACGTCATCATTTTGTAATTATATCAAATTGTGGTGATGATTTTTCAAATGAAATCTCAATCACAATGTATAATTGAAACCTTGAACACATGTACCTACTAAGTGGGAAATTTTTTTTAAAACAGAAAGTTGTCTTTCTATACAAGATCAATAAATTATTGTGAATTAACTCTGTGAGAGTTATCATTCTTGTTAGGTCAATTTACCTAAGAAGTATTTGTGTTCAAAAAATTTAAGCATTCACGAAAATAAATCCAAAAATATTTTTGTTTACCAGCCTTGAGCTTTTTATCAACACAAGTTCTCTAACATTGGATCCTTGGTCCTTAGGATGAGAAATAAGCAGACGACAATGGGGAACATGTGACCAGGTCTTCCCCAGACTGACTTTGCCATCTCCTATCACATTGTTAATAACCTGAAAGTAAACATAAAATTAAAAAAAAAAAACAACAAGAGTAGGGTTTGTATACATGTATCCTTAAGTGAGTACTGGTAGTGTTAAGTTCATTTTTAAACAACTCACTTCTATCCAAAATAACCATTTTTTATTTTTAATTTAAATTCTATTTCAACAGTATGTTTTTAAACAACAAACTGGGGTTTTTGTTTTGTTTTTGTTCTTGTTTTTGTTTTTTTTACAAAATAACAAGTGTTTAAAATTTAAATTTTATTTTAACAGTATGGTTGTACATTGTAATTCCATGTATATCACTAAATAGATTTAGTACCTGCTGTGTTTAATACAGTGAAAATTGGCATGTATGTGTCCAAAAAAGAAAAAAAAAGACCAACCAGCACACACAGGCTGAAATCTGCAGCCAGATGTTTAAGTTTCAGGGACAGCTGGACCATCAATCCATGACCTACAAAAAGATATACAATACGTTATATGTAAGTGTATATATGCTGTCACAAGAGAACATATACAAATTATAGAAAGTGTTTCCTATGACATGCCTGGTATATCCATTTATGCTCTATCCTATTTCTCTTTAACTATACTGAGAGATATTGCTTTCCCTTGAAAGGTACAAACACTTTATACTCATTTAAAAAATTTCCTTAAGAAATAACATGCAGTTACAATGATATTGTGTTTAAGCATGCAATTAGACAGATAAATTTAGCAGAGATGACCAAATGCACTTTAAGAGCTATTTTAAAAAAAAAAATATTTTAAAAGATGTAAGAATCAAGAATTTTTATAGAAAGCAGGTAAATGAGCACACTGTTTACAAATTCTCATTTAATTTAAAAGTTGCTGAGTATGGACATTTCTAAATAACAAGATGCATGTAGCTATTTTACTTGCTCTAGCCAATCAAGTTTACAGTTACAGTAGGTGTATAATCTAAATCAAATTATTTGCAAAAAAAGCTTCAGACTGGTTTGTATGATTAGCAGTTTTACCATCCATTTGCTGCCCACCAAGGGAAGGGTAGATAACTGCTGTGATACTGTCCACCACAAGTACTTTGAGAGTATCATAAAAAGGATCAACCTGTAAAAAATAAATTGCATGTACAGGAGAGGGGTTATGCAATTAAGTTTACATGTACCAAGGTATTTGAAAAATCAGTGGAAGTCTTCATACCAGAAGATGATGTTCTGCAAAACTTGTATCATATTAATCTTAATCTTTTGTAAATAACTTGCAATACAAAATGAGAAATTACAAAAGACATGTAGAACATTTACCTTTTTGACCATTTTTTCTTTGATTGTTTGCAATGCTGTCATTAGTTGAAAAATGTCAAAAGCTTCTATCACCTTCACTGATTGAAGAATGTGTTCTAAATGCTGTGAAAAGGCAAAAGAAATAACTGATAAATATATCATAGCTTGGAATTGATAGAACTGGAAAAATAGTTGTCCATTCATGGAACAAAGGAGTTGTAAGGTCAAATTTTGGGACTTCTTACTTACATGTATATTGTATACCGGTAATTGATTACTTACTTCCTCTCCATAGAGAGATTCTGCTATTTCTGCGAGTCTGTCCGCTGAGAACCCCCCACATGTATCGATGAACACTACATTCTGCTTAGCCTTCATAACTACCGACACACATAGGCTCAGGCAAAACTAGATGTCAGAAAAGAAAATGTTATGATGTGAATTTTACTACAGAAATACTTACTGTCCTACATGTTAGCTTTCAATTATATGATGGAGGCATAAAATGAATATAAAATATGCATTTCAATCTTTCAAGAATGTTTTGATTTCATAATATATGAAACACATTTTACAGATAAATTTCTGTATCTCAAATATTGATTCCATGGATATGTCTAACAAGTTTATCTTGGGTTTAGTATATTCTTACCTGTGTTTTACCCGAAGAAATTTCCCCAGCAATCTCCATGACTTCTGATGTATACAGTCCCCCATCCAGTAACTCGTTCAGTCTAAAACATATTTTTACAAAATGATAAAATTCATTTTATTAGTTACATCCACATAATGTGGCTTGCATAATAAATGTTTATCACATGATTAAATAAAAAATATATTTCTTTATCTTATTTCATCATTGAAAGTAATATCATTCATTTCCAATTTTCCATCCACTAATCTTATTATAATGTGTTAGTTGTAATTGAGAAAGATCATACTTGTATTAAAAATAATTGAAAAAATATTTACTTTTCAGCAGGTGTTGGTATTATTGATGATGATGCAATCGTTGTCTGGTAGAAATCTGAACAATTTACAGGAAAAGTAGAAAACTGAGCCAATAAAAGTCTTCTAATGATGACAAGGTCCTAAAGATGATATTAAAATAATGAAGATATCATTTCATATTACACAACTTTCCAACACAAAGGTACTAAAGAGAGGAGGTCAGTTCAAATGCTGCAGATCAGTTACTTCTGCTTCCTCCTATTATCGATTGATGCCAATGCATGTACTTGCCCCGGATTGTCAATTGTTGATCACACTTGTGCCTAATCCTCAAGGCAAAGATCATACATGCTCATCAAGAAGGTAACCCTAGCTAGAGAGGTCACCAATGTCAGGTTTGGACCAATCACCCAATTTGGTTATACATGTAATACCCTGATAGGGCCGTAATAGCCCAAATGGGATACAAATTTAATGAGCAAATTATGAAATTTTTTTGGATAGCGATTTTTGAAATGTAAATTTACAAAATACCTTGGTATATCAAATGTGACAACTTTTGACTAGAAATTTTTGCCTACGGTTTGTTAAATTGATTTCCCGGAAAATTTGAATCTACTGAGGGATTAATCTCTTGAACAGTAGATTGTTTACCATAAGTTGTAACAATAATGAGTTTAATCTACTGGTATCTTAATGAAAATCTTCCATTATTTTTGCAATTTAAAAAAATCAATTGTTTGGTTTTGTAAATTTATCATTTAGGATATTATATCTGCAACAGGAAAAACAATGATGTACTAGACTGGGATATGGACCGAGTCCACCTGAATCTCTAGTCAGGTGCTTTATCATTTGAGCTATTTGCGCCGGTACATGTATTTAAACCGGTCTGACAATCACATTTCTAAGCCATTAAATGATCTTCACCATCAAAGATCACCATCCCCAGGCCCCTTCTCCTAGCAGGAGTTAGTGAACCTGTCAGTTCCAGGGGTTGGCACAGCAGCAAACGTAACGGGATGGTGGGGGAAATAATGACAGACCAGACCCGGATTTGAATCTTAAATCTCTAGTCAGGTGCTCTACCTACTGAGTTATCTGGCACCAGTATTCAAACTTAACGGTTGTAAACTATAGTTTACGGACAGAAAACTATAGTTAATGACGAGTATCTATATTTCACATCTGTAAACCCAACTTAACGCGATCATATATGTTTAAGAAGTGTAAAACTATAATTAACACTGAAAACAATCATTTGCGATTGCAAATCATAATTTATCTGATAAATATAGTGTCACGATTGTGAAACTATGATTAACAACTCTTAACTATAGTTAACGAATGTAAATTATAGTTTACAGATGTGAATCTATATTTATCAGCAAAATATATCGTTAACGTTATTTGCAGACAGATAAACTTAGATTATCATACTAAACTATAATTTACAAGTTAAATATAATTTTACAGATGAAAACTATAGTTAACGAATCGTAAACTATAGTTAACGAATCGTAAACTATAGTTAATGAATCGTTAACTATAGTTTGCGGTTTGTAAACTATAGTTTACAGTCGATAAACCTAATTTATCAAATGTGAAACTATGTTTAGCTCATTTTTGTGAATTTGGCATGCCATACACTACTGTAGATTCCTATTTTTTATAATTAAATGCAAGGAATTAGTATCCGCGTAAAATTGCAAGAGGCATATCTCACGGGTTTTAATAGTCCGAAATATCTGACGTTTTCCTGGCTTTTTTAACGATTTTGATATTTTACTTGCCAGGAAAACGTCAGAACCGGCGCCATTACGAAAACTAGATATTCACCGCCTCCATCTGGAAGCGGCATTCTAGACTCGATGTTAAATAGATATATATTTAAAGTCAATAATACAGCTTAAAATATAATTTTACTGCACATTTTGATAATTACACTGATAAACAGTAGGTTTGTTGACCTATTTTCTCGCGAGATTTCAAAAATGCACGAAATCAAAACAAATCTCAACAGTTGGATAGAATGTATTCAATAGTCTGTTTATGGGATGTAAGGACCCATAAAAGCGATATTAGTGATCAGTTAAATCATTGTCTTATTAATTAGTTGTGAGTGAAACATTTAATTCAACTCGTAAATATTTAACATCGAGCCGAGAATGCCGCCTCCAGTTGGAGGCGGCGAATTTCCAGTTTTCGTAATGGCGCCGGTTCTGACGTTTTCCTGGCATGTAAAATATCAAAATCGTTAAAAAAGCCAGGAAAACGTCAGATATTTCGGACTAGGGTTTTAAAACCTCGCTCTTATTTTTCAAATTGATGTAAACTAAATAAATAAATGATAAAAATTCGGCATCAACGATTTTATGTCCTCACAATTTGATGCAAAACGATTGAATCACGGAATTAAGTACTGGGGTAAGAAATCTACAGTACATAATCCTTTGCAATTTGCAAGGTGAAAATTCTTGCTGCGCTATCATCTCATCAGGACAATTTCATCTTGATAAAAGGAAGCTGCCTGCACCAATGATATCTTAAGACTTAATTCACTGGATGTTGGTTTTGAAATAGTGAAAAGAAAAAAAATCGATATACTTTGGCACCCAATGACTAACCTTATATGGTAAAGAAGTTTCAAGGGCGATGCCTTCTAAATCTGTTTTTATAAGGTCAACGACCGTTTTAACACCAACAGATCTAAGTTTCGAGACAACATCCTCTGATAATTGTGGACACAAATTCGGACGAATGGCAGACATGACAATTTTGTTTTTGGCGCCAAATTATAGTTCATCGTTCTCGGACGGAATAAATAATTCCGAAAAAATGTTCACTAGAAAAATAGCTTTGAATGAAAAATTTTTCCTAACATTCTTATTGTTAATTGATTTTTTTTCACTTATTTTTTTTAGATATACGTGAATAAATTCGATAAGTAAAAAAGATTTTGAAAATGAAATTAGCCTACTGTTATTTTTAATGGACTTTAATTGTCATAATTATATATGTAAATATCCAGTGAATAAATTGTCCTGTCTTCTACTCTATGTCCGGGGCACTTTGCAACATTATTTTTTTTAACAGTTTTAGTATCGAGGGAAATAAGGAAACTACAATATTATGGCACACCAAAGCAAAACTGTCAGTGAGTTAAACTTAGTTTCACAGTTGATATAAAAGGTTTATTCACTGTTAATTTTAGTTTTCGAACAATAAATTATAGTCAATGAAACATTAACTTTATTTTTTAATCTATAAAAACGTATTTAACGGTTTTAAACTATAGTTTACAAACGCTAATCTATATTTCTCCGTTGATGTTAAACGTTAGCTTTTGTTTACACTTTTGCTTAACTTAAAGTTAGACGTTGTTATTCATAGTTTCTCAAATCAGATTTGCTATCACATTAACTATAGTTTACGGGTGTGAAATATATAGTTGTTTACTATAGTTTACAGTCTGTAAACTTTTACTATAATTTACTGTCTACAGCCGACAAACCTAGTTTTTGGACTGTGAAACTACCAGTGTTTTGTTTTGTTTTTTTTTGTTTTTTTTTTTTGGGGGGGGGGGGGGGGGGATTTGGCGTGCTATACACTACATAGAAAGTAATTTCTTAAAATACGCTTTTAACTTTATCAAGTGTAAATAACGTATACATTGTTTGTACAAGTATTTATTTCTCAATATGAATTGAGTGACATTTTCGTTTTGCACACAGCAGTAGAAGTGCCACTTGGATAAAACATCTTCTTTCAAAAAAGTGGTTTTAAAGTATGTACCCCATAAAAGATTTCAAACAGCTTTCAATCACATTTTATTACATAGAATAAATTTTAACACAAACACATTTTCAAGCACGAAGAAATCACTTTACAATCATTCACAGTCACACAAGTATATGTATACGAACATCAAAAAATATGTACATGTACTTAGAGTAAAATTTAATGTCTATTCCCAGCTTTTTGTAACATTTAAATGTTCTAAGTATTTTTTCATAGATACATCAGTGGGCCATGCCTTTTGTTTGTTTGCCTCCTTAATAGCTTCGAACTTGGCCTGAGGTTTTCCAAGTGCTTTCATGGCACCATGCTCTTCCTCCTACAATGAATTGACTAATTAATTAGAAAAACACAAACTGACAAATTCATACATGTACTTCATGTATCACTGACATTTTAAATTTGTCTTATTAAGCTGAGAATCCCAGTTTAATAACATAACTTGGTTCCTGCATATGTCAAATTTGCTACATGTATTAACCTTCTTAAAAATTGGGTTGTCATTTCATTTAATTTTATTAAATGCAAAATTAATACAGCAGTGAAAATTTTTGCAGCATGAAGAAAATATTAAATTTTTAAATCATCATGACACAAAAACTGCCATATCATTTTTCCTTGAATAACGGGTAATGCATAATTTTGAATTACTTTGACCAAGTTTTGATTTTAGATACTTTTTTTTCTTGGGATATATGCTACTGTACTGCTAAGAATCTGTTTAGACCTTAAACAAAAGGTTAATCCTGGGTAAATGATGACCAAATTAACAAATACATGCACATGTATTTACACTCCCCAGGACAATCACTGCCACAGGTATGTGCAGAAAATATTCCTGAACACATTCATTCTAATTTATATGATGAAACATTAAGATAATAATCATCATATATAATTATCTTAGGGAAAGCAGAAAAGAGAACATTGAAAAAACCTACCTCTGTAATGTAAGGATTTTGTAAAATTTTCATATTGGATTCCTCTCTGATAAATGACTTGACAGCTTTAGCTTTCTGTTTTGCAGTAATGACTGGCAGATATCGTTGCTTGCTACAAAAAAATAAAATAAGAATTAATCAGTTAATATTTATGCTAAGTACTGTACTTAACATCTTGCCCATAGAAAACACCCATCTTCATTAAGGTCTTCTTCCCTTTGGTTCTATCAAAATAATATGTGTCCTCCACAAAAAATTCATAAACTTTACACATATTGTATTTAGCTGTACAACATTTGGTTAAATTTGATTTTCAATGACATATTTGATTTAGTGGAACATTTTGTAAGTTAAACTACTCTGAGATCCATCTGATGATTGAATCCATGTCTCGTCCATCATTATTTCTCCCATCCCGTTTTAAATAAATATTTAGGGCTAAAGGTTATATTTTGAGTAATCAACACAATATCTGTGAGTCCAGGGTTTAAAAATCACTCTTGTAATCTCACATTTCCACTTGGAAGTAGTTTGGACAACCTAGTCATTATTCCAATTTGCGCAAATGGCATCTTGTGATGAGCTGAGATTTTTGAAATGACATGAAAACATACAATAAACCTAATATATTATAGAGAAAATCCAAAAAAGAAAGTGTATAATGTACTGACATTATTTTATTTCAATCTGGAATTGTTATTATTTGTTATGCTAGCTGCAGAACTGTAGCTCTACAGGAAATTTGGGTTGACAGACCATAGAACAATAGTTTCACCCATACAAAAAACTATGTTTATTGCACTACAGTTCTGTAGCTATTTTTATGCAAAATAACAACATCCAGTTAAAATCATAGACTTTTCTGTCTGTAGTCAGTAAACTTGCGTATGAAAATTTTGTTCGGTCAACCTCAAACATATTCAGGTAATTTGAGATCAGTACCTAAGTTGCCCGAATGTCGAGACCAATTTTTGACTTGTGACGAACACTACACAAATCATACTTTAAAAAACCTCATATCCCAACTATACCATTAATCATAATTATATATATTTGTACATAGACATTAACAACATTTGTTATTTGTGTCTTTGATTATCATTAATCACATATAAGAAAAATTATGATCTTATAATGAACAGATCATTACTGCAAACCGGCTTTAAACATTTCTTCTTTTCAATTCTTAGCATGCACCATCATCGATCGACTCAAATTATAAATGTATAAAAATGTATAGATACCCCGATGTCATTAACCCCGGCCATTTAGGTCTCTTTTTGAAATACTGCAGCACCCTTGTCAGTTGCATGTTGTCAAAGGTGAAAGTAGAAATTTTGTGAATTCGTTTACAATCTATTCGCATTGTCAAAGTTCATTGGAATGTAAACGTAAACAAATGTAATTTTTTAAAATTTTATATGTAATACATTTTATTGTATAAAAAATATATTTATACATATATTTCAAGTGGAGAAAGATATGATAAAGAAATATATTGAATAATTCTACGTACGGTTTAATAGTGACTGTATAACAAAAAAAAATGGCTGCGCCCTTGCTGAGGCACCTTTCGCGAACCAATGTTATTGCAAGACGCACAGTTTTGGCCTTCTCAAAACACAACAACGACAGTATGTGGTCATATTTAGATGTTAATAAATAAGATGATTTAAATGAGGGCTAACCAGCTCTTCCAAATATTTTTAAAAACACAAATGAACTGTAGTTAATTTTTACATTTTCTTATACCTGAATTTCAGAATTTTCGTTTTTTTACTTATAGTGCAATGTCGTTACTTACGGAATTCTAAATCACTGCCGCCCTATTTAAAAGAACAAGTAGAGAGAAGAACAAAGGTTGGACCAGAACCCAAGAGGCATCCATCAGCTTTTGGCTGCTGGTAAGGAAAACAGTGAATACTTTGGCCAAAAAAAGTCGGTTAAGAAAATAAGACTTATCTTAACTGATTTTATGCCATTTTTTCTAGTCTGTAAAGGGATCATGTGTTAATTGTATGATTAATTTTTATTTGATGAAAAAAAAACATTGGCAAATTGGTTTCCGACTGTCATACTGATTCAAATTTTGCATTTCAAAAACTATTCTTTCTGGAAAAATTAGGCTTATAATTAGAGAATGCTAGACAACTCGCCCTCAAGACAGCTCACCACCAGTTTAAGACAACTTGCCCCCAATTTTTAAAAACCTATTTTATACGTTTTTGATTTGCAAAATTTGTTACTATTTCAATATTTTTCGAAAATCACAACATAAATTGTTTATAGTTTCTTGATTTTAATGTAAAATACTCCATAAATATATAAGAACTATTTGAAATGAACATTGTTTTCACATAAGAGAGATATTTTTTTACACTTTAGTTTGTTTATCTACTCACTTTTCGTATAATTATATTTTATTTGAATTAGTTTGCATGCACATTTGTTTATCCAGACTTGTTTTAGCAAGTTTCTTGACTGTTGAATACTTTGTTTCTTGTTTTCCATACTTTGATGCAGCATAGAAGCTTAATTGGATATGTCAATTAAACAATCATCTTAATTTAAATTTGATTCAATAAAACCAATGAGCTTGGATATGTTATATATATATCATAATTATTCATCACAGTTAAGAATTTTTTTTTATGAACACATCTTAAGTTTTTAATTGGGTTTCATTATAAATGATTATTTTATTTCAATAATTATCAAAATGTCCTATCACAAGAAAAGAATCAATCGTTTAATTGATCGTTGAGGTCATAATTACATTGGTCATACTTATAATACAATTATAACTAAACTTAATGTGCTATATTTGTGTACTGTTCATAAAATCATCAGTTTAGAAAAAAAAACCTGTTTATTTGCCTAAATAGAATATATCAGAAAAATTATTCTATATAGTATGAAAAATAGATTGATCAATCATAATACATTAACTGCATTTGCTGATTTCAAATGAATTTAAAAAATAAATAATTCAAACTGTGTTAGAGAGCATCGTAAATGTAAAAATATGAAATGAAAACTTATAAAATAAAAAAAAAAATGAATAAATAATATATATTGTTCTGTTAAATGAACAATAAGACAGATTAAAAAATATAGGGGGTGAGTTGTCTTCAGTGGTGACGAGTTGTCCTAAATTGGGGGCGAGTTGTCTTCAGTTGTACTGGGGGTGAGTTGTCTTGGGGGCGAGTTGTCCTGATTCCTAATAAGAACATATAGAGAACTGACTAGGACTTGGCGATGCAATATTTAAGATTGCGCGCCCTTTTTAAATCCTTTGTTGGTTAATAGAAATCAGAAAATGCATTAATCTCCATTCCATGGTAATTGTTCTGAATGAATGATGTTCTTTCTTTAGAATTACTTTTTATTCAAGCCTTATATTTTTAATTTTATGAAGAGATTTTGTTTAGAATAAGTCATAAATTAACAGAAGCACATCATGTAGCACAGTTTACTAGTATGAACAGAATTTTCAAATAAGAATTTCATTTCAGGAATTATGATGCTGAGCTTTTTGCATTCGGGAAGAGACTTGGGGAAGATTTTGATGATGATATCCTGAGAGAGGCATTCATTACTAGGTATTGAATGTTTTTTTTTTCATATTTAGTGCATTATATTATACGTACCTGTGTATTTCAACTACAGGTAATAATCACTGTGACTAGCTTCTAGTTCTGAATAGTCTTACTATCAAACTTTGAAGCTTATGTACAAATTATGTATGTCCTATAATAATTGAAAATTAGTTACTGTAGATACAAGTAATCAATCATATGAATGTCAAGTAAATATTTAGCCCTGATTTTTTAAAATGACAAATATTGATTGCTTTTATAGTATAAGTTTTGATTTGTGAAGATATTTGGACACATAAAAAGCATCCATCTTCTGTAAGTTATGACCATGGGTTCTTAGTGTGGGGTGGAGATGGTAAATTTGTTTGTTTGTACATGTAGGTCATCTATTGAAATGGAAATAGAGGAAAGAAAAAAGGTTGGTGTGAAAACACAAATTCCTGATACATCTTGCAATGAGGAGCTATCAATAGAAGGTATGATTTCAGGAATACATGTGTACTTTTAATTATTCATATTATTTTATCCATCTTTTATCCACCAAAATCATTTTAAAACAATTGATATTTAATATATAATTAATTTTATCAATATGAATTGTTGTTGGTTGGTTGCCTACCTGCAATAAAACTCCCTATACATGTTCATATGAGTGATACTTTTTTACTTTTTTTTTTTGCAGGAAAGCAACTTATTCAGAAATATTTGAAGGCATACCTAAGATTTAATTTTCCTTACATGTTTGAAGAAGGAATATGGTAGGTGCCTGTTTCATTTTTTACATAATATACTTGTAAGCAATTGACTTTTGAATTGGGTAAAATTATCAAAGTATTGGTCAATTTGGAAAAACTAGTACATGTATCATTGTTTATTTTGATAAGCTACAACAAAGTTAATTAAATTGATCTGATCTAATTCCACAGTTGTACATTGTATCATCATTAAATGTTTTTGTGTTCTTCTCTATCACTCTTTAAGATTATGAATTTTTTGGGCCAAACAATTTATAGGGTTTAAACCCCAAAATTTTTGGAAAAAAACAGAAAAAGATTAAGGTTCATTTGGGGGAAAATCTGTAACATTTGCAGAGGGAAAGAGTCAAAACCCAGATCTAAATTAGCTAAAGAAAGAATTTATAAATAACAGAGTTGTTAAAATACTCTCCTGAATTACGACCAAGACTTGGTACATGTATAGAAAAGAAATTGTTGGATGAAAAAAGATAAGGAATCATAAAGTTATCTTGTTATGAATGTACATGTTTTTAATTGTAGTGCCATTTGTGAATATTTAACGACAACAGAAATATTAGCCAGTGTTGGAAAGTTGATAGGAGTGAGAGACTTGATCCAGTCGAAGGTATTTATTACATGTCTGCAAATTATAAAATGTCTGTACTTTTGTTGTACAGCAACCCATGTAGTTTGATACAGGCTTTTACCCTCTCTAGAAAATTGTTGTACTTTACTAAGATTATTTTTCTTGATTTCCAGCATTATCCCCCAACCGATGAGGAAATGGTTGATACATTTATGGCTGTCGTATCTGCTTTAGCAAAAAGCCAGGTATGTATCTCTTGGCTCTTGCTCTTCATCAAGAAATGTTAAAAGTTTTTGTATTAATAAAAAATGTTGGCTAAAAAAATTTCAATTACCAAGGTTATTTGTTATCATTTAGTACAAAGTGTATGACTATGCTGTAAATGTTGAAATTTTGGTAATAAATGATGTGCATGTATTTGTATTCTGTTAAACATTTTACTCATTTTATTTGTTTAAACAGACGGAGGAGAGGGCTGGCATGTTCGTAGTGGACTTTCTGGTCCCGCGTCTTGTGGGGAAGGACATCAACGAGATGTGGAAGTTAGATAACCCCATGGGATTACTCAGTGCTGTCCTTCAGTCCAGAGGAATGGCAAGTCCCGAATCCAGGTATTGTATGCCGTACAAAATAAAATCATATACAGTACATGTACTTGGGGGTGGGGGGGGGGGGGGGGGGGGGTGTTGTCTTTTAGAAGTACACATAAAAGGATAAATAAGGAAATTTAAATATACCTTAGACCATTCCAAAAAGATATATTTAATCTTTACCCACAACTTTAAACCTTTACTTATTTTTAGCTACCTCTCTAAAATTGAATTTACCTGTACCTGTAACTGATAGGTATTTACTTTGTACCGGTAATGATTATACATGTAATTGTAATTAAAGACCTTTAATTATTTTTTACTGATGGTTATGTGCCTTAGGAAATGTTGAGCATGAAATAGATTAGTTTTCTCTTTTTCTAGACTTCTATGGCAGACTGGATGTTCCTCCATTATGTCCCTTTATCATGTTGGAATCTACAGTGACAAGGAATTAATTGGGAGATGTAAGTCTTTTCAACCACATTCTTGTGGGTTTTTTGTTTAATTCAAAATCATGTGTGAAATCTTGATTTTTTTTAGAATAAGCTTATTTTATTTTTAGAAAGCTTAAGCATTGTAACATCTTCCTCCACAAAAAACTGCAAAAAACTCTTAATTTTGATACACTGTAAATAGTTTCTTTGATATTGTATTTTAGTATTAATTAAATGATAAATGATAGATGCACTCTTTTGATAACCCTTAAAACTAAAATAAATGCAAATTAAAGATGTATGATTATATATAACGGGTACATATATATTATAAAACTAGTTCTATTTCGGATGGGATTAAATGATTCCTAGTAAAGAGCTCTGGGATTGGTTAAATAATTTGATATACAGTTTGCTATAGAATACATAGGCAGTTGTGCTTCACGTGGATTCTTTGTGAATTATGTGAAAAGAGCATTCACTTAATGGATGTTATGTTAATTTTTTCTGCAATGATTGGTACCTTTCATAGTTCATACTTGCATGAATCACCAAAGAAAGCATTTTATTGTTTATATTTACATCTTTCTTTTAACAAATCAATGAATTGATCATAAAGAGTAAGTGAAAGTAACTAAATTATTGTTAATGTACATCAGTACATTAGAAAGAAGAAGTATCAGATTCTTCTTATATAGTAATTTGAGTATGACAACACCATGATCATTTCGTGCAGTCCGTGATCTTTTTTTGGTTGCTGAAGGCTGATTCTGACCTATCAATAAACTGGTTAGAACTAGATCCTGTAGATTTCAGTCCTGTCAGTTTTTATAGAGCTATGAATCACAATCTGTTTTCTTAAGGAATAGAGGAGAAAATACTTGGTAGATGTAAATATAAGAAATATATAAATCCATGTGAAGTAAAGTTCATGCAAGGCACATTCTGCTGTGAAATTGAATATAAGAAATGTATTGTTGTATTTCAGCCCCAGGTGAGACGCTTACAATAGCTGAAGAGCAAGCTGCAAAGGAAGCCCTCAAAAACCTGATGAAATCAGATGACAATCGACCTCCATATTTACCCAGCTCAAAAGTACAACTAAAATCATTGGATCTAGAAAAGAAAAATCCCAGTGCGGATCTGTTATTGAAACTTTACTCCCAGTCAGACACCAGTGCCCAGAGAGCAACTAACCAACAGGAAAAAGAAGTTTAATTGTACTCTCACTCAATGTAATCAATAAAATAATACCCTCTTTTTTAATCTGAATATTTTAGATGCAACAACCTTGGAGAAAACTTCATGTTCAGATTTGTTTTGCTAAGGAGTGGTAAAAATAGATGCAAAGTCAATGAAGAAAACTTGGATTTTATCCCATTTAACGTTATCAATTGAACGTGGGTATTTTCCCTAAAAATCGTGAAAAATGACGGAAACAATAACTTGGGATATGCTGTGTAGACTATACCTTCATGGCCCGAATGAAGCACCATAGAAAGCTTTTTATTGTATATATTTGCATCTACCTTTTATTGTGATTACTGTAAACCTGACAGGTTATTGGATTCCTTTGAATATTGGAGTGATAATGGACTCCCATAATTGGATTCCTGAAAATCTTAGATTTCCTCTTGATGAATCCTGCCATACTTAACAAGATTGATTATTTTGTAAGCGTTTATGTTTATCTTGGAACTTTTTGTGTACATATGACAGAATTTAACATTTCCGTAAATTTCCAATATGTTTAGGTCATAAAGTTGTCAGTTGTTCTCAACCCTACGGAATGTAGCCTCGTGGTTTTACCTGTAGAATCAACTTTTAGTCATTCTTTAGATGAAGACGAAGTGTCACATGTTCCCTAGGTCACGGACGCTAGTTGCCTTTTGTCTGGTTCATACTTTTTTGTCCCATTTAGACTTCACACAACAATGAATTACAATGTTGGAGAGAATCTGTCACCCATTTGATGACAATATTTCTATTCATTGCTACATTTTCAGTTAAATTAATAAGTATTGGGTATTTGGGGAAACTCTGTGGACATCCAGAAGTATTGCTTGCATGCATGTTGTTATAGTAAGGGAAATTATGCAATTGATTTTCCCTTTCCTTGGGTATTGTATGCATTAGCTGGTGAATGAATAAATGGATTTTTGATTTCCATCCGAGTGTGATCATTTGATTTCCCTTGGTGGACTGGGATAATTTCGGAGCTTTTTCAGTGACTATAAAACGTACAGATCAGCCAGGGAACGGTCGTAGTACTACTGTGTTCATTGCTGTGTGTTATAAATTGCATATTAACTCTTGTTTTATTTTCACTCCTCTGATGGATGGAACTTGATCCTAAATGAACGTATTATTTGTTTTCCTTTTAATCCCCGGTAATAAAATTGTTGTGAACTATGATGATAATGTGCATATTGTCCCAATCCTGTGCACCCGTCATCCCACAAAGGCCCATTACAATAATCCCCCGAAACATTATATTGTATATTTCAGAAAGCTTTGAATCGCCGCCACGCCTACTGCACTAGATATAATGGCCATTTCATACCACGGGTTTGCACTTTTCTGTAATTTTGGCGTATATTTCCTGATTATAAAAGTTCCTATTCAAGCTGCGTGCATAATCTGCTTTTTCTGTCTCCTCATTGATGTGGAAACAGATCACCTCTGAGAACATTTTGATGACTGGGGATCGATTTAAGGTCGCGCATACAAACGCATTCATTGATTCATTCTTGAAAAGGAAATCGAAAGATATTTCTTGTGTATGGTTTTCTTTCTCTTGGCTACGAAACCCCAGCTAACCTTTCGTTGACTCCAACCTAATGACATGATTTGAATGTAAATCATTCCGTCATTTCACAGAAAGTATATTTCCCGTTTTATGTTATAACTCGTTCACTACACAATTAATGTTTGTTTTAATTGTTTCTACACCAATACAAATATTAGAAAGCAGTGATGAAATCTAATCTGCTTTATATAATAACCGTTAACTTTTTATCGCATCATGGCGGAAAGGGGCGGAAATGCTTGTATTCTTATAGAACAAAAAAATCAGCCAAATGCTCTCTTCATCCCCCTATTTCTGATCGGAACTGATTGAGTTTGGAACAAAGTAGTAAAAATTGCTAAATGCAATGGACAAACGATCCTAAAACAACAAGTTTAATTAATACGGTGCATCATATGGTGTTCCGATGGGGCCACTTCGACCTTCGCACTTTCGCCTTTTGGGCGAAGATGCGAGAGTGCGAAGTTGCGGAGGTGTGAAGGCGAAGGAGCGAAAGTGCGAAGATGCGACGGCGAAGATGCGGAGGCGAAAGTGCGAAGTTGCGAAGGCGAAGGAACGATACTACTATCGCTCTTTCGCCATCGCAACTCTGCATTCTCGCCGTCGCAACTTTGCACTTTCGCCTTCGCCTTTTTTGATTGCATTACAAGTTTCGGTTGATTATATAGAAACATCGCACTTTCGCCTCAGCCTTTTTAAATTGCATTCAGCAAATCTCGGTCGATTACATAGAAATTGATGCAGGTAACGTACTCGCCCGAGATTTGCCGAACACTCTCGGATCTTATTGGTACGCATGCGCTAGGCCATCGTGCTTACTACGAATGCTTATTAATCTTTACTTTGTTTTGTGACAAATATGTTTACCAGTGCTGGCTATGCCTATTCATTATATAATCCTCTGTAACATTTTAATTTCATTATGCGACCTTCCTTTTTCTTTCACGGATCTAGAGGATAAGAGGGGGTCCGGACCCCTTTCCCCCGCCTCGTAAATTCAATATTATTAATTTCAAACAGTAAAGAAGAAGAGGGGGTCAGGACTCATCCCCACCCCTGAATATTTGATATTAATTTCACATAGTAAAATTACCAAAACTATGCCTCAGACCCCTCCCCCCTCCCCACAGCAAATCCAATTATCCCTCGGACCCCTCCCCTAGAAAAAAATGATGGATCTGCGTAGGGTGTTGAAAATAAATTCTCAAAAGTTCCTCTTCTGCCGCAGATATAATTTATACAGTCAAATTTATCTTTCAACGATAGAGAGCTCCTCAGACATAAAAAGGCGAAGGCGAAAGTGCGAAGTTGCGACGGCGAAGGAGCGATAGTAGTATCGCTCCTTCGCCTTCGCACTTTCGCCGTCACAACTTCGTGCTTCGCCGTCGCGTCT
Source organism: Magallana nippona (assembly GCA_033439105.1). Classification (NCBI taxonomy): domain Eukaryota; kingdom Metazoa; phylum Mollusca; class Bivalvia; order Ostreida; family Ostreidae; genus Magallana; species Magallana nippona. Next base: position 21,935,668 of record CM065922.1, read on the forward strand.
TCGCACTTTCGCTCCTTCGCCTTCGCAACTTCGCACTCTCGCATCTTCGTCCTAAAGGCGAAATTGCGAAGGTCGAAGTGGCCCCATCGGAACACCATAGCATCACGTGACACGCATTTTGTTTTGATTGATATTCAATTGTCTTGTTGTCAGTTTTCCTTGTAAAACAGTACATATACGAAGATTTTGTATTATGAATTGTTTGCATGTATATAGTTACTATATCCTATTATTTCCAAACCCGTGAATCTAGAACAGTCTTAAAAATTTATTTTCCTCGTTTAAAAATCAAATACTAGTAAATGGAGGACTTTTAACATCAATAAACTCCTACAGGAACACACCAATTACAACTTCTGTGGGTTTTGTCAAACCATTTTTTTTACCTTGTCGGAAAGGCCAACTAAGTTGTGACAGCAAACTCGTGGAGGAAAAGATTGATAGTTTACTGACGCTGCTGTAGGTATTGTGTTCTTAATTTATCATATTTTACCAACGGTTTCAATTTATTTTTCCCTTTAAACTGTGTACATGTACAATATACAATATGCACATGTAATTATTTAAAAGATAGCAATTATGTTCTTGTGTTTTACATGCTCAATTGCATAATCAATGGAACTCACTCGGGCCAATTGTTGAAACATTATTACCGAATGTAAGTCATTCATAATTACACACATTGTAAAATACAAATGTAGTACGATTATATTTATTTTCTGATGAATGGGTTATGGTTTTTTATTCATCATTGATAAAATCAAATTTTCATAATCCATTTTCCCAATATGAAACTTTTTTTTTGAATTTTGAAAATAATGAGTTTCATTATCTGTAACAATTACAAGTCTATAGTTAGTAATTAGAACTGGTCAACACAGGTAATTACTCATCAGGTGTGAATTGACTAGGTGGGTAAGGCACTCTTCGACTTGCCACAAAAATCGAAATTCACGTGCCTTTATAGTGAACTAGATAGTTCCTCAAAAGGTGCGATATATCGTATATTTAAATCCAATTTTTGTTGTGAAGACTATTTACTACTACTACCAAGAAAATTAAAAAACTCATTTGTTAAATATAGAACTACAAACCATCACCTCCCTATAGAAATTGGTTATGTGGAACAATAATCCACGTGAAGACCGCAAGTGCGGCTTTTGTGAAGCCAACCAAATTAAATTGGCGATGAATTTCATTATGTTTTAGAATGAAGTGCATTGTCACATGTAAAAAAAATTGTTTAGTAATTATTATCTTAAAAAAACACAAACACGTTAAAATTTAGAACACTTATGCCATCTTTAAACCATGTAATTCATATGAAAATGTGTACTTTAATTAGTAAAATATTTGATTTGGTTGGTCATCCTATATATAATTCATTGTTTATTTTTTCTGTTTCTCTTTTGTAAATCTTGCTTTTCTTATACTTTTGTATATAATTCTTCTGCACCTCATGTAACATTATATGTTTTGAATGAAGATAATTAAGAAACAAACAGCAATTTAAAAAGTTCACCGGGGTTTGAACTTGGTTGGTCACGTGATCAAATCCTGTGAAGCCCGAAGCTACTCGGAAGATTTGATCACGTACCAACCAAGTTTATACCTCGGTGAACTTTTTAACATTTCTGTTTATTACTTATTTTTACATTTGAAAAAGGCAAATTGTTCAGAATTGTTAAAATTACCGAGATTTTATGTTTACAATAATCCAAGCGGCAAGCGCCTGCTATGATCATTGTGACGTCATGAAAAAGTTCATACAGAATTGAACGTTTTCGATATTCTAAAGGTTTATATAAGGAAAAATATTTGCAAATGTAACTACATGAACTTGAACTTGAACTATATACGACACATCTATAGCATCTCTTTACCTCTGTGTCTGACTACGCCGCGGATCAATTGTCACTAGTTATCAGTCCGGAGTCAAACCAGGTAAGACTAGCTTGTTCATCTCAGCTAACAAAACCTTTTCTGGCACTATTATAATCATTGGGCTAACCCCCTGCCCTTTATCATTAGTATTTGTTCATGTTAAATTACGTATCGCAAGTTTTATTTTAATAAAATATTGCGGAAACTTGAGGTGGGAATTTAAAGGTATATATGTCGTTTTAAATGAAAATTTTAAAAGAAAGAAATGTTTTCATTTTTACATTAAGCTACAAAAGTTATTAACTTTCTACAAATTATACAGTTTTAATCAAACGAATTTAAAAGTATTTAATATAAATTCGAATTTATTTATTTTTTGACCGGGCCGGTCAATAAACGCCCAACTTTAAAATATTCATTAGCACGTGATGTGAAAATCTAAATTTAGAACGTACACAAGATGTCGACGCGAAAACGTGGTCGGCCCTTTGGCAGCGGAATAACAAGTTTGGAGAGAAAAGAAAGAAAGAAACAGTTTGACAGAGAACGTTGTAAAATGAGAATCGATATTGGAGACCACTTTGAGCGGTGGACACGTGTTAGAAACTTCATGTTTAACTACGAGCTTGCCGGCTTCTTCCTATAGACAGGTGAGTCAGACAGCGGTGTGTGTGGTTTTTTTGTTTAATAATATATTTACTCATCAAAGAAAAGAATCTTATGTGTATGGTACGATATTCGTTATCTGAATATGATAAAACTTGTATAGCTATCACTCAAATACTTTTAAAAATCTATGAATTGTATGTTTTGAGTCGAGAGGCCCCAGAAGGGATAATTTTAAAGTTCTATTTTATATTTATATACGTTGTCAAATGTATAAAAATAATGGTCAGTTGCAAAAGAGCTCTCACCAATTGTCATCGACACTGATATGCAACCATCCTCATAAAATGCAGATGGAAATATCTGATATTTTTTCTGTTAACAGCACACAAACCTGTTTATATGAATTCAAACAAATGTAAACAAACCTGTCGTATTACCTCGTTCTGCAAGCTGCTTTTCTGAATTACTATTTTCCGCGCATATGCGCAAATCCACCTCAAACGTTAATCGTTTATAAATATGCATAGGTAAATCATTTTCAAATTATAACTAGTACCTCGTTAATATTTATAAAAAAAAATTGGAAAATTTTCTAGAAACTTTTTTTTTCATAGATTTAGTCATGCTGACAAAATTTGGGTCTGGTTTTCAACATCGCAAAAATGCCATTAAAAACGGCATATATACCTTTAAAATTTAAAAGTTTTATGACACCAGAGTGTTTCATTTTAGCCAACGGTGCTGATTTATGACTCGTCGAGTGGTTGATGACCCTAGGCCTGTTTTCACCAAACCATAAATTTTCCTCCTTGCAATAACCGTATTTGTTTGCACCCCCCCCCCCCCCCTACTGAGAATTTGTGTCCAAAATTTTGGTCGGTAGGCAAGGAAAATGTATTTTTTAAAATTTTAACTTGAGAGTTTAACATGAAAAAAAGTTAATCATAAAACCACTCAGTATAACATAAACTCCATTTCTTAACTTCATTTGAAAAAGTGATGATCAGGGGTCCATTTCACACAACCAACGTCGGACTAAGTCATATTTTACGATAGAACTTTTTTTCTTATTTCATTACTTATTTATTTCACTAACTCTCATCGTATCGAAGTTGGATCCGAAGATATATGTCGTAATTTAATTAAGACAGGTTTATCAATGTCTTATAAAAAATATATATTAAAAATATGACGTCTGTCTAATAGACCGTGATATTATATCATAATTTAAACATGTACTTCCTCGCCAATTGATTTTGGGCATCTGCCGCTTGATTCTGCGTTATTTTCTAAATAGTAAAAGGGTGATTATTCTGATACTGTATTTAAAGATAAGGTAAGTGTTATAGAATAAAAAAAAGCTAAATAAAACATGGAAATGCAAGGAATAACAATAATAATTCCATAGACGATGAAGTAGTCCTCGTAATATTTCAACTAATTTTCTCAAAATCTTCTTTAGAAATACAAATTCCAGCGTAGGCGGATGGTTCATATCATTTACTAAGACAACAAAGAATATATATGATGCATGTTGAGTTTCGGTACTTCTTTTTCAAACTATTCATCTGGATTTAAAGATGTTGAATCTTTATTGTTGATATATGTTCAAGTGTTATAATGTGTGTATTTTCCTTGTAGGCAATATTGTAAATTCATAGCTGCCATCAATGAGAGAATGGGATAATAGAAGATGTTTTGCTATGTCGTTTTAATTGCGTTAACAAATTTTATAATTTCTATACACCTGGCAAGAATCATAGCTGCAATTCCGGATCCTGGTCACGGCACCAAACGTAATAGGGGAAAAAAAGTGTGTTGAAAGATCGGGATTAAAGCCTAGGACCCTGCGTATCTAGTCGGTTCTTTTATCGTCTTCTAGTATACAGGCCGATACAACCTGTTCATTTAACCAAAGTTACTTTGTTACGAGGTAAATTGTAAAATGATTCATTAAAGTATGTCTTGAATTATTTGAATAATATGTTTTGTTTGAAATGTTTTATCCAACATTTCCACCATTTCCACACTTTCTAACATTTTCATGATATTATTCATTATTGTTCCAATTTAAACATACTTAAGGTTACAGTTTACATTGATGTGATGTGTTTCCTCTTCTAAAAGGTATATCTACAGTTGTTGTTTTTGAGGGACACGTGAATACCCTTAGTCAGGCAAATAACCTTAGTCAGGCAAATAAGTTCTTCGAACTGTTTTACATTAAATACATGTACATTGGTTAAATATTGGTGAATTGCAATGAATTACAAATAGAGCAGATTGTAGTGTTCATATAAGAAATATTAGTGCAGTGAAAATACCGTCAAATGTACCGCCCTACCTCACGGCTGATTTGTATCACCCGGTCGTAGATATTTCTATGGTCAACATTTGATTTAATTAAAGATAAAAGAATAATGACTGAAATAGGATCCAAAATGTACTCATTAAAATACAATTATATATATATATATATATATATATATATATATATATATATATATATATATATATATATATATATATATATATATATATATCGATGGGTACGATTTTTAAAAAAAGATGCTTGTTTTAGGTAATTTTTCAGAATGAAGGAATAAATTAGTTTAAAAATATATTTTAAAAGGATGATTTAATAGGAAAAAATGAGTAAAGACATGGGGGTCTATACTTGGTGGGTGGGTTGGGGGGGGGGGTGGTCCTGTCCTCAAGCACCTCTGTTATTTAGAGCCTGCAGTCAGTGATTTTGAAATATGCAAGGAAATTAACAATTTTATGCAAAATTGAAATAAAAAGACTAATTTTTTCATGTATTATTTTCGTTAACTAAAATTGAAAATCACGAATAAACATTGTATGTAAATGTATATTTGTACAAAATAAATACATATAAGTAAAATTAGATTTTCAATTACATTGTAAGTATGCTATTTTAAAATATTATCATATCGGTATATTGTTCAACCTAATGGGTCTCAAACTGTAATGCAATCGCATAAGCACACCAAGCCACATTTTGACGGTTACATACACAGTTTCTAACAAAAACTAAGTTTTCTCCATAAGAATAAACACGATTTATTAAGAAAGTACTTGTGCAACTGAGATTTTCTTTCTTACATTTGTATATCATACTTCAGAACAATTGGCTTAGTGCAGTGTCCATAGCAAAAGATCAATACTAGCAGAGATTCAAATTTTCTGAATGTTTTCGAAGAACTTTATAACAATGTAAAAATTCAGAATCAATGTATCAAACTGATTATAATTCTATCACCACTTAAAAAGTAGTAAGCAAGCTAACATTATAATTCGGCTTCCTTCTTCCTCGGTTGTAGTAAGAAACATCTGACACGCCGATTTCGGGAATCATATGTTTTATTAAATAAAAGACAAAGGATAAAAAATTTCAATTTTAGCTTCATTGTAATCTTAGAAATCTTCAGCTATTTCGTGAAATAATCGTAAATGCTAGTAAGTTTACGATTCACTGGAAAAAAGATTGCTCGACAAACACTGTAAAATACGAACTATGCTCATTTCTTCACTTTAATTGTCTTAAACACGTAAAACTGATTGAGTTAGAAATCTCTAAAATCGGAAAGAATGTTCAATGATCATTATTATTTTGCCATTAGGAAAAAATGCATCCTAACATCAAGTACATGTATGTTGGTATGTTGGTTAAATCACTGATTGTCGTCATTCTTTTCCGGTTCCCGTTCATTCTTTTCTAGTTCGTCTTGGTTGATGTAATTATGTTAAATGTTATTAAAACTCAAGTCATGATGACAGGATGAGCCTGTGTTATCCATCCAACTGAATGATAACTGGAATGTCGGACAATTTTAGGGGGGGGGGGGGGGGGACTAAATAGCACAGCTACGTTTGATTGCACGCACAAATTGCCTGTGTAAACATCTATATAAAATATCAATTTAAAATGTACCAGTTTGTGAAAAAAATTTAATCAAAATAAACCACAATCAATGAAGGATGATGATGTCAAGTTGTCAACGAAAGAAGTCGTTTAAAATAGTCATTTCATAATGTACCATTCCTTGTAAATCAATCTAAATAGGTGATGGGAATTGCAGTAAAGAGTTCTCTGAATTTTAAGTAAAACACAATGTTTTTCTGTATAAAGTATTAATTTATAATGTACAATTTATGTTAATCAACCAATATTGATGCACTGCCAGTGAATTGCAATGAAAGAATTTCCTAAACTCTAAGTAAAACAAAAAATTATGTGTTTTCTTTATAAAATAGTAATTTTAAATGTAACAGCCCGTGTAAATCAATCTAAATTGGAGCAGGAAATTGCAGTAAAAGAGTTATCTGAATTTTAAGCAAAACACAATATGTTTTTCTGTATAAAATACCGGTACGGGCTGTTACATTTAAAATTACTATTTTATAAAGAAAACACATAATGTTTTGTTTTACTTAGAGTTTAGGAAATTCTTTCATTCGGTATTCATTTATAATGTACAATTCTTTGTTAATCAATCAAAATTGATGCAGGGAATTGCGATGAAAGAATTCCCTAAACTTAGTAAAACAAAAAAATAATGTGTTTTCTTTATAGAATAATGATTTTAAATGTAACAACCCGTGTAAATCAATTTAAATTGGTGCAGGGAATTGCAGTAAAAGAGTTCTCTGAATTTTAAGTAAAGCACAGTGCTGTAGACACCCCTGCGAATGTTACTGTCATTTAACTTTAGACCACGTGGTTTCATTTGACCCTTTCAGTTTCGCAGTAAAAAGTGTGCCTCGTGTTTATAGTCTATTTCCTAGATTCTAGGTACTTGAAGTCAAATATAAAATCTAGACGTTTATTGATTTTTAACTTTATCTTCATTAATTGGTGGATAAAATGAGTTCTAGAAATAAATGGGTCGTAGAAAATATAGGTTTTTTCTGCTGTTTCAACAATTAAAATGCTTAGTAGCGATCCCCCCTGAGGATTAATTTTCGATCCGCGCCTGACCTAGTAATAGCATCAATAGTGAAACAGACTATATATTTTATGCAGAATGTTCCTTGAAAATGGCTCGATATACTAAGTTTTTATACAAAACAGACACCCATTCTTTTTTTTTAAAGCATGATATTGCACCAAAAGCATCAAACATGGCTATGATTTTATTTAGCAACCCAATGTTTATATTTTCAACCACGTGTAGAGTGGTTGAACACGAACGATAATTCTGTTCTGAATATCATCGTTTAGTTTAGATAACCGCTAGATGATGAAATAAGACACATATCTTGACAGATTTTCATGTTTTAACATAAATAAAAGTAGGATATGATATGAAAAACGACCAGTACTTACGTATTTTGAGAATATTATCCGAACACTTATACTTCCGCTCGAAATTTCACAAGAACTGAACAAATCTCGGGGAAGTCTCGTTCTACGTAGAAAAATGACCCACTGGGTTGTAGAATATTTGAGTTACATCGTAGAAATTATGGTCTAAGGGTCATTTTTCTCCGTGTGGGTTGTAGAAAAATGACCTTGTATAATATCGACTATCAATATATTATTATTGTTGTCCTTATGATGGATACAGGAGGGGATTGCCTCCTTGAAGCTTATATTTTTCGAATAACTAGCTTGAGTACGCTTTCCTGATCATCTGTTAGTGCTTATCATCATTATCTTAGTCAGTTTCAAATTAAAAAAATAAAAGATATAGTCATGTTTCGTTAATTAAAGTAGACTGAATATAAAATGTTTCCTTCACATTACATCTTGGCAACAGAAGAAAAAGACGTACCTTAGATAACAAATAAATTTTAAATAGATAGTTAAAATAGGCGCGAATCTGGAAAAAAAAAAATTAAAAGGTTGGGGGAGTTGGCGGGGAGAGGGGAATGACGTATGTTTACACTGTCAAACCATGACTGATTAGGAATGATCAATTTGAATGAATAAAATACTCGCATTTATTGTTTGCAGAAATTGATTCCAGTTAATTTACAGGGGAAGAGAAAATTATTCATCACGGTCTTTATCGCCATGAGAGATTTATTCATCATGGATCTAAAATAGGCACATCTCATCCAGAAAATTTTATACGGGGGTTGGGAGGGGGATCCGAGGGATAATTATGTTTGCCAAAGAGGGGGTCTAGGCCTACTATTGGTAAATTTGATAAGTGAATTTAAAAAAATTGAATTCCCCCACTCCTTAAATCCGCGATTGCATGCATCATCCCATTTTGATAGTTCAAACAACAATTATTTTTTTGTTACAACAGGTTTAAGCGACTTTCAGCAAATTAAAATGGCATCCCAAGCTGACAAACATAGCAGTGCTTTGTTTTGATAACTAATTAGAGTATTTATCACTTCATAATTACGGTTTTTATCATTAACCCCCATACGCGAGGTTTTTCAAGACTCGCGCTATATCTCTTATGACAACTTTTGTCGCACCCTGTACAAACAAACATGGCGGCCCGCCAGTAATTGAACTTTAAACATCTTCACCTGTTTATTGTTACATGGTAGACAGACGCTTCGGCCAAACTCATTTGACATGAACATGTCATCGCCCTCTTTCTCGTCATCGCCGTTGTTGTTGATAGACCGAGATGGATGTCACGTGACCGATTCAAGGCGGGGTTATTCAAATTTTTTGTATTTTTTTTTTACGCCACGTAAAAAAAATAAAATATTTTTTTTTATTTCTCGTATCTTTGGTTTGCGATTGACTTAGACAGCGTAATTTATGTGAAAGTCCTATCTTTTAATGAGAAATGAAGCAAATAATCCGATCTTATTATTGTTATTCACTAAAAATATGCTACATACACCTTAAGTTTAAAAACTAGTTTAAAGATAAAAGATATATAATTTAGCTACATGTATTTGGTACCAAGTATCATTGATGGCTAAAAGATGGCTAAAAATATTGTGATGTTAGTCTTGGGCTGTGTTATGTGACTCCCTGTCTTATGTGACTTTTTTTTTTTTATAAATCTCTTGGGTGGTCACATATAAGACAGTCTAGACTGTACTTGCAAACTTCGGTATATAAGACCCTTAACAGAGATAGCAAATCGCAAAGTAATAATGACACTAAAAAGGGCTTTACATGTAGCATTCATTTGACTTTGACTCCAATTGAATACAACCGCGGTTCTTATAAACGACATTTGAATCTAACATTTAATACAGGCATATTCTGACATAACTTTAAACTTTTCTTTGATTTAACATATACATGCGAGTGTCCCAGGCATTCGTACTCATTTTTAAAGTTTCTAAAAGTAGAAAAAAAAACAGCGGTTATTTTATTAATATTCTCGAAAAAGTGATCTCTTAACTGAGTGTTAATAAAGTATACCATCTATTAAGATATGTTTGTCAATAAGTAAAAAATGAAGTCATCATCAACGTGTTGCATACTGCATACAGAAAGTCGGGAAGGGAGGTCCTTTACAGTATTGTATTTGACGGATCTGATTAATTGTAAAGTGTATTTGAGACAAAATGCATCTGTCAGGTAAAAAGCATTCGGTCTAATACATATGTAATGTTTAATGGGTTAAACAATATTTAAATATGTAAAATTACATGTACATTTAAGCATTGAATGTTTATTTTTGGATGTCGTCGGTTAGCGCGGTATGATAATTTGTCTGCACCGCTTGGTGTGTTATAGGACCGACGGCATCCAAAAATAAGCATTCAATGCTTATATTCATACTAATGCCTACTTGGATGAAATATTTGTGCATCGTCGCTTTAAATCCATTTTATACGCTCTTGGTCAGGGATATGAAGCATAGATGGAACAGCCATAATAACATGGTATTTAATTTGCTTCCGCGACTAAACATATAGTGCCAGAAACTTTGTCGAAAAAAAATCTTTTTATTGATGAATAGATTTGATTTAACGATTATTTTCCATTTATAGTACATATCAAATCGGTTATGTAAGTTTTATTTTATCTTACAATAATAAATATACTCAAAACACGTGGTGACGTTTATATCTTTGCTCATGGCGCACGCCAAAATTGACCCCAGTGTATTCATAGGAAATTGAATGTCGCAGATTTCAATGGGAATAATAAGGGGAAATATACACTGAATATAAATATAGTCTAATATAATGTCATTTGTGAATCACTGCAACATTGCATCCTCCAATAACTTGATTCAGCGATGTCGTTAATCATTACCTTTTGATCAGAGTAGAGTTTCTTGCATACAATCCTGGGTCAGTTTTCTCCGTAGAAATTTGACCTCCGGGTCAATATTCTACGGAGGTCACTTTTCGTCGTTACACCGGAATCAACGCGAATGAAAGATTCAATTTCTTAGAGTTTCTTGCATGTATTGTTTGTTTATTTAGGAAATAATTTTTCTCCAATGGGGGAACTTTGATATCAGAATTTGAACAAAGCAAACCATTTTGCGACCTTTCGTGTTGGTTGGAATAAACAAATTGGTCTCTGCAATTATTATTTTTCTCAAACAAGTATTTGATATAGGTATTGTCTGATCCTGAGTGCAGTTTGAGAAAAGTACATTAAAAAAATAGTAATTCAATGGGAGCCTTATATTCTTATATTACGTTGCAATCTAAACGCAGACTTGATCAAAATCTACTAGAATCAATCACTCATATCTGTATAGTCATAAACATGTTCAATAGAACTATCACTATAAGACACTAAAAGCCATCTAGTGTGATGTTTCATGTGTATTGAACTTAAAATCAATAAAATCATCAAATATGTAAAGAAATTATGAAAATAAAATTGAGGCCAAACATTTTTGTAGAGACCAAGCCAAATTTGAGACCAAAAGTCACAAAAAGTGACAGTGTACCTGTAACATAGGTCTGTCGGTGTAACGGTGTTTTGTTTGGTTGTCAGACATTCGCTATATAGCTAAACAGAACAGATATTAATTTTAAAAATCTGCTTAATTCGTCGAAATTTCACATCTGTCTTCTGGGCTTTTTTCATCTAAAAATATGCAATACATGTACATACATAGGTCATTATTTAGGTTTTTCTATGAAATCATCTTCTATGATAGTAAGGCCTATTCAGCAGAACGAGCAGACGCGAGCTGTCGCATCATTACCGTCTTTATAGTTTTACAAAAAGGGAGTGCAAGCGAATGCATCATCATGCATGTACCTTTAGGGGGAGACACAACCCTAAAATGGCTTAGCCAAAAGGGGCACCATAAGGCAAGCTGACGAGAACTTTAAGGTAAAGCACAGACACTGCTTTGTTCAAACTGATATTATATATGTAACAGGGTAAAACGGGAGGCGCATCCATCTTTTATATGCTTTCGCTGACCCTTCCCCTTGCCAAACATGAATGCTACACGTGTCACCTCTAATTTTTATAATTTCTATGTAGTTTATATGCGAGGTCAAAATTCTATGGGTCAGTTTTTAACGTGTGGGGGTCGTAGATCTACAGGTCGGGAATGGTTTTCTACTGTAGAAAAAGGACCCTACTTGTCATAGAATACTGACCCTGGGTCAGTTTTCTCCGAGAAATTTGACCCCCGGGTCAATATTCTACGGAGGTCACTTTTCGTCGTTACACCGGAATCAACGCGAATGAAAGATTCAATTTCTTACGCAAAAACACATTTATAATACAATAATAAACTGTTTAATCACATTGAAATTGATTATAAGATTAATCATATTGTCTTAACAAGTATAAAACGCAAATCCGGAGTGCACAAAGATATTAAAAATAGTTATAAAAAGTATGGCGCCACACTTGAAACCAACACAAAACCGATTAATTATTATTCAGTATTCCTCAGTTTATCTGTGTGCTAAATCTTATTTTGGTTTAAGGTTGGCGCCCATATGAAAGCAACACAAATAGTTGAGCATATCTGTCAAAAATGGCCGATTTTGCCATACCGCATCCGGTTTTAGCACTTATAAAATCGTCCGTGATGTTTCCCGGAAAATTTTCGAGGCAGAATTACAAAAAAATTGCTTCAAATGAACGAAGTTTAATTTTCACAGATTTACAGGGCCAAATCATGCGAATTTTGGCTTTAGTTCTATGCATCGAACTTATATGTCCTCGGGAAATATGAAAAAAAAATTGGGGGAAAAAATCAGTGACTTGTTGCGATGTTTATGACGTCAATGCCCTGTTTTGCAAATGCCGCATTTGGACCCAAAGTCTCATAACGCCCCCCCCCCCCACACACACACACATATATATATATATATATATATATAATATATATATATATATATATATATATATATATATAATATATATATATATAGGTAAATCCAGGAAAAGTCACAGTGGTCGGATAAAATATAGAAAACTTAAATGAATAAAAACACAAAGTCAGAGTAAAACATAAGCGCTTTCATTTTCATCTTCAGATGTTTTACAACTAACCAAGCGCTTTCATTTTCATCTTCAGATGTTTTACAACTAACCAAGGTTAGTTGTAAAACATCTGAAGATGAAAATGAAAGCGCTTATGTTATACCCTGAGGTTAGTTGTAAAACATCTGAAGATGAAAATGAAAGCGCTTATGTTTTACTCTGACCGCTTTCATTTTCATCTTCAGATGTTTTACAACTAACCAAGGTTAGTTGTAAAACACCTGAAGATGAAAATGAAAGCGCTTATGTTTTACTCTGACTTTGTGTTTTTATTCATTTAAGTTTTCTATATATATATATATATATATATATATATATATATATATATATATATATATATATATATATAGACACTTTTAATTTTATACATTTCTGCATAACAAATACAAAACCCAATACATGTACCTTGATAGTTGATAGTACTGACCATGTGAAATTAAATGATTGTTTACAAATACGTACTATAGCAACTTGTACCAGGTCAGTCACCTAGTAACCATTCTACTTAGTTATTCTGACACCGGTCCCGGTCAGGTTGCAGAGCTTTAGATCTACGGAAAAATTAGGGTGAAAGATCTTGCAGGGAAACGGCGGTTGAGGTGGTCTATAAATTATATCATAAAAAAACTATTTCGCTAATGATGGACTATAATTGATTTATCTTATTTCATTTTATTTCGTTTGTTTTGTTGGTGATTTATTTAGCATTTCTTTAGTGAAAATTGAACTTGAGATTTGCAAGTAATAATGAACCATCCCTTATCTACAGTATGCTTTTTCTATAATGACAATCGAAAATTGTAAAATCGGCCAGCATAGGTAACGATTGAAGGGAAGTGACGTATTCTATTGTGAGCGACGTATTTTCCAATACAATAGGTAAATTGTTTGCATACCCTGTATATTTTTTTCTCTCAGATTTTTAAAATTTCTCATCTTTTATTTAGAAATTTAGATTTTAACAGAAAAGAGCATGACACACATAGCAAAATATTGAAATAAAAGGGGAGGATCCGTTGAACACTAGAGTATCTCGTTGACTTTGAGTGTTCCGACACACCTTAATTATCTTCAATACCAAATGCTATTTTCTACAAACTATTCTCAGAGAGAATATTGGATTTACATGATGTTACAAAACACTGTCCCGAAATGAGTTCTTTGTTCATGCTCCACTGAACATGGTATTCTCGCAGTTATCAGACTTCAATATATGCAGCATGAGGGAAGACCTATAGAAATCAGGGAAAGATATCGATGACTATGGGTGGAAAATAAATTTGTTTGTATGTTGACTTTAGGTTCGATATAGCAGAAGGGTATGTACATGCATTTGTATGTTTCTACAATCCTTTAATCGCTTATGAGCGCACGGTATAATTTTGAATGAGTTTGTATTAGAATTAAATTGTTTTTGATATTGAAGATAGACTGTATGCAATTTTGTTCAAGTTGGTTTGAACTAATGCCAAACGCTTGAGCTTTGATCAAATAAAAACCGTTTTTAAAACAGTTTTGAGTTCTGCATGTACGTATTTCGAATATTAGGAATCGTTTGATAAGGTAACTAAACATATGAATCAATGTAATAAAACTTTGAAGAAAAAAACTGTAAGCAAATCCCTGAATTTAAAAATAGAAATACTACCAAGGTGGGAACTATTTTTCACTTAACACAGTAACGGCCTCTATATGCTTTGTGCAATGCATGCTTTGAGTCACAAAAGGTGTCTTAATGTGAATTCTGTGTCGTTAATGAGTCCATTGTACACCCCCCTACAGCTGAATATCGAGAATATCGATTGTTTGGTGTTATTTTTCAACATGCCTTTATTCTGACCTTTCCTTGTGTCTTCTTACGGTATTTTGGATACATGACTAATTCTATTCAGCTGCTCGCAAGAAAGAAATACTAGTATCACATAATATCATAAAACATTTTTGACAATAGGAACTTTCAATTAATCAAATCTAAAAAATCGAAACAATAATATATACCCACAGATTTAGATACATTTGTGATCAATAATCAAATAGTTGCATTTGCATAATGAATAAAGTAAACATCACAGTGATATATATATATATATATATATATATATATATATATATATATATATATATATATATATATATATATATATATATATATATATCGTAAATACAGGTACTGTAGTGAAAAAATCAATTTCTTCCTTTAATGAAACAAATATTGGAAATGAATATAAAATATCATTATCATATCAAAATAACACTTTTCAGTCTTAGTCGTGTCAGTTGCAACTGACTCATCATAATTTCATAAAACTTGTAGTTAATAAGGAACCCCCCCCCCCCCCCCAACACACACAAACACACTGTACATATTGGATTTTTTTATGGGAGTTATGCCCATTTTATATTATGCGGGGAAATTGGGAATTTGCTTTCTTTTTTCATTACGAAAGAAATTTACTGTACATGGTTTTTTTTTCTTTCAGGAAAATGTCAAGATTAAAGAAAACGTGCGTCCTGCTAGTAGTAGGCTTCTGTCTTGGTTACATGTTCACCTCTATGACTTATAATAGAGACACGGTGGATAAACTGAAACAAACTGTGGCGTTATATATGCGGCGAACAGAGGCCGTTTTCAACAATGTGACCGCTTACCACAACAAATTCACCGCCCTCTCGTACCCAAATACCAAATAAAAAGAACCAGTTCATTTTAAGCCAGCTATCGCCCAGAACACAAGGCGATGGGAGGAATGTAGTGTTCAGCATGAATCGGACGATATGGAAGGTCCAACCCAGGATGTGTAGCAGAAATACCACTGGATTTTATCGCTCTAAACTCAGAACAAATGTTGGCTCGACGACCATTTATATATATGACCCGAGGAAGGATATATGGGTAAGCAGGGACATAATCAGGTATGGCAGTTGGGAGGGAAAACATATAAACCTCATAATGTCCTTACTAAAGCAGGATTCAGATCTACAATTTGTAGACATTGGTTCCAACGTGGGTGTCTTTACTTTAGCGGTCGCCCTGCTTGGGCGACGTGTGCTAGCGGTAGACGCCCTCGCGATGAACATCATGCGACTGTGCTCTTACCGTGATTGAAGGTAATTTTACTGATAGTGTTCAGATTGTGTACAATGCATTTTCTGATGTCTATGAAACGGTATCACTTGGAATGGATGAAAATAACGTTGGAGGCACGTTTGTGGCTAAGGATAAAAATACCAACAAAGTGAAAGGAAGTAGGGTTGTTGGGAATTATGGAACCGTTCAAGCAATTCGATTAAACGATGTTTTATCATTACCTAAATTTGACTTTAGAAAAGTGATAATGAAGATTGACGTTGAAGGCTATGAAAACAGAGTTTTCAAAGGCGGTGAAACATTTTTCGATAAAGTCGATGTACAAGCAGTTCTAATGGAGTGGCAGTGGCTTAAAACCGGAAGCGCTGGGCAAGAAATTATCAATTTCATGTTACGTAAAAATATGGAACCACATGTTCCTGAACCAAATCTTCGGCCATTAAAAATTAAGGACCGTGGCAATTGGCCCAATGATATTTTATGGAGGAAAAATTCTTTAATAAAAAACGTGATTATCCATTTTATTGTTCTGTTTAATGTAATTTTTTTTAAATAAAAAGGAGAGGAACTCGAATAAGCTAAGAAATTACTAGTATACAATGCGAAATGAAACTCAGATTACACTAGTTACTAGTTAGGAAGTTTTATGATGGTAATCTTCAAATGAAATCTTTATTGAAAGTGGAATGTACTTAAGGGGGGGGGGGGGGCAGTCTTTTAAAGGAATTTACTCAAACTTCAAAATTCATAAAGTGATAATATTCCTTTGTCAGAATAAGAGATATCTCTCTTAATAGAGGGACGTTTTACCTAAAAATAAAAAAAACCCCACACACCTACCCTAATAGTGCGCTCTAATACTAGTAATTGATTAAACCAATAAGGGCGTGGTTGAAAGGGGCGAACATTTTTCGCCGAAAATAAAACAAGATCGAAGTTAAATCTGTATGCAAATTCCTTAAATCTCTGTGGGCCTAAGATATCAGACATTTACAAGGTCGAACAATCAAGCTTTGACGATTACTTTGTACGAAATCTGAGCTTTACGATCAAGTGACGAATATCAATTGTTTTTTCAGAATTAATAGAATATAAATATTTGTATTGCATCATTAAAACTTTCGTTTGTTACTAGTATGTAAAAAGATTAAAGGAAAAAATATTGTGAATGCACGACAAATTACTATAAGATACCATTTCATTTTTCATATATTTTATTTAAAAATTAGCATTACAACACTCTGAAATATTTGGCGTTTCAAGATAGCAAATTTTGTTCGATCTACCAATCATGGAGTCGATCGGAGTGTACCACTCTGAAGTTTGACCCTCCGGGGACACTCATAATCAAAGAACTGAAAGTACTCTTGGGAGTTGAACATTGTGTAAACTCAATTAGAAGCGATATCATTCGGGGTGGGAAGTTTAGTTTGTTTGTTGACTAAGAATTTTTCACTCATATGGAGAAGCATCCACTTGCCGGTGGAGGATCGCATTTATACCTATACTCCGCACTAGGGCTATTGAGCAGTGAGGGATTTTTTTCTGTCTCATCTCTATGACGCCCCGCATGGATTTGAATTGGCGACGTAAGTGATCAACTCCTTAATTTGCAACTCCAAGCAGACGTTCTATCCACTGCGTTACGCAGGTGACAGGAAGTTTAGTGACTGAACATTATCATTATTTTAGATATAGTTTGCTGTAGCAGATATTCAAAGTGTTTGCAACCAAACTTAAGAAGTTGTTTTAGAAGCATTTGAATATAATAATAGGTACTTGGGCCACAATGATTGCCTGGTTTTAGTCCCGTTTTTGTTTTCTACATTTTCAAAATATTTCCCCTCATGAAAGAAAAGTGACCATATAAATGTGTATTATGTTTCAACTAACATGTCTTCTGCCTCACATTCCAATGCTTTCATAAATAAGAGGCCCATTGCTCACCTGAGCAACGACACAACCATGATAAAAATCAGCTTTATGGAGTCATATACAAAATCAAGCATTGCAGTTCTCAAAAAGATCAAGATCAAGAAAACCAACTACTAAAATATGAACAATTGAGAATCAATAAATGTCAAAGCATGTAAGTAATACCATAATATTATACCATAACATTTGAGTTTTTGAGAATACATTGTAATCAAATTTATTTCATATTCAAAAATTCACCCGCCTCCCAACTGTGGCCTCATTCTACCCCCCCGGGGATCATTTGATTTGAATCTTAACTTCCTAAAGAACGCTTCCACACAAGTTAAAGTTTGTATAACCAATTTGTTTTTAAGAAGATTTTTCTTTATTTTTCTCTATTTATTCTTATGTAAAATTTGACCCCCCCCCCCCCCCCCCCCCATTGTGACCCCTAGAGGATATTAATATAATCAAAATTGAATCTACAATACCTGAGGATTCTTCAACACAAGCTTCATCTTATCTTCCAATTGGTTGTTGAGAAGAAAATTCTAAAAGATATTCCAATGTAAAATTTCAACCCGCCACTGTGCCCCCCCCCCCCGGAGGATTCATGATTTGAACAAACGTGAATCTACACTACAGAATGTTCCCACACAAGTTTCAGCTTTTCTGACCAATAGGTATATGAGAGAAGATTTTTAAAGATTTTTCTTTCTATAATTTATGTAAAAATTCGACCCTTCATTGCCACCCCAGCCTAACCCCAGGGATCATTGTTTGAACAAGTTTTGAATCTACAGTACCTGAAGATGCTTCCACACAAGTTACAGCTTTTCTGGCCATATGATTTTTGAAAAGAAGATTTTTAAAAAAAAATTCTCTATGTATTCGTATGTGAATATTCGACCCCCATCTTGTGGGTCCACCTTTACCCTGGGGATCATGATTTGAACCATTTTAAATCTACACTTTCTAAGGCTACCGAAAATTTACATAATTCTAATTTATCTCCCCTTTGAAGGGGCATGGTCGTCATTGAACAAACTTGAAAGCCCTTTCCTCAAGGATGCGCTGTGCCAAGTTTTGTTGAAATTGGCCCTATGGTTCTTGAGAAGATGGAAAGTTTACGAAGACAACGACAGCAACAACGACTACAGACAACGAAAAAAAAATTGATCAGAAAAGCTCACTTGACCTTTGGCTTAGGTGAGCTAAAATGCTTAATGACCCATCCTTTTATTGCATTTTCTTGATTAAAAGTGATCAGCTCTTAGAAGTCCAAAATGTGGAAAAGTTTATAGACAGACGGATATTGGACAGCAAATGATAAGAGAAGATAGCTCACTTAATCTTTCAGCTCATGTGAGCTAAACTTTAATTTAAACCATTGTATTTATATAATGTTATATTTGACTGTGATATTATTGTATAGGGGAGAATTAACTTGACAATCTGGGGAGTAAACAGTTGATCAGACTGAAAAAGATTATGATCCTGAAATTCTTGTATTCATTTAAATATGCAAGATTCATGAATATTTTCTGCTTAGTTTAATAAGATTTTTTACAAGGCAGACCAATCATATTTTTAACCAGAACTCGAGTTCTGTTCTGTTGTGTAAATGCAATGCTGTAGTGCATTCACAAGTGGCAGTTGGGTTAAGCTTCAACAGACAATTAATATGTTGATAACATGTGGTACTTTCGACAGACCATCCTATTAAGTACTAAAGGATTGTTGTATAAACATTTTGAATACGTGAGCATTATTGTTGTGGAGGCAGAACTTAACTTTCTTTTAAAACTGTGAAGGAATGGATATTCAATATTAAACAGATAATAAAGCTGATTGGTCCGATTTTATATCCAATTTTGTGTACGCTTTTAATGGTTGTGCTAAGTATGTGTATAATAATAGACATTGCAGTAGTATGTCGCATTATTAAAATTCGCCCCTGACGTCGAGGCGGAGATGTTTTACGACTTTGACATCGCTTTTAATAAAGGTCATAATGTTTTGGCAAACCCAAAATAATCCTGTTTATTTTTTGTTCACTATTATTTCTGAAGTTTGTTTTGTTCACAACCGATACATAACATGCCGGTTGAATAAACCCAACCATTCTGGGACGAAACCAAACGGTTCCTATTTCTTAACATTCCCATGATGCATTGGGTTTGGGGTTTTTTTATGTGCCCATAAAGAAATAATTTTTATTTGCTAGTACTTTGAACATTACCGATGAACTATTTTTTACTACGCGGCAGACAATTCAAATAGGTTTCGCACCATAATAAGGTATTTCGCGCGATTCTGTCGATAGTTCTTGTGCAGAGTTGTCGTTTGTGTCTTTTTCAATGTTAACAGATGGCGCTATACCACAAATGAGGTCTGTTAAACGGATTACGGAAATATTTGGGTTCTGTTTAATTTAGTATTACTTTGAACGAAATGTAATCTTCAAAATATGTTTAAGATATTGTTACAATTACTTGCATTTTAAATTATCAAAATTAGATCAGTTTAGCAAAACCTGACATGAACTATTTTGTGGCGGATGTTTATACATGGTTATATTGAATATCACATGAGTAAATCAGCCGACACAGAAGCCCCACTGACAGTAACTATATAATCAATACAAATTAATGCGCATGAAAAGTGCGTGATGACCAAGGGAGATTGAGCATAGTTCAACTCCCAAAAATGTTTCTTAAGTGTTTATGGAAATCTTAAGAAAAATATATGAATTATGGTTAAGATAAGAAAATTAAGCAATTACCATGCCAAACGGAACGATTTTAACAGACATACATTGTAAACTTATAACTTGTCAACCTATTGTCATATAACCCAGTGGGAGTTACTCCATCGGCTAATAGACAATATGCCTCAAAAGAAACGAAGTAAACATGGAACCCCCCCCCCCCCCCCCCCCCCCCGAATTTTTCAAAATAATGATAATACAATAATATATCATAGCTTGACAGAGCTTTGCGAGTCAAGCAGCGTTGAAAGTCTCTGTTGAGGACAAATACCGAAAAACAGGGTCATGGCCATGGTTGTAAATTAAAGGTTAACTTATTATATTTTAAACTTTTTTTAATTTTTAGGTTATTGTTATGTATGACATAGGATTGACTGTATTCACATTTGCAGTAACAGCATAAGAGGGGGGGGGGGGGGGGGTGAGAGGCGGACTATTTTATGTCGTAAGTTCCATTTTAGCTTTGCACATTGGTATGAAAGCAAACACACGTAGCTCGTGAAATCAATGTCTATACTGAGTGGACTTATTTAGATGCAGTAAACAAAACATTTTAGAAGTTAAAAATGTGTCTTTTTGGAAACTTACAAAAAGTGAACTTTTATAAGACCGCGGAACATTAACTGGCAAGATTGGAAATATACAGCTTACGTCAATTTCACCTGTTACAGTCAAAACATTTGAAATGGGCGGGGACAAATTGACGCGGACGTCTGAGCAAACATTGTTATAGAAAGTGTATATATTTTTTTAAACTTCAGATAGCTGTGCAATGTTGGTGAATTTTCTTAAAACTTCCGGTCGTCTAGCTAAAGATATCCAAATAATTTTTGTGAAAGTTGTTCTTTAAGAATAATTATATTTCACTTATAATTATACAATAATATATTTATTATAATTAAAGTTGAGTGAAGTTAACGTTAAAACTACATTGCATAATGTTCCGCGGTCTTTATATCAGTAACGGAATTTTCATAAAATATTCTCCTCTGGGAATAAACCCCGTTTCAACAATGGCCCCACTTGATTTCAGACTTGTGACGACTGATTCTCTGAAGTCATCGGACGATGCTTTGCCTTGCGTATAATCTCTCCCGAATTGGGATCTTCTCATATTTGTTGATTATATACTTATTGATGAAATAAAAGGTTTTTCAATCGCTTTGCTGATCCTAAATGAAATGTTTTTCGATCGCTTTAACTTATATAGCAAGTTAGAAACGCTGAGGTGGATTGAAAATACACTTCCTTTAATTACAGTTTCAATCCAATGTTTTCTCAGACGTCTGCGTCAATTTGTCCCGCCCATTTCAAATGTTTTGACTGTAACAGGCGAAGTCTTGCCAGTTAATGTTCCGCGGTCTTAACATTATTACATCAATTTGCACTGCAAGAACTCTGCACATCGCTAAACGATTCATTGAAACACTGAAAAGGGAGATGGAAAAATAATATATAATTCTAATTCATCAGATTCTTTTGGTCTTGAATTTTGATATTAAATCAGGGAAAATAGTTTGCGTTAATTTCCTCCTCTTATCAACGTAAGAATTAAAAAAAAAACCCGATTTTACTGTATACATTTGGTACGATTAGAGGCGTTACCTATCAAAATCAGTAGAAATACCCCTTTGTACTTCCAATTATTTGCTAAACTTATTTCAGCCAGGCAGCCGGAAACCACGTGGTTATCTTTATCAGGAGAGATAACGTATACCCTCCAAAGCGAAGAGTGCCACACATGTCTATATTCGGTAAGATTACATATTTTCTTTGTACCGGTTATCCCAAAAAGGCCTGTCTCTTACTGTGCATAAACGACACCAATTTTCTCTAGATTTTTAATTCTGATTGCATGAATTACATGATAGTTTGCTATGGCCAGTCGACGAATTGTCGGACGGTGTTGATAAGGCTTCGTTACACGTGGAGCATACCTATGTTGTCGGGCAGGTGAGACTCCATGCAGTACTAGTATTGTAAATTTGTCAGAATACGTTTTGTTTACATTTACAGAACGCACCCACGATGAAATTCAACTTGGCCGTCAAAATCGGCTGTCTGGGGTTTTGTTGCTTCATCGTGGGATGGATGGTCGGTATTCATCAATGTCCTCACACACAGAGAATCCTTCCGATGTTTGAACAGGTTTTTAAAAACACCAAGGCTCCGACAACTACGAAAAAACCGATGTCTCAGGAATACTTTATATATAACAGAGATGAAACTAAGTGGAATCCAAGCAATATTACATGTAAAGATACATCCAAGTTTTTGAAAACAACTTTACATACCAATGTTGGAGACACGCCTATTTTCGTTTACTCTTCCATTGAAGATAAACATGTAAGTGGAAGTTTGATACGAGATGGAAGATGGGAGCCCCAATTTGTTGATCTTATTTTTAACCTTCTAAAACAAGATCCTGATCTCCACTTCATAGATCTCGGCACCAATATAGGAGTTTTTGCTTTATCTATAGCAAAGATGAATAGACAAGTCATAGCAGTGGACGCTTTAGCTATGAATGTGGAGAGGTTGTGTGCTTCCATCTACGCGGGAAACTTTACAAAGAACATAAAACTGGTGCATAATGCTTTGTCAGATGTCCGAGAAGTGGTAAGTCTTGGTCAAGATAAAGGAAACGTTGGCGGAACGTTTGTTGCCAAAGACAAGAATCCGAATAAAGTCAGAGGAAGTGAGGTCGGGGGCAGCTACGGATCCGTGCAGACGGCGATGCTTGACGACATCTTGGAACTTCCGGGATTCTCGGTGAAAAAAGCTGTTATGAAAATAGACGTGGAAGGGTACGAGAACAGAGTGTTTAAGAGTGGGAATAAATTCTTTGAACGTGTCAATGTGACAGCAGTGCTCATGGAGTGGATGTGGCTAAAAACCGGCCCTGCAGGCCAGGAAATCGTAGACTTTTTTAAACGCCATAATTTTGAACCAACTGTTCCTATGGACCGGCGTGTTTTGCATATCGATCAGCGACAGTATTGGCCAAATGATGTATTATGGCGCAAAAAAGTTTGATACACTTGTCTTTAGGGTCTTTCACGTTGCCTTACGAAGATTCTGTGTTTAAGTGGTTTAATTACCTGTGGTGATACCTCGTCAAGAACATCAAGTACTTCTCCAAATAAGCAAGCTTGAGATTGTAAATATTTGTTTTGATTTACACCCACATTGTTGAGTCTTATCTTAAATCACCAGGTGAAGCACCAACATTTTAGGCAATGGTTATTCGGTGGTAAACTAAGGAAATGTCTTGAAATATTTGTTTTTAGATAAATTAGATAAGAACTGTATGCATAGATTACCTGGGTTCCACATATATTTATCTTCACATTTTTGTCAACAAACGGGCCCTAATTCAAGTCACTGAGAACGTGCTAAGCCCGAGATTGGAAGTTCAAGTTCTCTTCCAATAGATATTGGTGCAATAGATAATGCTAGTCAAATCAGACATTGTGTAAGCGTGTTTTTCAATTTACTTTAAAACTTTAAAAAAAGTTAGTGCTGTTGTGGAATTTTTGACGCGAATCCAATGAACTTATATGTTACAAATAGGATGACAATTTCATAAAACGTAAGTACTCGGCTATTTCAGCGAAAATGACCGAGTAGTAACGATTAAGTATTATTAAGCTGCTGGATTAAGGCTGAAGTGTCTTTCACCTACCTCAGTTGTATATGTCATAATGATATATTAACATCAGAAAATAATCACGACAGACAAATTAATCATCAGATCTACCTACAATTTTAGGATATGATTTGTTTACCAATAAACTATTATTAATTAAAGAAAAAAACCCCTGACTTTTAAATTTGGGTATTTTCATATATTTTTATATAGAGCTCTTCTTCTAAAGGAGATCAATACCGTATAAAAATGGCCACGACCATCGAGTCCTTTTAAAGAGGTATCAAATGTTAGATGCAATGCAGGCGTATGATTTTTAGCAACTCAAACTTTTATTTTCACGCTAAAATCAACAATGCTATATTTACAAATTGATTATTAAGTATATGACTCAGTGGTCTCTGGTTCAAGCCCCACTGTGGTGACTTGATGTTGTGTGTTGTGCTCTAAAACAAGGCACTTTATCTACATTGTCTTATTAGTCAACCAAGCTGATATTGGGTACCGGCTTATGCTGGGAGTTCACCTGCGCAGGACAGGTGTCCCATCCAGGGGGAATTAATGACTCTCATTCGCTTAGCGCCACTAAAACGGGTATAAGCATCGACCCTTTGTGTCTTCATGTCTTTATATCAGAGAATAACTTATTATATGTATGTACCATAGTTTCAAAGTTTAAAGTATATTATTTTTATCACATAATGTAGCATGGTTGTTCGGTGTACATATACATCACACGTGTTTGTATTTATAAATTATTTTAAGCTTGGCAATGAAATTGTTAATGTTAGTGTTTCAAGGTTATGTGTAATGTTCATAGTTTTACGGATTTTATTGTTTTGCGGTTGTTCAATGGTAAATCATGACAATTTTTACATGAATTTTACAAATGTACTTAATCACTATTTTGATTTGAGTACATAATTTATATACATGTACATTGTATATGAAAAAACAACAAAAATAATGATTTCCCGAATAAATAGACTTTAGTTTATGAAAAATTATAAATACACATGAACATAATAAAAACGAATCCGATTCTGATTTAATTATAAGACGAAATTCAGAGCAGACAAATTTTTCAGTTATTATATTTCATCACAAGGTCAAAGACATAAAAAATTTTGTACGTGAAATGTATAGAACTATGAAATTTATAATCTGTGAGCTTATAAAAATCGGGGATTCCATTCTATATTCAGTAACCATAGCATCTGTTTATTCTTAAATGTATTGATGCATATGGATTTGACTTATTTTTTAACTGAATCATTTTTACATACATATAAATGTGGAAAGAGAGAAAATAATACTCGATTCCGGATTTGATGCACATTGTCAAAACTTATTTACTATATATCTTGTGGTTGTAAAGCAGACTTATGTTGGACTTTTCTTTTCATTTAGAAAACAACATCTCCCAAAACTCCATTGTAACGATGTTGAGGAGGGCATATTAATAGTATTATTTTGGTATTCGGCAACTATATCAGATCTGTATTTATAAGGCACATTAGCTTTTCAAAGGTGTTCTGACTAATAAAGAATATTTACATTTTCCAGTGTCTCTGTCTGTGATAACACTACGAATCGATTTTGTACTATACAGCCCAATAAATTCAAAGAGTTATTGTTGGCGACGCAAGCGGGTTTGCATAATTAATATTATAATATTTAATCGTACAACTGCTGAAAATTATATAAATATAAGTAATAAGGAATCAACATAAAGCCCTTCGGGCTTTATTGGATTTGATCACGCCCGACCGAAATTGTCACCTCATAATACTCAAAGAATGATTCCTTATTCATTAAATAATCCCATTTACACATTTCTTAAACTTCTTTTTTTTAAAAGTTTGTTAATAAAAACAATGTATATATTATTCGAATTCCAAGCATTCGGAAGACAAAATCATATATTTTGGGTTTGTTTTCTTTTTTTTATACTTCCATATGTCGCATACACTTTGCATGTTCTGTGAAACTCAACAAAAATTATTCGCACCAACTTTTTCAATCTATAAAAAAGATACCGATTTTGTGGGTGTATTTTCTTAGAGAATTGGTTTGTATTATAAATTATTTGACATAGTCAACAAAGTGACTTTAAGAGGGCTCGATGGTCGTGGTCATTTTTTTACTGTATTGATTTCCTTTAGAAGAAGAGATCTATATAAAATAATAGAAAACTACCCAAATTTAAAAAGTAAAATTTATAGATTTTTTCTTTACTTAATAATAGTTTATAACTAAACAAATTATATCTTAAAATGTTACACAGATCTGATGGTTAATTAGTTGACCATCCAGCCTCCTTAAAATTGAATCTCCATTCTCGTATTACCTAGGTCGAATAAACCCTCTACATTCATGAACTTTTTTGTATTTTGTAGTTCGAATTTAATGAAAGTTTGCTTTATTTGAGATAAAATAAAAAGCAAGGATATTCTTTGAATAAATAAAAAAACAAAAAACATGGAATACGATCTTTTCTGATTTGATTGAAATGGGCTGATATTAAATAAAAATTGTATAAATATTCGAATTTTATTTTTTCCCAATCTGATTAAAATTAGACTTGTCAAACCGCTCCTCTACTATACGTTATAAACGTGTCGTAAAAAAGCGATTTTACAAGTCTAATCTTAATTAGACAGTATTGTTTTCCCTTTATAACGTTGAAAATGTTTCAAGTTCGAGTTCAAGTTCATTTGTGCTCTCGACACCATTTAAACATATGGTACATGGGAACAATATACATAAAAATTGTCAGTCGAAACTTGAAAGTCAGTCGTCCAAGTATGTGCAAGATACATAACTCAAAATTCTTTGTGTAAACAAACTTGAAAGCTCGTGACATGTTTTTGTTTACATTTGTTAATTTTACATGTGGTAATAAAAGATGAATTATGAACGCAAATAAACTTTTCTAGCGATTGTCACATTTTTTGAAATTTGTTTGAACGTATTTTTTTTAGCATAAATTCAACATCAATTTGTAAATAAAATCATTGCCCGAGTTTTGTTTACATAACAAAGAACTGTGAGCTCTGTATCTTGCTCATAGCTCAACGACTAATACTCAAATATTGGTCAACCATTAAACATTCTAAACATAAACAATGAACAAACAACACTTTAAAATTTTCAGCTCAAATCATGACCATGACCCTTTTATTAATCTATTGTCAATAGATAGAGATTTTTCAAACGCAAATTTTTCTTCGGAACACATTCACATCAATGAAGAATAACATTAATATTGCAAAAGTCCCTTATTTTGTAACTAGCAATAACATTTGTATTTCGTTAGTTTATTTTGATCAATAAAGCTGACGGGTCAATTAATTCTTTTAACTTGAGATCAAAGAAGAAGCTTTTGAAATTTAACTAAACATGTATATATAGTGGGAGCTTAGTCAGTACCCTCACGGAATGTGTAGTTAACTTACTGTGTCAAAAAAACCCCCCAAAAACAAGATGTGATCAGTGAAGCAACTGTACCAATTATTAATCAACAAGCTTATAGCTTATCCTTAAATATTCAAATGATCGACCTGTTTTCTGTCGGTTTGATTTTTATTTTGATAAAACTTGGTATCCATAGATTTAGTCAAAACTTCTTTGACAGTTCATTAAACAAACTTTTTATATCTTTCGATATTGACGAATTAAAAAAAACAAATTATACATATATATATATAAATTCAAATTCAACTAAATCAAATACAGTGTATTCTAAATTGTAAAATTTTTGCATTGTATCCCCCACCCCCTCCAAAAAAAAAACTCCTGGTAAAGATAACGTTTTTTTTTTTAAAAATATTTGATTTTTTTTCATAACTAAATGAAGAAAAGCAAGAAAAAAAAACATACTATAGTATTAAATTTTTTTTATATGAACCCGTGTTGACTCCCTGCCTTCTCAGGTGTTTTTTGTTTTGTCTGTGATACCTATAAAAATTCAGTTTGGTGAGAGTTATCTCTCTTTTTACAGAGTAATTCTACGAATTTCATCATGACAATATTACGATGACAAACCAGGAAAAAAAGCCGTTTAATTAAATGAACGAATTAATTTTTCCTTTGTCATTTGAAGCTAAATTGAAACACTTGATAACAACTTCATTTTTTATTTCAGTGTAAATTGTTTAAAATCCCGGCAGCAAAAAATAAAATGAAAATGTTTAGATTTTAGAATAACTCTTCATAAAAGGTGCAAAATGGCTGGCTTCTTATATGTTATCGGTTACGTGAATTTGGTTCATTTCATTTTCATTGTTACCTAGCAATATGCATTTAACTAGTTTAAAATGATTCAATATTGGTATTTTTAAGCACTGAATATAATCAACAACACTAGGCATCTATAAAGTGTCGGATCTAATATATAGATACTAAGCCAGTAAACTGAATATATATATATATATATATATATATATATATATATATATATATATATATATATATATATATATATGTTACATCGAATACCTAAAAATCAGCTACATGTATCAAAAATTCGTGTTTTTCTCTTTTCATTTCATGAGTGGATGTCGATTACATCCGGTAAATTGATAAAAATTAATCCTCTGATTTAATTAAGACCTTTCTCGATTAATATTTTATTGATCTATATATGTTAGGTATGAAAAATTCTAGAAACAACATATTACAGGATGTAGTTTTTCGAATAGACAAAAAGCAAGCAGTGTAATGATATTACATTTATACTAAATATTGATTGGGATAAAGCAGCAGGAACAACATATTATAGCATCCCCCCCCCTTTAAAAAAGTTGATTTGGGCTTCCAAAATTAGTAAAAACAATTTACAAATACCACCAGACTAGAAAGTTAAAAAGTCGATAGAAATTGAATTGTTCACACTTAGAAAGTTGTTGATAGCAAATACTAATAGTTGGCATCTAATTACTATACAACAGGTAGATACCTATTGATATAATCCCCTCTATTGTCAGGCACAATGGGACTGTACATAGAAAAGAGCGCGTGGGTCAATAATAATTAACGAAGAATGCTTTAAAGGGTATACTGGCAGAAGGTTTGAGAGATTGGTCAACGAGAGCTAATATATAATCACGTCGCAACACGACGGGGGGTTAAATCTATTTCAACCCTCTAGGATTATTAGTTGATGTAAGTGACCGTGTGTTTAGTTTATTTTCTTTTGTGATCAAGTGTTCCTCAGTAATGCAAGTTTCCTCTTTCAAAAAGAAGTGTCCGGAAATGCGATCATTGAAAGGAAAATTTATGTATCCTATTTTATATTACCAAGGAAGTGGATATTTTCGCAATTAATCTCTTGAATAGTTAACGATGAAATCGTTGCGCCGTGTGTATATTCAATTATGCTTCAATTCGGATTAAATCGATCGGGAAATCCGATGAATTCTAAATTAAACCGGCAACTTATAAGGTCAGATAATTAGTTACTTATAGCTTATATAGAATGGAATTGGATAAATTCTGGAAAGCCTTTTTGATGATTTGTGCTTTTACATTTGGATGGTTTTTGTGCAGTATTGAAAAAGAGACTAATATTAATGTGTTACACCACGGTCAGACGATATTGAATGCTGGAATTCGAATATTTAAAGGAGGGACATCTGATGAAACTGAGAAGAATTTAAATACCAGCATTTCAAAATTAAGATTAATTACTAGTGTCCCAAATACTGATAAAAGTGTTAGAAATTCATTTGAAGGAAATCGAAGCGGGAGTTTTTCAACTAGAAAACCTGTCGCCCAGAACACCAAAGCAGCAATTAGAAATTCTACCCAAAGCTCTCTAATAACAAAAGCTATCACAAAACCAACTCAACAAATACTTCGATTGTTCGCAAGAAACGCTCAGCAATGGACCACGGACGATCACACTTGTAAGGCTCTGCCTAAATTTATGCAGGCCGTTCTTCGAACGTCGGCTGGGTCACTCCCAATCTTCATTCATAACCCCAAAGATGACATACACGTCAGCAATAGTATTCATAAACATGGTTCCTGGGAAGGGGGTTACATAGAACTCGTCCTAACCTTCCTTAGACAAGATCTAGATTTGCAATTTTTAGATCTTGGTGCCAATCTCGGTGTATATTCAATGGCGGTGGCTAAATTCGGCAGGAAAGTCGTAGCAGTTGATGCTTTATCTATAAATATTCAGCGCATGTGTGCAACAGTACAAACAAATCATTTCACCAATGTACAGTTAGTATATAATGCTCTGTCTGATGTCCGTGAAGTGGTGTCTCTTGGAGTAGATAAAGGCAATATTGGAGGGACGTTTGTGGCAAAAGACAAAAACCCTAACAAAGTCAGAGGAAGTCGTGTTTCCGGTAGCTATGGCGACGTCCAAACTGCAACTCTAGACGACCTCCTCGAACTTCCCGGTTTTGATTTTAAAAAAGTGATTATAAAAATGGATGTGGAAGGATATGAGAACAGGGTGTTCAGAGGAGGAGAGAAGTTTTTCAAAAACGTCAATGTGAGGGCTGTGTTGATGGAATGGATGTGGCTTAAAACGGGTCCAGCGGGCCAGGAAATTATTGATTTCTTAAGTCGGCATGGATTCACACCCACCCGACCGGTACTTGCCCGGCAGCCATTACCTCTGAACCAGAGACTCTCGTGGCCAAACGATGTCTTGTGGAGAAGATGACACAAGACAACGAACAGTTTAACGCTTTGCAATATTGGTTAGGGAGAGGTCATGTGTCAGCTATTACATGTATCATGTTTAGCACCACTTTTGGTTAATAAAATTTTTTAAAAAGTCACATTAGATTTATAAATACTTCCTGGTAAGATATCAAATATATAGATAATTGTCCTTATCACAAATGCTATTGTAAGTGGCACTGACACTCGAAAGAAAAAATGGGGGGTGGGGGGAGATATTGCTGTAACGGTACAAAGTTATACATTTATTTGGTTAAAAATTGAATATTGTACCAGTTTTTCGACACACACACACACACACACACACACACACACACACATTCTCGTATTCATCATTTTCAAAATTCTTTAAAATTAAAAAAAAGTTTTTTATAGTTCCTTTTATTCGATTGTTTTATGCTATTGATTAAATAAATAGATGAATCACTTGAATTATGTTTTTTTCCCATGGTATTATAGACGTGTTTATTTGATTTGTTCTTAAGTTTGTTTATTCATTCATAATTAATAATTATCTCTAGAAAGTGTACCGTCTTCAAAAATAAACTACAGGAGTATTTTTAAAATATCAATTTTTCATATCAAGGCACCCTTCCAGTACATTCTGGTCAATTAATTAAAACAAAATTATACTTATCATAAATAGTTAAAGTCGTGGGGTTTTTTTCTGTCAAGTAAATATTTAGCATTAGAACCCATACCCCTTCCCAAACTTGCAGTATTTATCTTTACATTTACGATCGAACAGGTCAATAAGAGGTAGTGAAACTTGCAATATATTTACCTTCTGTATTGATTTTAAACATATTTTTATTAAATAAATTCAATAGGGATTTGATAAATTCATATGAAATGGAAAGAATTTCACAATTTATTTGATAAGAATAATGGCTTTTCCCCCAAAATAGTTTATAAACAAATATTTACCTTTTCCAGTTTCTTTGCCTGTGATAACACCACGAATCAAAATTGTAACGTATAGTTCTATACATTCCATCAGTGACGCAAATGACTACTGTTGGGGCGCAATCGGGGTTCGTATAATTATACAAAATGAAAATAACGTAAAAATGTCAATAATTTAATTTTAATCGTACACTTGCTGAAAATTGTATATAAAAAAGTAATAAGGAACCATTGTTTAAATATTTGAGGTGATAATTATGGTCGGGGCATGATCAAATCTAGTATCATAAAGCCCTCCGTGCTCTATTGGATTTGATCACACCCTAACCAAAATCATTACCTCATAATACTCAAGATCAAAGAATTGTTCATTATTCCTTAATTATAATTCTTTAATTTGAAGTGACACGGTGACTCAAAATACATGTTTGATTATGACAACGGAAATCATAGGAAATATACATGTAATAAATTTCATCATACGGAAGGTTTCACGCATCATAAGTCATCATCTATCAGTTTGCAAGTCAATAAAACTCATCCGGAAAATGCACATGTAAACAAACCGAGTTGTTTTGGACATTGATTTTAGTGTCACGTGATTGCGATTGCCGTCTAAAAGTAGTTACAGTGGGATTGACACACTAAGAAAAGAATTTGAATGTGAAGCTATTCGATGTCTATGGTACGAAATATGCATTCATAGAGAGTGCATCTTAATAAATTTATTGTTCTTGAAGACATCTGACCTCAGGATCATGAAGCAATTTCAGACTTACGACAAAATTTCAATTAATAATTAAATGATTGTTTATCATAAAATGACGATTGGAATTTGTAATTAACAACGTTATATCAAGACACTTTAATTAGCATTTCAATTTTGACAGTGGTTTCAATCAAGAAACATTAAGACAGTGTACAATTCTTGACTTAAGTCTAAGATTGCTTCATGATCCTGAGGCCAGGTTTCAATGAGAGTCCAATAGCTCATGATATATGCCACAATGCATTATTTACGTTCCCCTGCGCTTGCGTGGCTATGAAGCGGAAGGGAAACTCAATATTTTTGTGTTGGCCCAACACTTAATTCTATTTTTCTCTTTTGAATTTGATTTATTTACTTTTGAACAGTGTAATTTTTCAAAAGTTCACCTTTTCATATGATAAATAAAAAATGTGGAAATCGTGAAAAAATTCGATATTTGCTAAATCATATGTTGTGCGTCACCATGTCTCTTTAAAATTGTAATACGGACACTTCATGAAATGACATTTAGTGTCTAAAATATAATAACCACATTTTTTCACACAGCTGTTCATCTGATTAAAAAAAAATGAACTTTTGTCTCTGTATGAATTTTCGGCGATTGAATAATCTTGAATAGTCGGAACATTGGTAGTTAATATATCTATAAAAATTACAGAAAACACGTGTGTTTGTTATGAACTAAGTGGGCGTGTCGATATTGTATATCGATTGGCTGTTTACGGGTGTTTACGAGTGAGTAGGGTGATTTAATCGGGTGTTGCTAAAACACGGAACGGAAAGCGGAACGGAATAGAATACGGAAAATGTTTTATATTGATGTTATTTACTTCATAGATGTGTTAAACAAGCTAAAAACATACTTTATCTAATATTTCAGCGTAGGTAAACGTAAAGAAAGTGTTATATCTAAAATACTAGAAATATTTTAAGTAATCTAAAACGGTAGGAGATTTAGACAACGAACGCTGATATTAGTAAAAAAAAAAAAGGGGGGGGGGGGGGACATAACAGGATATCTAAAGCGTAGGCGATCCAATAAAATGATGCTGTTTTCAATTAAATGATATTTAAAATAGCGAGACATAGGTTAGCAAACAGATGTTGCAGCAAGACCTCGTAACAATGATAATGGATGTTGTTCATCGGTCGTGTTTTTTATCTCAATAATGCTATATCGTTTTTATTATATTTATCTTTCATTTACACTTACTCTTTGAAAATCCTTAAAATAATATGGATCACTAAAAATTCAATGTGGATGAGAGTACATCATGTTTGATTTTTTTTAAAATAAGTTTAAAATCCCAACCAAGTTTCGGAGTGATGTATAACACAACCGAATGCTTCAACCAACTACCCTACACTATTATTCCAGCAATATTAAAAAGGAAAATAATTAAAAAGTTATTTTAATAGCTTATTTAATCACAATGTATGTACATTCCATTTTTCCGTTTCGTACTTTATTAAGCAAATTGACCGCAGTGATTTAATTGATAGACATTCGTAAGAATGATATCAAATAATAAAGCAACATTATGATAATAATCATTCATAAAATATTAATAAATTATACAAAGTAAATACTAAAGTAGTTTGTGTCCAATCTATATCATATTTAAGCGATAAACTTCATACATTTTTTTTCCGTTTTCCGTTCCGTTCCATTTTCCGTTCCGCGTTTTAGCAACACCCGATTTAATCCGTGCTACGCATGACTTGGACACGTATAAAGTAGAATTCGGGTATTTTTAAGTTATCCGAAGTTCGATGCCCCTTTTATGCGTTTTATTTTATAAATAATTTATGTTCGGTTGAACTGGTGAATAAGAACATAATAATATATAAAGCGATCGATCATTAAAGAAATTTAATAAACAGGAGGAAAATGTTCACCTTAAAAAAAGCAGACGATGAACCGAATTAAATTTAGATGCAATCGGTATTTAAATTGACGTTGAATAAAATATTACTACTATGGATGGCTGAATCTCCTCTACCCTTTCATCTTTTTGAGACAAATTAAAGTTGAGCACTGATCTGAAAAGAAACCCATGGTTCATGAACATGCACATTGAGATAATTAGCAAAACCCTTATTACACTTTTGGCTAAAAACAATACTGTTATCTGTTTGAAATATACGATCGATATTATGGCCATTCATTATTTGTATGAGTTTAAAAAACACCATGACGGCGATAAGATATTCATGCTGTGTCTATATACAAAGTCAGGCTTACTAGTATTGAGTCAAGTCTAAAAATACTCCTAGAACGACGACCTCTTCCTACATTTGAATACCTTATTTGGAATGTGTCTTCGATTGTGATTATTTAAATCAATTTAAACATTGCATGCATGTATAAATACGTCTCCGCTGACCAATCGATGTATCTATAAATTGACGAATTGAATAAAACACTATATGCTAGGCTCAAGTTACTTTTTCGTTTATTATTTACCAAGCATTCTTTAATGAGGAAAAATCAAAACAAACCATGTAGATTGTAATGCATTTCATTTGACGGCAGATTTGATATATTTACCAAAAATTTTAAATCAATCGAAACATTTCTAATCAATTCCATTTGGAGATATCAAAATAATACGTTTCCTTGACTAGTTTTGGAATTTAGGAAAATAAACAATTCTGTGATTCTTAATTGGTTCATCAACTCTAAAAATTATTTTTGAATATATTTACCTAATTCTCCCAAAAAAGAGTTATTTAATCAATCTCTACACCGATGATCATTATTGGCCAAACATGGAGCAGAATCACACGTGCTCAAGTGTCTTATTGCATATAAATACAAGGTACTATCGCAATGCACAGTATAAGAATTGAATGCATTTTGTATGAGATTTAGTAATCAAACAAGGCCAAAATCCCCCAAAACAAACAGACAGACAAACTTTCAAAAAAACAGAAACTAACAAACTAACACCCCCCCCCCCCCCCAAAAAAAAGCAAAAAAAACCAAACAAACAAGAGGCCCATGGGCCACATCGCTCACATGAACAACAGTTCCTTGTAACATTCTATTTCGTAGCATAATATGCTATTTCTATTTTAAACTTTGAACCCCTCTTGGGGCCCCAGTATTAGTCCAGTGGCCACAGCTTTATTAATTTAGAATCTACAGTATTTTAGGATGCTTGCATAGTAATCTCACAAATTGAGGCATTGTAGTTTTTGAGAAGAAGATTTTTAAACATATCTTTCTATATTTCTATGTTAAACTTTGAACTCCTTCTGGAGCCCCAGTATTAGATCGAGGGTCAAAGCTTTTATAATTTAGAATCTACACAATTTTAGGATGCCTACGTAGTAATCTGACAAAGTGAAGCATTGTATTTCTTGAGAGGAAGATTTTTAAACATTTTCCATATATATACTTCTACGTTAAACTTCGAACCCGTCTTGGGTCCCCAGTACTAGTCCAGGGGTCCCTATTTTTTAACAAAAATTGAATCTATCATCATATGTTGCATGCATGGTAATCTCACATATTGTAACATTGTAGTTTTCGAGAAGAAGATTTTTAAACATGTTCCCCTATTTACTTCAATGTTAAACTTTGAACTCCTCTTGGGGCCCCACTATTATTCTGGGGGTCATGATTTTGCCAATTTAGAATCTGCAATAGCCACGGATGCTTGCATAGTAATCCCGCAAACTCTTGCACTGTAGTTCTTAAGAAGAAAAATTTTCCCTATATATTTCTATGTTAACTTTGAACCCCTTCTGGGGCCCCAGTATTACTCTGGGGGTCACAGCTTCCACAATTTAGAATCTTCACAATTTGAGGATGCTTGCATAGTAATCTCACAAACTGTAGCATTGTAGTTCTTGAGAAGAAGATTTTTAAACACTTTTCCTATGTACTTCTATGTTAAACTTTAAACCCCATCTGGGGCCCAAGTTTTGGTCCTGGGGTCATGGGTTTTCCAATTTAGAATCTTCACTATTTGAGGATCCTTGCGTAGTAATCGCACAAACTGTAACATTGTAGTTATCAAGAAGAAGATTTTTAAACATGTTTTATATATATATATATATATATATATATATATATATATATATATATATATATATATATATATATATATAAATATGTTAAAAATTGAACCCCTCTTGGTGCCCCAGTATTAGTCCGGGGGTCCCGATTTTAACAATTTAGAATGAACAATAGCCAAGGATGTATGCATAGTAATATCCTAAATTTTTGCATTGTAGTTCTTGAGAAGAAGATTTTTAAACATTTTCCTATATCTGTTAAACTTTGAACCCCTTCTTGGGCCCCAGTTTTGGCCTGGTGGTCCCGATTTTTACAATTTAGAATCTTCACTATATAAACAAGCTTTTACAAGATTTTTAAAAACAAACATAATATACTTACTGTTTCGCAATTATCTCCCTTTTAAAAAGGGTTGTGCCCTTTATTTTAACAATTTAAAGTCCCCTTTCCATAAGGATGCTTTGTACCAAGTTTGGTTAAATTTGGCCCAGTGGTTTTAGAGAAGAAGTCAAAAATGTGAAAAGTTTACAGACGGACGGACAGACGGACGGACGGACGACGGACAACTGGTGATCAGAAAAGCTCACTTGAACCTTCGGTTCAGGTGAGCTAAAAACAAAACAACAGAATTCAAACTTAAGAATGGCTGACAACGAAGTTGCAGCGTTAGTTGTCAATGGATCCGGAATGTGCAAGGCTGGATTCGCCGGAGACGATGCTCCCAGGGCTGTGTTTCCCTCCATTATTGGTCGCCCTAGGCATACATACGGTATGTGGATTCTATATTATAGGTTTCATTGTACTCGAACACATCGGTACTTATCTTTATTGAGTTTTCGTAAGAAATAGAATACTTTAATAAACAAAATCACAAGCAATTGTAACATCTAAAAAAAAAGGTTCTTTTGAAACGATGCATATTCTATTGTAAAAGTAAGATGCTCTCATTTCATCGCCCAATATATTGATCTGACAGGTTATATTTCAAACCATGTGGGTAAAATATGTTTGAGCAAATTATTATTTATATTACACAAGGAGAAGTTTTATACTTTGCGAAATAAACAACAAAAATAGAATCGAATTTTTGTGCTTTGATATTGTATCTTTAGCTTCAAATATCTTTAATATTTTACACAAAGTACGTTTTAAAAACAGACGAAAAGTCATTAAAATTTCTTTGAACATTGATCAAATAAAACTATTAATTTTCAGGGAATAATGGTTGGTATGGGACAAAAAGACACATACTCGGAGATAAGGTCTAGAATAAACGAGACATGCTCACCCTAAAGTACTCCGTAGAACACGGCATCGGTACCAACTGAAAAATCTGGCACCACACCTTCTACAACGAACTCCGTGTGGCCCCAGAAGAACACCCTGTTCTACTGACCAAGAATCCGCTCAATCCAAAGGCAAACAGGGAAAAGATGACACAAATCATGTTCGAAATTTCAACTCCCCTGCCATGTACGTCGTTATTCAGGCCGTTATGTCTCTGTATGGTTCGGGTCGTACAACTGGAATTGTCCTAGACGCAGGAAATTGTGCTACGTCGCCCTTGACTTTGAAAATAAGATGGCAACAGCTACATCCTCATCATTCCTGGAAAGAAAGCTGTGAACTCCCTGACGGTCATGTCATCCTCATTGACAACGAGCAATTCAGGTGTCCAGAGACTCTATTCCAGCCATTTCTTTCTGCGTTCGATCAGCTATTCCGGAAAACATGAGCCCCCCCCCCCCCGATAACACTGTGTTTGCATACAAGTCTTTACGAATATCTTTATGAATACCAACATCACATTTCATGATACTGTGGTAAGAATGGGTGACGAATACCACTATGTTATGGAATGTCAGGCATTTTCTTTAGTCCGCAACAAAATTAAATTAATTGATGAAATGATTGATGATATATACTCAACAAATGTTACTCAACATGAATGCCACAGATATTGATTTATTGAAAAAGTTGTCCATATTTGTTTAAAAAAATATTATCTCGATTTATGTCAATGTCTCTACTCTTCCCAACTTGACCTTGCATTTCATTTTTACATTTGTAAATACTTTTTGTGTCTCATGTACCATTGATATGGTTTGAGAGAAATAAACACTCATTCATTCATTCATTCATTCATTCATTCAAGTCAAAGAAAGTTTAGCGGAAGATACGATACGTGCGCACGCATTGTTCAACAGATTTAATAACAAATATAAAGTTTAACAAATAAGCATTTGAAAATCGACATCTTTGATTCACTTATCATTATAACAAATTAAGATGCTAATTTGTTTCAAATTGTAATTAAAATTTACGTATTCTCATCGTACATAGCAGATCAAAATTTTGACAAAAAGGACATCAGCTTTATCAAGAATTATATAATTCTATTTAGAGCTATACCTTATACACAGACAGATTAATCCACTTCGGATACATTGCGTGTACAGTGGTAAATTAGGCAATATTGTAATATCTTAATAATTTATCATTTGATACACAAAAACATGTTTGCTATAGATTGAATTAGCTGACATAATCCCCTCTGCTCCTTTTGGAAAAAGGGTTCTACCTGACTTTATTTTGTCTTTATTTAGTTATCTCCTACAGTTATGCAATAAGAGATCTCTTTCGATTTTCCTGTGAATTGTTTTCTAGGTACTGGCTTGTTTATTTAGTACTTTCTTGGTGTGTTCGTTCCAATTTTCTAAGATTTTTTTTTTCATTTTCTGTCTTTGATTGGTCTTATTTACAACCAAAAATCAAAAGGTTTATAATCAACGTACCGAAGTACTGAAAGCCAGGCTCTTTTGCTGTGTAATTATGCATATTGTGTAGTAAAGACTGGCAACTTCTCTCTCTCTCTCTCTCTCTCTCTCTCTCTCTCTCTCTCTCTCTCATGCTTTAATGTCGACAAAGCGTCAGAGAGCGACTAAATTTTGTATGCGGCTATTAAGAAAAATAGGTCTGTTTCGTAGAAAAAAATTACTGCATTCAATTTTCAACGAGCGTTATTAAATCAATCCCCCATTTCTTCGTTGTGCAGCAAAATACCAATGCTTTGTAAAGTAGTTCATGGAATTTAATGCACATGGTAGATGTGCTCAAAATGCATATTCTTGATTGTAAAACACGTAATCAATAAAAATAACTCTCAAAATGTGTTCGCAAACAAAAAATTCAATTGATTTGACAAAACATGGCTCTCTGTAAACCTATTTGGTTTAGCGAAAGAATCTACTTTGACGCTGTGTTCGTTTTTTGGGGGGTTACTTTTGCAGTTGTGCTATTTATAGCAACACTTGCAATTTGCATGCCTATAGGCAGGACTTTGCTTTCAGCAAACCCACGTGTCCGACTGTATCTCAGAAGTCCTATAGTTCTGAAAATCTGTATTTCCACAAAATAAACCAACACAGATCTCTGCGTCTATACAAGGTCTCTACCAATGAACTGGAGTTTTATTACTCTGTTTTATTTTTGGATGGTTTTTTGGGGTTATGTTATGTTGTTTGTTTTAATTTTTCCTTTTTATGATATTAATTTAGATATTGTTTGTTTGTTGTTTTTCGCAACACTTAATTGTAAAACGATTAATGCATATTTATGCATATTTTGTTCATGGGAAACGTATATAGGAAATTGTACACGTACTAGTTTTTCTTCTCGATTTCTAAATAATTCACGTTCGATTTTAGTTCTTTATTAAACTTTCAAAATGAAAATAATAGTATATGACTCACAGTAAAATCAGTTCACTGCATAGATGTATGAATGAAAATATTAATTCATTAGGGGCGAGAGAGAAAAAAATCGTAATTTTTAAAATTTGCAAAATTTTGCTTATTTAATAAAGTATTTTAAAAATTCAATTTTTAAATGTAAGTCCGTTCAACGCGGAGGTACTGCATCTAAAAATCAGTGATACAAGGCTTTTGTCATGAATCATTGTTAGAAATTAATTTTTCAAGCTTCAAAAACCCCTCAAACCCCACCATCAAACTTTAAAACCCGTTATTCCACGTTTGCTTTTCACCTACTTAGTATATAAGTGCTTTTCTCAGTTGACAATCAATACGCTAGGCTTACTCTACAATCAGGTAAACACGAGTCAACGATAACTCATTGAATTAATTCCCTATTTGAATTTAAGGTCTTTAAATAATTCAGGACTTTTAAATAATGTTGCGCCTTTTTATATTTAAGATATCCAGGGGTTGTAGATAGCAGTTGTACTGTTTTTCCGTACAGCGATCATAAAATAGGTTTTATAACCATAAAATGTACACTTACAAGCATAAAATGAACTGAAAATAAAAAAGATGTAATTAATTTTTCAAAATGGATGTTTCCAGATAAATAAAAGTATTTATTATGTATAAACCATTGATCAACGGAAGATAACTCTTGCTACTACTTGTTTCAATTGTAAGTAAATAACGTGTCGTACGGATGTATAGTGAAACCCTGATCAAACTACATGGAAGAAACGGGGAACAAAGCAACCGAAAATACACTAAGTTTTAATTTGAATAACATTTTTAAGTGATTTATAAAACCTGATGGTGATAGAGAGATCTGTGCAATGATTGTAGCGAGTGTGTCAAGTCTAAAAATAGTTCTAGAACGACGGCCTCTTTAAAATCTGGATACCTTATTTGGATTTAGTTATGAAGAATGTTGTTTTTAATTTAATATGAATTTAAACATTACCTATATATGTAAGAAAAATATACATATATTACAAAATTTTGTACACGTATATTAATGCATATACATGTATATCATATACATAATTGATGTCACTAAAGGAAATAGATTCTTTTTTTTTTTTTTAAAAAGCATGTTCTGCTTAATTTAGTTGGTTTGTATATTAAACTAACTGTCAAGAATAATACATTTAAAAAACCATCATTCAACAATAACAATTTTTATTTCAAATGGACAAAACGTTACTACGAAATACTAAATTTTTTTCTATTAAAAGGAAAAGGCAATAGTATTAACACATCATATACATATTGATGTCACTACACGAGATAGAATTTCTGCTTCATTTTTTTGGTTTGTACATTAGACTAGATGTCATGAAACATTTAAAAAATCATCATTTAATAGTAGCAATTTTTTTTTTCAATCAGACGGAAGGTTATTGCAATATCATCATTTTTTTTTAATAAACCGGACAAGTCTGTGTCATGACTTGAATGGTTTGGCAAAGTTTTATACTGTGTTGGTCAACGTTTCACACATTGTGAATTATTCTTAAATATGATTCTGGTATAGCTTGTCTGATCGTCTTACTCTTAACTCCCTTTAAAGTCCATACCCAGGTCACTTTTTGCCAAATATGGCATTTAATCGCAAGAGTTGAACACGTCCTCAAAGATTCGATGGAATATAAATACAAGATGCCATCGCATGTTTAGCATTAGAGCAATTAGACTAAACTTGAAACTATTTAGACTTAGATTTGTGATTAGTGATTAAAAAAGGGGGAAAAACCACCAAATAATCTCAAAATGATGGATGACGACGTTGCAGCGTTAGTTATCGACAATGGATCCGGAATGTGCAAGGCTGGATTCGCCGGAGACGATGCTCCCAGGGCTGTATTTCCCTCCATCATTGGCCGCCCCAGGCATACAGTATGTTAATTTTCTACTTATAACTTTGCGAACGAGTCAAACGCATGCTATATGTACGTGTAGAAAGTTGCAAAGAGTCAATTGATAAAGCTCTTCTAATCTAGCCATTGAAACTACGAAAGTACGTTTTTTTCTGAAATGAAATACTCTTTTAGTAAAATCGGAATAATAACTTAAGATGAATTTAATAGAATTTTTTAAGGGTATGTCTCAAATGATGAACTGATTTCAATACTTCATGCGATACACGCTTACGGCAGTTGTCGTTTTCTTTGCAGCTGTATTTGTTTTGATTCCTTTGATATTACTCTTTGTTGATAATTAAACTACATGTATTTTTTTATGATATAAAACCGGTATACCTAGAGAGAGTTGTTATGGTATAATTACTAGTTTTTCCATATATTTTAATTGGATATTTTAAGTATATTGTCATATACCTTCTGTATAAACTTTTTAATTAAACCTCGAGGAAGAGTATTATTTAAAGATCTTTAACACTATGTTCTTCCTTTACAGGGGGTTATTGTTGGTATGGGACAAAAGGATAGCTACGTGGGAGATGAGGCTCAGAATAAGCGAGGCATCCTCACCCTTAAGTACCCCATAGAACACGGCATCGTCACCAACTGGGACGACATGGAAAAGATCTGGCACCACACCTTCTACAACGAACTCCGTGTGGCCCCAGAAGAACACCCTGTTCTACTGACCGAGGCTCCGCTCAATCCAAAGGCAAACAGAGAAAAGATGACACAAATCATGTTCGAAACTTTCAATTCCCCCTCCATGTACGTCGTTATTCAGGCCGTTGTGTCTCTGTATGCTTCAGGTCGTACAACTGGAATTGTTCTCGACTCAGGAGATGGTGTTTCTCACACGGTACCCATTTACGAAGGTTACGCTCTTCCCCACGCCATCGCGAGAATGGATCTCGCTGGACATGATCTTACTGAATATCTCAGAACTATCCTAACAGAACGCGGATATTCCTTTACGACCACAGCCGAGATCGAAATCGTCAGAGACATCAAGGAGAAATTGTGCTACGTCGCGCTTGACTTTGAAAATGAGATGGCAACGGCTGCATCCTCGTCATCCCTGGAAAAAAGCTATGAACTCCCAGACGGTAATGTAATCACCATTGGCAACGAGCGATTCAGATGTCCAGAAACTCTATTCCAGCCATCTTTTATTGGTAAGGAATTATCAGGAATCCATGAAACCACCTACAACAGTATCATGAAATGTGATGTGGATATTCGTAAAGACTTGTACGCTAATATTGTGTTATCTGGTGGTACCACCATGTTTCCAGGAATAGCTGATCGTATGCAGAAAGAAATTACTGCATTGGCACCAAGGTCAATGAAAGTCAAGATAATTGCTCCACCCGAGAGGAAATACTCCGTCTGGATAGGATGTTCCATCGTGGGTTCTCTATCTAACTATAAAGCGATGTGGATCAGTAAACAGGAATACGATGAAAGCGGTCCTAGCATTGTCCACAGAAAATGTTTTTAATACTTACTTTTTTAAAACAATTGAAATGAATTGTTTTGTGATCGTTTTTTAACACATGTAAATCATTCAGGATTATAATAAAACTCTCAAGATCATGAAGATGGTTTGAAACACATTTAAGAGGTATTGCCTCATCAAATACGTCAAGCGATATGCATGCAATGTATAAACATTGATATTAATTATAACAATGGTAAATGTTAACGACACCTTAAAGGGCATGGTCACGATTTTGGTCAAAAATTAGTTTTCCGATTTTAATGTTTACAAATGCTTCAGTAAAGCATATTTCATAGGCAACCAAAATCTGACAGTCATTCGTTGAGTTATAAGCAAGTTACAGAGCTTACAATTCTTTGCTATATAAACAGAGCTTTTGTTTACATTTTGAATGTTGAAATAAAAATTCCAGTTTTAGCCTAAAATGAAAGTGTTAAACGTTAGGAATTGTTTATCTATGCTTAAAATGAATAAGAAGATAGACAAATCAGATTGAAAAAGAGTTTTAACTGGTATATTGAACCTATGTAAACAAAAACAGGGCACAAGCCTTGTTTACATGACAAAGAATTGCGAGCCCTGTATCTTGCTTTTATCTCTACAACTGACTCTCAAATTTCATTTGATCCTTGAAGCATTGTAAATAATAAAAACAGAAAAATAGAATTTGACCAAAATCGTAACCATAACCCTTTAAATAAACGTGTTGTCATAATAAACTGAAATGCATGATTCCCTTGTTTAGAGTTGTAATTAAAATGTTAGCAATTCATTATACATAGCAGGGCAATATTTCAAAAACCAAATTTTTAATATATTAGTATCTGTAAGAATAGAATGTATAATCAACTACATGTATTTCTATTGAGA
Organism: Magallana nippona; assembly: GCA_033439105.1. Lineage (NCBI taxonomy): Eukaryota > Metazoa > Mollusca > Bivalvia > Ostreida > Ostreidae > Magallana > Magallana nippona. Next base: position 21,980,475 of record CM065922.1, read on the forward strand.
ATTATTCCTCAATATTTATATTCACTATGCATGATTCCCTCTATTTCTTATGGAAATTGAGTGAAATTCACAACTGTATCGAAATCGATCTAGTTCTAACCAGTTTATCGATCGGTCGAACCCTTCAGCAACCTAAGAAAAATCACAGACTGGACGAAATAACCATGATGATGTCAGACGCAAATTCCCATAAAAGACGATTTGGCTATTTCTTTTATCTACAGCCTTTCGTAATAAAGTCTTTTATTAGAATTCGAAAAAAGTAGAGACTTTTTTCGCGAATATTTTCTTAGTGAACAACTTTAAATGAGTATCATTTTATTTTGTTGTTTTTATTTTGTTGTTGCATCGGTCAGGAAAATTAATAATTTTGATTTTATCATTTAGAACATTTATTTGAGATAGAGCACAGCCCTTAACTAAAGTTGGCCACTCAAAAACTGGGAAAGGGGATGGAGAATATCCCTTATCCAATTAAAAAAGCCCTATGCATATATTATGATGAGGGGGGGGGGGGGGGCATATTTTGGTTTCTGAATATTAATCATTCTGAATGTTGTTAATTTGTCGAATTCTGCGTTATTTGCTTTGTTTATTAATTGTGCATATTTCAACAAAAATTAAAAAGGTAATTTCCTGAATTCGACTTACTGTCAAAAAGATTTGTGAAAAACAAAATTCTACTGGCCAGAAAATCTTTGTACATGTATTGTCTTTCATCCATGTACATGTATTTGTAAAAATGCTTTACAATAGGACAAGTGTTTTATACGATCTCGGCTGTCCTGGGAGAGGAGGAGCCTAAAATATTGGATCTTTTGTAAACTTATATAATATCAATATTCAATCACGTTTCTTTTTGTCAGGAAAGTAATTTTTCATAGCTTTTTCGCATCTACCTCTCTTCTCTCCTAGCACCATCCGAATTTTAAATCCGCCGCGGAATACCCGTGTTCATCGTTCATCGTTTTTGCTTTACCTGTACAAGTATACCTTTACCAACCACGATCAATGAGCAATGTTTACATTAGAATCAGTTCAATATAAGGTAATGAACACGCTAGAGATAGATATACAGGAGAGCTTTATTTCTGAATATTATACGATTATAGAGGGCAGTGTACATGTACTATTATTCTAACGTACTGTGATCTTTAAACAGACATACAACCGGAATTTTAAAAAAAATTTAAAAGCAGAGAACGAATTGAATCAAAGTAACTGATTTTGAACATAGTCGTATATAAATCATTTATCAAACATTTAATAATTATATTATACCTGCTACTTTTTTTCTGGTAACAGCCTGTAGAATATTTAACACCTGGTTCAGATAAATAGCTGATTAATCTTTATAAGGAAATCGTAAGAAATAAAACACAAAACAAAAACAAATATATATATATATATATATATATATATATATATATATATATATATATATAAATCTTATCAATTTGAAAGAGTTTATCAAAACACGACTTACGCAAGAGTAGAGAGATGTGCAATGGTTGTAGCGAGTGTGTCAAGTCTAAAAATAGTAGGATCTAGAACGCTGTCTGAATGTTGTTAATTTGTCGAATTCTGCGTTATTTGCTTTGTTTATTAATTGTGCATATTTCAACAAAAATTAAAAAGGTAATTTCCTGAATTCGACTTACTGTCAAAAAGATTTGTGAAAAACAAAATTCTACTGGCCAGAAAATCTTTGTACATGTATTGTCTTTCATCCATGTACATGTATTTGTAAAAATGCTTTACAATAGGACAAGTGTTTTATACGATCTTGGCTGTCCTGGGAGAGGAGGAGCCTAAAATATTGGATCTTTTGTAAACTTATATAATATCAATATTCAATCACGTTTCTTTTTGTCAGGAAAGTAATTTTTCATAGCTTTTTCGCATCTACCTCTCTTCTCTCCTAGCACCATCCGAATTTTAAATCCGCCGCGGAATACCCGTGTTCATCGTTCATCGTTTTTGCTTTACCTGTACAAGTATACCTTTACCAACCACGATCAATGAGCAATGTTTACATTAGAATCAGTTCAATATAAGGTAATGAACACGCTAGAGATAGATATACAGGAGAGCTTTATTTCTGAATATTATACGATTATAGAGGGCAGTGTACATGTACTATTATTCTAACGTACTGTGATCTTTAAACAGACATACAACCGGAATTTTAAAAAAAAATTTAAAAGCAGAGAACGAATTGAATCAAAGTAACTGATTTTGAACATAGTCGTATATAAATCATTTATCAAACATTTAATAATTATATTATACCTGCTACTTTTTTTCTGGTAACAGCCTGTAGAATATTTAACACCTGGTTCAGATAAATAGCTGATTAATCTTTATAAGGAAATCGTAAGAAATAAAACACAAAACAAAAACAAATATATATATATATATATATATATATATATATATATATATATATATATATATATATATATATATATAAATCTTATCAATTTGAAAGAGTTTATCAAAACACGACTTACGCAAGAGTAGAGAGATGTGCAATGGTTGTAGCGAGTGTGTCAAGTCTAAAAATAGTAGGATCTAGAACGCCGACCTCTTAATAAATCTAGATACCTTATATGGATTTGGTTCTGAAGAATGTCGTCATTACTATACATTTAAACATTACTTATATATGTAAGAAAATACCTGTACCTGAATTACCAAATAAAGTGTAGTATATACCTATTGATTTCGCTAAACGAATTAAAATACACTTTGCTCTGCTCTATTTTTTTTTTAAATTTTATTTTTTTTTATTTATCAAGAATGAAAAAATTATGAATTATTTTACAAACCTATCCAACTTTCCAAATTGACACAATCTTTTTTCTTCATATCAAATTTTAACGTTTATCAAAACAAAAAAAGACAAAATTTATGTTGTTTTGTTTTGTGTGGTGATAAAATTGTAAATGATAAAGGCAAGACTATTTATTTACATAAATGAAATAACATTCTCTTATCCTGAGTTGTTTTGTGCTTTGCATATTGTGTATTATTTTTAAACATGATTCTGATATAGCCTGGTTGAATTATTAACTGAATTTCCATGAAAGGAAAAAATCACATACAGCCCTCGATTCTGTTGTCCATATATGGTATAGGATCATGAAAACTACAACACGTGATCAAAAGTCTTATGGCATATAAATACAAGAGGCCATCGCATGTTTAGCATTGGAATAAGACTAGATCTTAACTATTGAAAACAGTGCTAAGCATTTGAATACAACTAGACTGAAATTGAAAGGAGCTTAAAAAACATCTTATAAAATTTCAAAATGATGGATGACGATGTTGCAGCGTTAGTTATCGACAATGGATCCGGAATGTGCAAGGCTGGATTCGCCGGAGACGATGCTCCCAGGGCTGTGTTTCCCTCCATTATTGGTCGCCCCAGGCATACGGTATGTGGATTGTTTAATAATTCCTGAGCTGCAACCATGTCATACATATAATAGGTCACATACAACCTAATGGATAAGATCGTTCTTGTAATGTAACGAAAACGGAAAACACCTTGCATACCTTTTCACTTTCCTATTTCATTATGTAACAAAAACGATAAAAAAAAAAAAAAAAAAAAGAAGATAATAATATTTGTCTTTCATCTAATGACATATGGCTCATGTTTAATAAAGCGATCTGATTGAATAACTAAATGAACTATCTAATTACATAATAAAGTAATAATGATTCAGTTTTTTGTAATTTGATACTGGTAAACCGAAAAAAAATGTTGACTGTATAAAAACCGATTTTTTCATGACTGATTTTTCAAATCTAAATCATTTTCACTCCGATGGTGTTTGTTAATTAATCAACAATAAAGAATAAAAAAGTAATCTTTATTGTTTATATTAAATAATGTACAATGCATCCTTATTTTTCAGGGGATAATGGTTGGTATGGGACAAAAGGATAGCTATGTCGGAGATGAGGCTCAGAGCAAAAGAGGTATCCTCACCCTTAAGTACCCCATAGAACACGGCATCGTCACCAACTGGGACGACATGGAAAAGATCTGGCACCACACCTTCTACAACGAACTCCGTGTGGCCCCAGAAGAACACCCTGTTCTACTGACTGAGGCTCCGCTCAACCCAAAGGCAAACAGGGAAAAGATGACACAAATCATGTTCGAAACTTTCAATTCCCCTGCCATGTACGTCGCCATCCAAGCCGTTATGTCTCTGTATGCTTCAGGTCGTACAACTGGAATTGTTCTCGACTCAGGAGATGGTGTTTCTCACACGGTACCCATTTACGAAGGTTACGCTCTTCCCCACGCCATCGCGAGAATGGATCTCGCTGGACGTGATCTTACAGATTATTTAATGACCATCCTCACCGAACGTGGATATTCATTTAAAACCACGGCCGAAAGAGAAATTGTCAGAGACATAAAAGAGAAATTGAGCTACGCCGCGCTTGACTTTGAAAATGAAATGGCAACGGCTGCATCCTCATCATCCCTGGAAAAAAGCTATGAACTTCCTGACGGTCAAGTCATCACCATTGGCAACGAGCGATTCAGATGTCCGGAGACTCTATTCCAGCCATCCTTTGTTGGCATGGAATTATCAGGAATCCATGAAACCACATACAACAGTATCATGAAATGTGATGTGGATATCCGTAAAGACCTGTACGCTAACGTTGTGTTATCTGGAGGTTCAACCATGTTTCCAGGAATAGCTGATCGTATGCAGAAAGAAATCACAGCTCTGGCTCCCAGCTCAATGAAAGTCAAGATAATTGCTCCACCCGAGAGGAAATACTCCGTCTGGATAGGAGGTTCCATCCTGGGTTCGCTCTCCACTTTTCAAGGGATGTGGATCAGCAAACAAGAATACGATGAAAGCGGTCCTAGCATTGTCCACAGAAAGTGCTTCTAGAATTTACTGTATAACCAGTTGTTCTTTAGATTAATTCGTGATATATGTCATAAATCATTCAGAATATGATTATGATATGAACTTGATTGATTGATTCGAACATAATACAAATATATGCAACCTGCAAATGATAGTTTATAGAAATTATAACATGTAAAAAAAAAAATAATTAAATGGTATGCCTGTTTACATATGTACTTTAAAACTTTAACCACTGAACATTTTTGTTTTAGTTTGAAATGGTTAAATTTTGGGATTACATTTCCAATTTGGGATGCAGATACGTGTTTATTCTTTGATAAATATAAAAACAGACATATCTTGATAATTGTGTCGCTGTTGTGACTTACCTGCCTCAAATTACAATCATATACCTAAAACTCCAGACAATGACGATTTTGCATCAAACATAGGTGTATTCCGGTGTTATACATAAAAGTAAATAGTATAGTAGTAATTATACACAAATCCCAGCCAATTTGATTTGAACAGATGAAAAGGCGTTGTAAATAACTAAACTGCACTTTAATTCAATAGAATCAAATTTAACGTTATAGTTAATTCTTCTTTTCTTTATTTGTTTATCTCTGATACGAGTTATTCTTTTTTTTTGTCTATAAATCTAAAAGCCAAATGGTGACGAGTTAAAAAAAAGTATTTTATATGACGGCCTCCAAAATAAATATAAACGTCACCGATGCATTATAAAACGGTGTTTATCTCATACGTGAGGTGTATACTACCCGTGTGATAAACCTTTGCTTTATCAAACGGATGATGCTTTATCAAATACTTCCGGTCCAAACTATTTTTGACACGTACAGCCCCTCGCTTCAACGCTTCAGTGACCTATTTTCGAAGACTTTCTAGTATTTTCCATATAAGCTATATCTACTACCAAAAATTGATTTAAAATGGATTTTGTCGAAGATTTATATTACAAATATAAAGGAAAACACATAACTGTGGAGTTTATAAAACTGCAAATCACGTTAGCTATCAAAGAGTTCATTCTGACGACGCAATGAAAACAGAACGCTTTGTGTTTCTATACAAGAACTTGCCGAAATAATGTCTCCCAAGACTTTTATTTTACCAGCAGTAAGCATCCTTATTCAATATTTTCAACTTCGAATCATTAGGCTAGTGTTCGTTTTATAAAACATCAACAACTGTTCCTCGTTCGAGTCAATTCAAACTAACGAACAATAGCAACTTTGTGTATGTCAACAAACTTGATTATTCAAGTCTTCTGATCAGTATATCCATTTAATTAAGTGATAAAGCTCTAAGAAGAATTATTTAGAGATAAAAAATTATTTCAAGGTTTATTTCAGTGAAACTTTACATTAAAACAGTTATATTTATCTCCGAAATGACGTACTAAATTGTAAATTGCGCAAGGTCACAATAACCGCATAACACAACGTTGCAGCATCGTTTAATCTTTGAAAAAAAATCAATTCGGGTCATATTAAGGGCTGTCTCAAAAGCTTCATAATATAAATCAAATTGTATGAGATAAATAGAACATCTATAATTGTGTGATTTTATATTTGCTTTATCCAACTCGTTGAAATGGTTATATTCGCTCGGCAAGCCTCGCGAATATATACACCATTTCAACTCGTTGGATAAAGCAAATATAAAATCACACAATATAGATATCCTTTATTTATTATCGTTGTATTGTATACGTAAATCCATCAAATTGCACGAATTATTCAACGCAAATAATAAAAATGTTTCACAAAATTAAGAATTTTCTACTTAGATATTCGCTATTGTTTCTTATAAAAGAAAAGTCCTTGGGTGGGGGTGGGGGGGGTCAAACGATCAAACGATCAATGTCGAAAACAATCAAGAGTATCTCGTTTTAGATGTTCTCAATATCAAGTGTATATACACATTTTGGTGACCGCGGGATAAAATATTCTAATGTTGCACTTATCGGCTTCCGTAACATGCAGTCGAAATGTTCCTTTCTCGGTAGACTCGGAGTGCCTCTATAAACAATCGTCTACATCGTAAGTACTTATATATTTACAACACACAATGAACACTTATAATCTCATATGTCTGTTGTCATGAGTTAATCATATAGGACCGAATTAATCACTGTGAGGATCCATTGAACAAATTCTATATTATAATGTTTGTACATATAAATATTTGTAGTATGTAAACAGGTAAACTTTTATAATAGTATTATTCTCAGTTGATCTTTTTAACTTAAAATATATGTAAACCATGTAATAACGAGGATTATTAAGATGCCATCAAGTCTCAATGATTGAGTACATATCTTGGGTCTATCTGATGGACTTGTTTGTATGGAATGTTAAAAGTGTCATAAACCAATCGATGCACGCTTTTCCGCTTTAGATGTTGCATCTAGGTTATATTTATAGGCCCTATAAGTGTTTTGCAGCTCATTATGTTCATTTTTACAGGTGTTTACTATTCAAAGTAAATATCAAAGCATCCTAAAACTGAATTTGGTGGACATCAATTTGTATATTCAACCAATATTTATACTCTCAAAACATTACACTAGGTAAGGAGTGAAAAATAACAATTTGGTCGCGATTCTCCTAATATCGTGTGTTAAAACTGAATGATGGATTGAAAAAGACAACCAAAAATCTTATGACAAGATATGATTTTTAAAAATGAATCTTTGTAGAGTCATTTTAACAATAGGTTTTACTTGCGGAGAAAAGTATCTAATTTGCTGATCAAAACAACCGTCAAATATTAAATACCTTCTTTCTGATTTGCTAAGAGAAGCTCATCAGTATTCATTGACTGTCGAAAATGTTTGTGTGAAATTGACGCTGTTTCAACTGAAAAACACAGCCCTGAACAAAGTCGGACAAGTATTGTTGCGTTCAATGTATTTATATCTAATAGTCGATGACTGAAGGGTTAACCATGAGTAGACCCCACCTTCATCAAATTGGTGTTTGATACTAATACCCAAAGTCCAAACTATTGTTAAAATGACTCTTAATTCTTTTAATCATTCGCCTAATTTACGGATGCAAATAACTTTTCACTTTTAGGTATTTCTCTTTTACCAATCTTGGAAATGTTGACTTGCGTAAATCGAAAACGAGATCAAGAAAATACAAAAAAGCTTTTGCCAAAGTTAAAATGGCTGGTAATGACGAAGTCACAGCGTTAGTTATAGACAATGGATCTGGGATGTGCAAGGCTGGATTCGCCGGAGACGACGCCCCCAGGGCTGTGTTCCCACCTATCGTTGGTCATCCCAAGCAAACGGTAGGCTATGTCAATTTACAATTATAATATTGAAATAGCATCAAATTTCATGGTGTAAAATATCGTTATTAAATAAATGTAAAACATCATATAATTTTAGTGTATGTCAAAAGTAAGAAAAACCAAACTGAATAAATCAAATAGAATTAAAAAATTAAGAAATTAAAAAAGACTATTACTGTTTTAAAAATTTATTTTCTTTGTTGATATCATAGTAATGATACAAAAATTATTATTGAAACATGTTTATAAACTATGCAAAAATTAAAATTACTGTTTAATTATTTTTCAAAGACTTGTAAAATCTTCAAAGCCGAAAAAGTTATGCACAATTAATTTTGCCTTTTACTTACTTAAATGGGGGAATTGTATACCAACGAAGATTGTTTTCCGTTACTTTATCTTGGTCTAATCTTATGTTTTTGATGTTGGTTAAATTCTAGGGGTATATGGTTGGTATGGGACAAAAGGACACGTACGTTGGAGATGAGGCCGAGGTTAAGCGAGAAATCCTCACACTTAGACCTCCCAGAGAACACAGCATCGTCACCAACAGGGACGACATGGAGAAGGTCTGGCACCACGCCTTCTACAACGAACTCCGTGTGGCCCCAGAAGAACACCCTGTTCTACTAACCGAGGCTCCGCTCAACCCAAAGGCAAACAGAGAAAAGATGACACAAATCATGTTCGAAAAATTTAATATTCCCGCCATGTACGTGGCTATTCAGGCAGTGCTGTCCCTCTTCGCTTCTGGTTGTATAACTGGATTTGTACTTGATTCCGGAAACGATGCCACCCACTCAGTGCCCATTTACGAAGGTTATTCCTTTCCCCACGCCATTCTGAAACTTGATCTCGCTGGATGCCATCTTACGGACTATCTCAGGAAAATCCTAACTGAACGTAGATATTCTTTCACAACAACTGCTGAAAGGAAGATTGTCAATGACATCAAAGAGAAATTGTGCTACGTCGCGCTTGACTATGAAAATGAGATGGCAACCGCTGCATCCTCAATGACCTCCGCTCTGGAAAAAAACTATGAACTTCCTGATGGCCAGGCTATCACCATTGGCAACGAGCGATTCAGATGTCCGGAGACTCTTTTCCAGCCATCTATCCCTGGGTTGGTAAATTCAGGTATCCATGAAACCATAAACAACAGTATCATGAAATGTGATGTGGATATTCGCGCAGACATGTACGCTAACATTGTGTTATCTGGAGGTTCAACCATGTTTCCAGGAATAGCTGAGCGTATGCATAAAGAAATCACAGCACTGGTTCCCAGCTCTATGAAAGTCAAGATCATTGCTCCACCCGAAAGGAAATACTCCGCCTGGATAGGAGGTTCCATTCTGGGTTCTCTCCCCATTTTCGAAGATATGTGGATCAGCAAACAGGAATACGATGAAAGTGGTCCTTGCATTGTTCACAAGAAGTGCTTCTAATACCTTTCGTATGAACAAAAGCAGTACAGACCTGTTTTACCTTGAGTTAACGATTATGTGATGATTTTGATGAATGAGAAAATGACGCTTTTTTTTTGGACCTCATTTTTCTCATTTTATAGTTTCATTAATGTTTGTTGTTATAAATTGTTATGGATTGAGTAAGCTTTACTGTTTCGAGGATACAACAATTCGTAAACAATGGCTATATCAAGAAAACCTGTTATCAAATGGTTTACTTTAGTGGATATTTGATTTCGTGGACCGCGTAAACAACGAAATCAACAAAAATTGACGTTTATCGACTACTAATCAAAACCATTTGTTGAAGTAACTGCATGTATGTAATTTGTGTGTAGGTATATAGATGGGAAAAAATATGTGATTTAACTTTATATTCATCCTGATAAAGTATAGATTCAAAACTGTTTAAAATGTTTACCTCTTGACTATTACTGGGCCCCAAGGAGGAATTCAAAGTTTGATATTGTAAAAAGTTGAGATTTTAAATTTTTCAAACCATGACTCCCCAAACTCACTCTTTGTTCACTGGAGATGTTTAAAAATCAGCATAAGAATATATATGTATGTATAATCTGTAAAAGAAATAATCTTTCAAATGCAATTTAATTTTTAATACTGTTAAACCGGTGTTTTGGGACGGAGCACAAATTTGGCGAATTCGGTCTAACAAGGTATGCCATTAATTTTCACGGGTATATTTTTGATGAATCTTTTTTTTCTTCAGTAAGTACCCTTTTCAGGTACATGTATTTTTAACAGCAGGGAAATGAGCAAAACTCATCAGTTACTATGACGGACAAAAAAAAAAATGAAATCTGATCCCGACTTGCACAGTTTAAATTTTCAACACAAATAAATAAAAAGTAAATATATGCGCGAATCTAATATAACTAATTGACACTCATTTTTTAAGATAATCATTGTTGGCAAAAACACTATGTACATAATGTAAATCAAACAGTTATCTGCACTTAAGTCAATAACGGATCACATTTCTTGTCTTTTTAAATAACGTACAACAACGCTAGAGAGGAATTACAAATTTGGTGATTTTAATTTTGGCGAATCTTCAAAAATAATCAAAATTGTATTCCCGCAAAAAACCCCGTCTTTAAAGTATTATTAAATATTACAGCATCGTTATCTAAATTGTTGAAACCGATCTCTGAAACAACAAAAGGTGCTCAATGTTTAACAAAAAAATATGTGGAGAATGAAGAAAAATTGAAAACCTTTAAAACAAGATCTACTCCACCACATAGTCCGGCTTTGTAAAATATGACTCCATGAAGCTGATTTTATTAGAGCTATGGACTATGTTTATGTTGCTCAGCTAGCTAATCGATGTTGATCACGAACCTCTCGTTTAGGACTGCATTTTTATTATAATTGCATTGTCTCATTTTTTGCACACTAGGAACACGGTACGGTCGGAATATGTTCCGAGTAACTCTTTAAAATGCATAAAATCAATACCATTGACAATATACATGTACACCCATATGTGGAACCAGATCGCTATAGAATATTGACGTGACCGATATTCGATATAAAAGAATTGTGCAATGTTAAGCATAAGTTTAAATGGCTGAACATTTCCTCCAACGAAGGGAATCTAATCAATATTAAGAATTTTAAAAAAAAAACCCTCAGCAAAGTTTTAAAGAATGGCCGACGACAACGACGAAGTTCCTGCAATAGTTATTGACAATGAATCCGAAATGTGCAAGGTTGGATTCGCCGGAGACGATGCTCCAAGGGCCGTGTTTCCCTCCATTGTGGGTCGCCCCAAGCATAAGGTAAGTTACTGGTATGTTACAATTTGAGGATTTTTTACCGTCTGCAAAGAAAAAAAAATGTATGACGTTTGGCCTGGTATTTCATACAGTGTAATAGGTGGAAAGCATTTCCTTTGAATAGAAACAATCGCAAAATGTTATGCATACTAGTTTTTTTTATGAATATGTACTGTACATTCATAAATGTGCCAAATGAAATCCACGCGAACTTGTTGAAAGTCAAATTTCTGCCAACTATAGTACATACTGAACGTAATTTTTTTTTACGGTAGATTCCCGATTTAAGAGTTCTCGAAGCGCTCGAGTGAAGAGAATTCTGTTTACGCCCAAAATGGCGTGTAACGTGTACGAAAGACACTGTAATTACGCATGTTCTAAAAACAACATTATTTTAAAGAAATAAAAAATGGTAGACATTGATGTATTCATAGGTCGGCATGTTGCTTCTTCATTGCTAAAATTGTTACATGTCCGTTTCTCAAATTGAGTATATCCTACTAAATGGTATTTTCTTTACGTTATGATTTTAAATTAGTTGATTTTACTTTCAGGGAAACATGGTTGGTATGGAGTTTAAGGACACGTACGTTGGAGATGAGGCAAATGATAAGCGAGAAATTCTCCCGTGCACCCTAAGTTACCCAATAGAACACGGCATAGTCACCAACTGGGACGACATGGAGAAAATCTGGCACCACACCTTCTACAACGAACTCCGTGTGGCCCCAGAAGAACACCCTGTTCTACTGAGTGAGGTTCCGCTCAACCCAAAGGCAAACAGAGAAAAGATGACACAAATCATGTTCGAAAAGTTTAATACTCCCGCCATGTACGTTGCTATTCAGGCCGCACTGTCTCTGTTTGCTACGGGTCGTACAACTGGAATTGTCCTCGACTCTGGAAATACTGTTACGCATACAGTGCCCATTTACGAAGGTTACTCCTTTCCCCACGGCACCAGGAAACTAGATCTTGCTGGACGTCATCTAACCGATTATCTCATGAAACTACTTACCGAAAGTAGATATTCATTCACAACCAAAGCCGAAAAAGACATTGTCAGAGACATCAAGGAGAAATTGTGCTTTGTCTCAAATGACTTTCAACAAGATATGGAAATCGATTCATCGTTACTGGAAAAAAGGTACGAACTCCCTGACGGTCAGCTTATCAACACTGGCAAGGAGCGATTTAGATGTGCAGAACCTTTATTCCAACCATCACTCCTCGGATTAGATTGTTCTAGTATCCATGAAACCATCTACAACAGTATCACGAAATGTGATGTGGATATCCGAAAAGACTTGTACGCTAACATTGTGTTATCTGGTGGTTCCACTATGTTTGCCGGAATTGCGGAACGTTTGCAGAAAGAAATCACAGCCCTTGCACCCAGCTCAATGAAAGTCAAGATAATTGCTCCACCCGATAGGAAATACTCCGTCTGGTGTGGTGGCTCGTTTCTAGCTTCTATCTCCTCTTTCGCAGATATGTGGATCAGCAAAGAGGAGTACGATGAGTACGGTCCCTGCATTGTCCACAAGAAGTGCTTTCAATAGTTTCTGTGAGGGCATTTAGCAAGATCGACTGTTCCTCCGATCGAGTTGTGATATATGCCTATAATAATATTAATTTTACTAATATAGCTAGGGTTATGAAATGAACACACAAGGAATGCTGTTATATATCTACCGGGCGAGGTTTCAGCTATGATATACTGTATAGTCATAATGTGTATGAAATTATTGTATTATCAATACCGTAAGTTTGATACCTTTATGTACATTTTCCTGAAAATTCTACTCGAAACAAAACTTTTGTGAGAGTAAAACTTTATTAGCTGAAATGTAACAATGTGTATTTAAGACATCTTTATTTCTTTTTTTATCAAATTACATTCTGCGTCTTATTATTAAATATAGGGAAATGTGTTCATACATCAAATAAACCCTGAAATGATTTCAAATTGATATCAAATTTGCATGCACAAACTTACAATCAAAAACACATTATATTATAGTTTAAAAAAAACTACGATTAAAAAGCGCTGTGATATTAATTTTAATAATGGATAAATAAAAACCTAGAATGCACATGCATGTGATAAATCACATCCTCATTTGCAATGTTGTTCTTTGTTTCTTTATACAGGAAATTTAAGAACATTTTTTGTACTTAAAATTCCAGTAAAGCTATTTTCAACTAGTTCCTAGATATCAAATTGTTGTTAATCTTAGTAACAAAATTTTTTAATGTGTTAAAAACAACATTTGAGGGTTTTGATTGATTGGGGCAATAACACAGTGACGCAATGATTACTGTAGTCCGAAATATCTGACGTTTTCCTGGCTTTTTTAACGATGTTGATATTTTACTTGCCAGGAAAATGTCAGAACCGGCGCCATTACGAAAACTGGAAAAAAAACCGCCTCCAACTTGATATAACTAATATATATTTAAACTCAATGATATACAGCTTAAAACATAATTCTACTGCATGTATTTTGACTGAGATTTTAAAAATGCACGAAATCAAAACAAATCTCCACAGTTCAATAGAATGTGTTTAGTAGTCTGTTCATGTGATGCAAGAACCCATACAAACGATATTATTGAGAAGTATAATCATCGTTTTATTAATTAGTTATTAGTGAAACATTATATTCAACTCGCAAAACATTAAAATCTAGCCGAAAATGCCGCCTCCAGATGGAGGCGGCGAATTTCCAGTTTTCGTAATGGCGCCGGTGTCGTATAATTAAAGGTCCGCACCGTAAAACGGTCAGGGGCGGACCTTTAATGTTAACCTTTACCGATCCGTACAATTCTTTAATACTCTGAAGTTCTCATTAGTGTGAATGTGTGGTTAAACGATTCTAATTGATGCCTTAATGGTACATACAGTAAAATCAAAATACATGTACAGTATCATCGGTTTATCCGTCGAAATATGCACAAAATAATAGTATAACGCATTTTATTTTATAAATAAATTGATTTATTCAAGCTCTCGGTTTTGCAGTAGGGGTCACATTAGGAATATTAAATAGTTTTCTGACGAAGTACACTTGAAAGGATGACGTCATAAGGACACAGGCAATTTGAAATAGTGACCAATACATGACGTAAGAGTTATTTCCAGTCAATAAGTACCAATCCTTCATGACGTTTAGTCTAGCTGATGATTGGTGCAAGCGTACTTGTTTAATAGAATTTTGAACTTCCGTTATAACAACCTGTAATTGAAACAATTCGATTTAATATTTCCGTCATAAATGCAACCTCTCTCTCTCTCTCTCTCTCTCTCTCTCTCTCTCACACACACACACACACACACACACACACACACACACACACACACACACACACACACACACACACACTTCTCTGCAATTTTTATAGAATCATACTCGTTGCTTTTCAACCAAAAAAAATTATTGGTAAACAGAAAATTATAAGAAATATCGGTGCTTATTACATTTAACAAAATATGTTATTTAAAAGAACATTTTTACCGTAAAATTTTCTACTGCAGTGTTTAATTCCTCTATCTCCTCTACATACTTTGTCCACTCTGCTTCAACCATTGTCACAATGTAAAAATGTACAAGCTTTGATACAAAACGACTGTGAATGTTATTGATGCATATCTGATAGTACCCTGAAATTACATGTAATGTTCAATTATAAATAATTCAAAAATAATCACACAGGGCAAAAATTTGCTTATATAAGCATAATGTTCACTGGAAAAACATACACACACAATAGGTCTAACAATATATAATAATTGGCATTATAATTATCATTTACATTTTATATTACATTACACCAATTTTAACGTGACTTCGATATTTATATAATTTAGTTTTACTTGCAGAATCTGTTTAACCTTCTGTGTACAAATGAGGGTCAATGTTGCATTACTGTTTGCAGCTGTCTGCAGGTATCTGGTATCTACTCACCCAATAGATATTCAATAACCTTACCTGTAACCGGGGCCTTGTATTTAATGCTAGCCTCCGACTTGTATATTAATTCTTGGATGATGTTGTTATACGCATCCTTAACGGAGAAGTCCACCATGCGACCTCCACCTCGCAAAACCTACAAAATAAACCAGAAGTGTTTATGATGTAAAAAAAACAAAAAACAAAAAAAACCAACAACACCGAATTTAAAGAAAGAACTAATATCGGGGTGGTGGCATTGTACAAGCTGGAGAACTGCGGTGAAATGTACCCGAACTATGGCAGCAAAAATATCACCATCCCTCTTCGACTTTATTATCTTGGGCTAAAATGATTCATATAAACCAGTTTTCGTCGGTAGCTGCAGATTCGGAGATATATTAAAATGACAGATCGGCCCGTTATCTTGTATGAATTTCCCCCCAATGATTAACAAAGTGTAATCGTGCGGACCAGCGGTATTCGTTGTATAGATTTACATTTAATATAATTGTTTTCTATAATGACAGTCAGAGGACGGTGCATGCGCCATATTGCTAACCCTCGAGGTCTTTAGCGTCTATTTCTTGGAAATCAGATGTTCACTACAATATAATCAAGTCAATTTTTTATTAAAATATAATCATAATGCAGCGAAACTCTCCCAATTAAACAACAAATTTAATAATCAATGTTGATCTCATCTTTCGATACAATTGTCCGTTTCTTATTCAATTATATAATTATGTGTGTGTGTGTGATTTTATAACAAATTCTCATCCTAATTCACTCGTCATCCATTGATGTAAGCAATTAAGATTTATGTATTTCTTTTGTAAATAGATACAATCCATGATCTTTGTCATCTCATGACCTTGTCCTTTTACACGTGCGTACAATACTTACAACAAATTAATGTATGTTCATCGTTATATCTTCAAAACCTATTTAAAACTAACAACTCTTTTTACTGTGCAGAAACGAATTATGAAAACACAACCATTGAGAAAAATAAGGAATAAGTTATAAAATTTTATATGTATAGAAAATATAGAATGTATCGATAAAGTGTTTACATTTTTTATTAGTATATGTACCAGTAAAAAATCGATATATCACGCATCATTTAATTAAGGAAAATATGACTGTTTTGAACATAATATGTAGAATTTTATGCTGTAAAAGCATAATTTCACAATATCGTTTGAACATACCATTAAAACGAAATCTTACCTCAAACGAGGCATGTAGTTCGGCGTTTTCCGCCACTTTCTGAACAAAGCATTCTTCCTGGTTTCCGGGAATCTCCACCTTAAACTCGTGCTGAGCCCCGGGGAGACCGTCAAAGCTGAAATCCCCCTCCTCCCACCCAGTCAGCGCGTGGTGAAAGAGATTCCAGAGACACACAGAAACCAGCAAGGCCCGGGCACTGAACATGGTGACAAATCATGGGGCTGAATATCAGCACTCTGTCATGGAACAGTGAAATAATCAATACTGGAAGGGAAGCCAGTCCTCTCACAACACGTCGGCGCTTGATCAGAATCAGTTTTTACGATGCTGATATGCGGAGATAAATATTAATATAACCTTTTAAACATCATTTTTACAACTGGTAATTCATACATGGCGTAGAAACAGATTTTCTGCATAACATTATATGTTCAAGTCCATATAATAAATTATAAATACTAGTAAATTATCTAATGGATATTAAACCCTCATATACATGTAATTGTTTTAAAAAGTGAATACGACTATATTTCATTTCAAGCTGTCGTTTGTATATTTATTTAGCTAAGCTACAATCCAGATGATGAAAGGTTTGCAGATACTGACTTTGTTTTATTTTCAATGACGTAGTTTCATTTTGTTTTGCATCACTTGGAGTGTATTTCACTCGTATAAAGACTCCATGGAGAAGGAATTTATGGCAGAATGGTTTCGGGTTGACGTGGGGTTAATGGGACTGTTACTTTGATTCAAAAATACTCCAAAAGATTCTAAGATACTAAATAAATACATCACAATCATATACAACCATATTAAATCAAATTGATTATACAGGCTGCAACAGTACAAAAGTTTTATTACCATATATACAATGATAATTGTACTAAATTCGGAGGCGCTGACAGATTGTTTTAACAAACCCAACAAACCGTATAAAGGTAGGAAAAACTTAAAATTCAATGTTAACATTGTCATTTCCACCACTGAACTATCGGATCGTGTTCTGTGAGTGGCTTTACCATGTCCCATGCCATTGGCTGAGTAATATCACGTGGTACTATATATGGTCGCCCTGCATCCCTATAGGCACAGCGGATTCTGTCCCGTTCTGAGGTAGGGTTGTCGTAATTTGTCTCGGGCGTGTCCCAAGACAAATCGTGAAGAGCAAAACTCAACTCTGGCTGAAGCAAAATGAAACAATTTTTACACCCAAAGGCATATCTGCTGTTGGTCTCTGGATAAAAGGGTCCAAAGGTGGTGATGAAAAACGTCATCTTGTTGAACTGAAAAACCCAGCCTCGTTTCGAGACATAGGATTTATCCATGCATTTAATGTTTTTCGGATCATTATCCGATATCACTTTTAGAATTTTCTTGAATGTCTTGGCAAATTCCTACAAAAATATACTTGATGTATATACAAGTACAAAGAAAAAATACGTAATACGTGTACAGATTTAGAATCTTAGATTTGTTACATAGAGCACTATACTTTTCTTCGGCAGATCTGATTTGGATTCATAATTTTCAAATGGCCTTCTCATTAAATATATCTCAAAGATTTGGCTTACGTGTATTTCGCCATGGTGATGTTCCTCTGGTATTTCGATAAGAAACCCATCAAGTTTATACTGGCGACAAACAATTGTAAACTGCAGCAGAGTTGGCAGCCATCTAGAAAGGACAACGGCAAAAGTGAAATACAAATAATTGCATACTTTGACACACTTAAATTTGAATTAAAAATAAATTTGATATATATACATAATAAAGAAAAGTTATGAAGCCTTACCTGAAAACATTCTCTTCTGCAAAATAATTAGTAACAAAATTTTAAATTAATTTCAAGTTTCAAGTGCGTTTAGTCAGATATATGTATTTATATGACTTATTATGAATACTTTTGTGAAACTTCGAAGGGGACAATATGTTGGATATTAATAAAGTGTTAGTAAGATAAATTACCCAAACTTAATTCATGGTTCCAATTCTGATTTCCCCAGAGTTTCGCTTTCTTGGCAAATATACATTCCGTGTTTTCTTGTACAGGTTTGAAATGCTGTAGCGCCGTGACACTGGCTGGGTCATAGGTCACGAACCCAAACACCGCCCTCTCTACGCTCCTCTGTAGCTCCTCCTCATCCACCAAGGGGTATAACTCGTTTACGATTTGTCGCGTTGTTTTCTGATTACTGTCTGATGAGGCACTGGGTTTCTTTGCCGGGGATAGTATATATAAAGATACTAGAAGAGAAAAAAACCCACAACATTATATGAATAAGCTTGATCTGCTCTAAACGAAGAAGAGCAGATTCTTTGTTTTGATAAAGCTGTTCAGATAAAAATGAAAAGTAAAATTAACAGGAAACGATTTTTATTGCGGTGTATGCAGCGCTTAAGGTACCTCACTACATCAAGACTTATATTTTTGTTCAGCTTTTGTTCATTTTGACTGAGTTATTAAATTTTTGAAAATCATTTTTCTTTTTATACAAAACTGCATGTTTTTCGCCTATCTGACTTATATACTTCTTTTGCATCATGCTATCTATCATAACCAAGTAATTTTCTGCTGATTTGAGAAACTATTTCAATTGCAAGGTGTAGCGAGCAACCATATTATATGAAATGTATATTTGGAAACATCAAACCAATTTTATAAAACTTTAAAATGGATTGTAAATGGGTTCAAGGAAAATTGTGACAGAATTCTCACTAAACCCTCCAATACTATACACGACTATAAATGATGACATCACTCAAGTAAAGACCAACCTTCAAATTTAACATTGTGAGTCTATGGCTAATGACCCAAATTCTTTGGCCAATATTTTGGCTATATACCGACCATTTAAACTTTAAGTCGAACTGGAATTTTATTAAACTGCATAATTATATAAATAATTAAATATTCAAGGCCTCACTGCTGTCTTATAAAGTTGTAGGAACCTGTCCCACGTAACCCCCCCCCCCCCCCCCCCCCCATACACATTCATAGCACAACCTATATATAATATGTATTTATATATAGTTCTCACTTAAAACTGCAAAATGATAAATGATTTACTTACCTAGAAATATAGCAAATGTCACCAAAGATCGCCAAGATATCGTTATTGAAAAAGTGGAAATCAAGAAAATACCTAAACACAGAAAACGAATTATGACACGGAGTTTTATCATCCTTCTTCGTTACTACATGTGTCAAAAGACGACACTACAAATAATCAGTGGGCATTGAAGAATAGTGTTAGAGCATTGCAAATGGATAAGAACATCACACATATAATGTACACGAGTTACTATACACGTTGGTTTGTTTACGTTGGAATCCGTCCTACTTCCGCCTACAGCTCCTGTCGTAAAGTGGAGAGTTGTCGTAAAACTACGGAACGCAAGATCAGACATAAAACGCTATTAGAAAAATATCTACCGGTAAATGTTTGGTCCCTTTACTTTTGCAACCTGCATCGCCTCACGGTCCATTTCTATCGTTTAAACACAACAGAGCAAAAAAGACAATATTTCATTTAAATTTCATATTTTAAAATGATTTTTATATTGTATTTTTTATCATTTCTCTAAAACAGAGAAATAACAAAAAACAAATAAACACATAGAATTTTTTTTTTTCATTTATTATATACAAGTATCAAATTGAACACATAATTATATTGTAATGCAATTACCTATGACATGATATACAAAATACACACATTATCTAATGCTATCCAGCTTTCTTTGATTTTTTCTTTACACCCTTTGGGGGACCAAATATCTTGAATGTTGTTCTAAAAAATTAATAAGAGTACTATAAATACATATTAAACATTATAAATACATATTAAACATTTTACAAGAAATGATGCTTTTTATCACGACATAGTTTTCATTTGACATTACCCTATAATGTAGCAATTCAAATTCTATGAAGTAATGTTAACAAAATGTTTTGTATTATTTGTGTCCCAGAGTGTACCAATTAGGGATTTACATAAAGCACCATGATAAAAAGGATCTCCTTAGTACCGTTTGTCGTGGAACAAGTATATAATCAGTCCACTGTGTTTCCGAGGGATATTAAATATGCACAGATTCAGAGGAGGGATTGTGAGAGTCTGGAGCCCCTCCCCCCCCCCCCCAAATGATATTAAAATTTCTTTTTTACATAGTAAATTACCAAAAATATACCTCCCCCCCCACCCCCCACCCCCGAAATTTTCTGGATCCTCGCATGCAAAACATACTACTATTTGGATGAAAACACATATCTGTACCACCAAAAATAAAGAGGGATCTTAAATGTACAGTCAAATGCATCTTCTTATTAAGAAATGAATATTGTTGATATAAACTACTAAGTACTTACTGACATGTTCCACAAATTGGACTGAAGGCACAAAATACTACAATAAAAGGGTTAAAATACAAGTCACGTTAATATACTGGACAAATTATTTACAACCAACTAGAATAAATATCAATGAGAGAGAGAGAGAGATATCTTACTTGAGAGACAGACAGAACACACATATCCTATATCTATGAGGTTGCGGTGACAGAAGCAAGCAGCTCTGTAGTCCACTTGCACTTTGGGAGGAAGGGTCAGCTTTGGTCTTTCAAGGGGGTCAGGAAGGAAAACCCACTAGAAATATAATTTGTTTATACCCTATTCATGTAACCTCAGTATGTAATATATTTACATAAAAAAATATGTTCAAATCAAATCAATCACAGTAATGTCAAGCTAAAAAATGTAGATATACGGTATACTAGTATTCAAGTAAAAAAAACAAAAAACAAATACAAAAATATGCTCAAACATTTATCTATTGGATTTGTTTTCTTGTTTTATTCTACCCTAAAAAAAAAAAGTTTATTATTTTGTATACTGATATTGCAAATATTTGACTCCAGATATTCAATAAATATTTTAAGAGAATATATTTAAGGAATAAGGAATCATTCTTTGAGTATTATAAGGTGATAATTTCCGTCGGGGTGTGATCAAATCCAATAAAACCCGAAGGGCTTTATGATAGATTTGATCACGCCCCGACCGAAATTATCACCTCATAATATTCAAAGAATGATTCCTTATTATTTATATTTATATAATTTTCAGCATTTGTACGATTAAATATTATAATATTAATCATGCAAACCCGCTTGCGCCCCCAACAATACATCATTTGAATTTACTGGGCTGTATAGTACAAAATCGATTCGTAGTGTTATCACAGACAAGGACACTGGAAAATGTAAATATTGTTATATATATTTGGTGCTTTAAATATTCTATGAATTGAAAGAATACAACAATGCAGGATAAAAGTTTGCTAGCAATTTGTGTCAAATGCCAAAACTATTCATGAAAGATTTGTAATTAAAATTTTTTGTCAACATGTGCATGGTGTGATCGCTGGAACTTCATTGTTTGTTAAAAATTCAAGTTGCAGACTTAAAACCATAGAGCAATTCAAAGATGAAAAACGCAACAAACCATCAAGTACTGCAACAGTCCTTTCATTTGAGGAATCTTCAGATATATTCCCCCGGTTATATCACAAGCCTGAAACAAAACTAGTGTTCACTAAGTAATTCTACAAAAAAAATAAATAATGCATTTTTACAAAATAATTCATTTTAAACATGAGCTGGCTTTTCTTACCTGTTGCAGGAGTCCTGATTCATTATCCAAAACACAGGCATCGATTACCACATTCTACGGAGAGAAATGAAACATCACTTGTTCACAACAATTCTTTTATAAATCGATCTGAATGCATTTTCGGTTGTTCTCTATATAGAGTGTAAGTTATGTGAATATGTATGGTACATGTACATGCCTGTTTTTGGGCTGTAAAAACAGCATTCATTAAATTCATATATTGTTCTGTATTGTCCTCAGACCCTTTGATTACCTAGAACAAAAAGATATGTTATGTATATATATAATTTGGAATAAAAACAATAAAATAGATTATGATGGTAATCGGTGATTGTTTCATTGAATACGGTATAAGAATTTTTTTTTTTAAAGTTCATGTTCTGAAACTTACCAGAATTCGACTGGAAAGAGCCCCCACTTCTTCATGACTCCTCTCTGTCTTGTTGATATCTATTAAAGTTAAGAATCATCAAGAGCTAGAAAGTACATGTGTAATCGTATTTGATTGATATTATGCTCAAGACAATACTGGAATTGTTTTGAGTACTTTGCTAAAAATATTCCAAAAAGGATACGACACAGAGCCATGGCCAAAGCACCAGCAACCAGTGAGTCTGGATAAAGTTGTCCATTCATACCTGAAAACAATAAACATATGTTCATTAAATACATGCAATTCTATTTTAGAGCATATCTGCTATTTCTTCAGTATAATATGAATGTTGATTTTGACCTAATATTTTATTGCTTGTTTTAATATTAAGCACTAGAAAGAGCCAGCTCTATAAACAGGCCTAAATACAATACAAGATACAATTTTATTTAAGGAGATAAGTTGTACATTGTAATATAATAACACTGAAGGTTTTAAACAAAATAATGAATTATACATATCCTTATCCACCAGAAAACTTACAATTGTCTATCAGGCTTTTAATTCCCTCTTTGATTTGCTTGTCCACCTGATTAAAGAGCTCATATTTCCCATCATTCCCCTCTGTCACTTCATCAGCTTCTGACATCACAGGAGCTGAGGGATCATTCTTTGGATACAAAAACACACTGAAAAAAAATTATATATATGTAGATGCACAAAACACAAATATGATAAAAAAAAAAACATCTTTAAATTATTCAATCAATTTTGGCCAAGAGAACTACCTTAGATTACTTAAAAATTTTGAGCAGAGGAGAAGTTTTAACATGTTTTTGCATTTCCGCTCATATACTTAATATTGAAAGAGGACAATATCAAGGCATTCCTCTATAAGAAAGATACTGTAATAGATGTAATGTCAAATCAGTTGATGATGAAAAACACTTTTATTCTCATGTCACCATAATAAGGCATTAAGAGATACTCTGTACAATCTAGCTAATGACTCTTGTAAACATTTTCAATACATGGACAATGACCAAAAATTACACTGGCTTATGACAAATGAAGATATACAATTACTTGTACAACTCAGTGAAATGATTCTTAAAAGTGGAGTATAATTTTTTATATTTTTAGATATATATAATGTACAATGTATTTATTTTTAGGGTGGTTGTAATGTTATGTTATGTATAAGCATACTGGCTTGAACACTTTGAGTACAAGTATGCCAGTCTGATAGACTGTGCAGGCACCGTCCCTTGGTACTCTCTGTTTTCAGGCCACCTTGTTTCTATATAGCTGCATTATCATGAATTATCTCGCATAGTTAAGTGTGTATATCTTACACATATACATGTATTTCATTGTATTGATGAATCATTTTGTATGGTTGTTTCTAATGTTACAATTCTAGGCTATTATTTCATTCATTATTTGTTATAATCATGATTTTTTAAAAATGTATATGCCCCCTGAGGGCCCTTGATTGGTGAATAAACAATAAACAAATAGATCTTCCGGATGCTCCATTAAAAAGTCCAATCTGCTTCGCTGATGTGATTCATGTACCATACCGGTATTTAAATATTTTCTTTTCAAATGGCTGTTCTGAAGCCATGCTCTCGCTGTCACTGACATACATGCATAAATAATATACCATAAATATAATATAAATATATAACATAATATTACATAAATAATATCCAAGAATGTAAGATTTTTCAAACTAAAAACATGTACAGTAGCACTTGAGGTAATCATTTTGTTTCAATTTTTAAGATATAGTTTGGCTAAGTATAAAAAACATCATGTGATTTCTGTCCAACAGTTACCCCTAAAGAGTTTTCTTTTGCTTTATCTTCTCTTTTGTGAGATGCCTTTTAAGGTATAAATTAATGTATAAAAATACTTTTTATCTACCAATGGATTATTTATTTTTTAATCTGAGTTTTGCATAGCAGTGCTATAGAAATACTACTGGCATACATCCTATTCTCGCCAAGGACCGAAATCGAAAGTTGAATGATTGTATAATAAATACCTTTGGTCTGAGTGAGCAGCAATAATGGCCAACTTGTTGGAATGGCTCATCATTAAATGAGAGTGGGCAAAAACCATTACAGAATTCAGGCATTCTGTCAAAGTCATCTAGGAAATGAAATTTGCATAGAATAAATCCATTTCACAACAGTGCTTACAAAATTTACCGGTAAACATCATAGAAGGAGAAATAGAAATGATTGTTACAGGGGAATGTCACCTTTTGCTGGGCCTTTGTATGGGATGGAGGTTTGTGGCCCCACCATACTGGGTTTGTGTCGAGGATGATGATCAGCTGGCTTTTTAAATTATCTGAAGAAATAAAAAATGCGCTTTACAGCAACTGCGTGCATTATAAATGGTATTCAATTCATTTCAAATACTGAGTGCAAATAATATCACCTGTCATTTTGACTCTGTGTTCGCATGTTACACTTTCATTTTGCAACATAAATATTAAAGCATTCAATTTTTATTCGTATTACATATTTAATTCCTAGTACAGGAAATGTCGATCAATGTGATATAGTCTTGTTTAAGATATATTTTTCAAACCATATTTTATCATATTTTGAATAGACTAGTCTGGAAAACTAACACATTAATAAATTTAATCAGATGATTTAAGTACGGGCTAACTAAATTCTCTACTTTCAATTTCACAGCTGATGCAAACATGGACAGAGACGGTAAATATTACAAATGTACTTTAAAGCCCTTGTTAAATATATTTAATGTGATTATAATTGCAGACACTTTAACTAATACAGCTATAAACTGTTAAGATACTTATGATATATAACTTAACCCGAGATAATATTTTTTTTTCTAAATATGTCTCAGTCTGGTGATGAAATATCTGACCGTGTAATATGTTTAACATCATTAACATATATAGTGTATATGTGTTATCTTTTTTCATCACATGAACTGTAAAAGCCTCTATAAATGCATTTGAGACTATTCTAGTTTTGAGACATTTAATCCACAGTGCACATGATTTTTCATATAGACAAACCACAGGCACATGAATTTTTATCAGTCAGTTGCTCAATAAGCCAAATATCGAAAAATTCTACTTCCTCTGTGTTTATATATAGAGTGGGTAGAATTTTTCAATATTTCGCTTATCAGCGACTGATTGATAAATGTTCAGGTGCCTGTGGACAAACCAGTACTTACCATGCTTACTGTATGCATGTTTTTATATATTTTTTTTTCAGGTATTTTATCTTACTTCAATTCACTTGTCAAAGAGGATCCAAGTCTATCAGTAGCTGTTGCAGCCATTAAGACCTTACTGCATTTTCTAGAGAATAATAAGAGTAAGACAAATGTTGAAAGATAAAGTTTTGAAAATGAAAATCATGAATATTGAAAGAAAATGACAATCCTAACTTGCAAGCTCTACATATGATATGACTTAAATTATTCTTTACTTTTCTTGATAGTTGAAACATTGGCTGAATTGCGAGACAGACTCAAGGAGGCAATTCAAATCCTAACAGAGACAGACAGCAGTACTACTTCTATCTCATCCGCTGGAGAGCTTTTCCTTCGCTTCATCACCCTCACAAGTTTAGAACACCCTGTAAATATCACTGATGTTCTTTGCATATTAGTAATTTTAAATTGATGATGTTGGTTAGCTATAGGTTTAATGATTATTAGGGCCTGCTCTGCAGATGCCCTATAAACCCCTTTACAATAACTGCAGTACTGCTCCTTTGCAGAGTAAATTGATATATATCGGTACATATATTGGTGAAACATGACATAACAGCAATCAATGGGGTATCTGTTTTGTTGCTTTCAGGATATACAGGACTGTCAGCGGATATTGGTAGAAAGAGGAAATGTCTTCTTAAACAAGATCAAGAATTCTCGTCAGAAAATTGGCAAACAAGCTCAACAGTTTATTAGAGATGGCACAGTAAGAGGAAACAAAATTATTACTAACAGTCCATATTTTGAGTGATTGTTTTAGAAGTGCCAATAATTTTGCTTGAATGGAGATTTATTTCTATGCATGCCTGTATATTAGCCAAGAAAGTGCAGTGCTCTCCTGAAAAATTCAAAATAATTTATACAAATGTATAATTACAGAATCTACCAGTTTCAGGCTGTTTGTATTCTCAAACGTTGTCAGCATGTTACTCGGTAGTCTGTACGCGATAATTACCCGTTATTTACTCATAATATCCTTTCTGGGTGGAACAGTTCCAAAAATACCCGTTATACAGTATGTACATGTTATGTATGGTATAAATCTTATCATCGTACAGAGTATTATTTCCTTTTCAGACTATATTGACTCACTCAAAGTCCAGGGTTGTCCTTCAAGTTTTGAAAGAAGCTCAGCAGTCCAACAAACGGTTCCATGTGTATGTGACAGAATCTCTACCAAACAAGTCAGGGTCAGTCCAGCTACTTAGTCCACCATTATGTACAAAAGTTTATCATGCCTGAAATTGTTGCTTTTATTGATAAGTAACTTCTTGGCCATTTTCATACAATCAATTTTTGGGGCATAAAAAAGCAAATATGGATATTTATTTACTGGTACATTTTATTACTGTAAATTTTAATCACATAGAAATAATAATACAAATTCTCCCTTTTTTAATTAGTTTGGAAACATATAATGAACTTCAAGATATGGAGATCCCAGCAACATTGATACTAGATGCTGCAGTTGGGTAAACATTTATTGATTATTGCTTTTATATATCAAACAATTGAATCTTTGAAATTCTAAGATTGTATAAGATTTGCTGAATTTAAATGTTTTCTGTAAATAAATGTAAATATATAATTTTGCTGGTTCATGGATTTAACAAGTTTTCTTTTACACTTTGATATGTATATAGATATGTAATGGAGAAAGTAGACATGGTGCTGGTGGGAGCAGAAGGTGTTGTGGAGAGTGGAGGAATCATTAACAAGGTAATTAATTCAAATCCATAAGTTACATGTTTTGTGCAGTTGCAGTATAAATTACAGTCATTAAATCTGAATCTAACTCATAAATAGGCACCAGCACATTCGTATATAAATCCTCAATCTTGTTTCACCCGATTGCACACCTGACACTCTTGGCAGGCATGTAGTACATATATTCCTTATGTTGTCTTAGAATTTGCGCTTTTATTCCTTGTTTTATACGCATTTTCTTTTTGTATATAACGCATTTGACCCATATATTTGATGACACTTTTTTGGCTTTTCTGGCTCGAATAAGTGCGAAAAATTTCATTTCGACCGCATAAAAGACTTATGTAAGATGTTCATCCACATTGATGAGACCTGTAAAGTTGAAATACTGCAAACTGTTCAGAGGTCTGTGGCTTGTAGGGGTTGTAGGGATAGACGAGGAAAGAGAAAAATGGCAGAAAATGCTTTTTTGAGTCATGTTTAGCTTTAAGAGAGCATTTTTGAAATTTATGTATTAAGTAAAAATATATAATTTAAATGCAACCTTCGTGACATGTACATCAAAGCTAGGTAGAAAAGTAATCAGAAAGTACACATTTATTATAATGTTTTTAATTTGATCTGATCAGTTTTATAATTGAACTTCATCAAATGAAGAGGATTTTTCAAAAATTGTATATCCCTTTCTTTTGCTTCACAAATTATACTTGAATCTATACCATTTTAAAAGTAAACCAAGAGCCTTAAGTCTAACCAGTATGTAAAACTATAAGTCAGCTTTATTATACAATGTACTTGTGCATTTTTAACTTTCAAATTCACTTTGTTTTTGTAGATTGGAACATACACATTAGGACTGACAGCAAAGGCCATGAATAAACCGTTCTATGTAGTGGCTGAGAGTTTTAAATTTGCCCGTTTATATCCACTCAACCAACAGGATCTGCCCAATCAATTCAAGGTACCTATATTATTTGTTGAACGAGAAGGAAAATAAATGAAAACATCACAGCTCTACTTTGAAAGAATATTGTATTTTAAATAGAGTATGATTATATCAATGTGTAATTAATCTCCTGGTAATACATACTGTGGAATTGTTCTGTATGGTATCTACATGTACAGTGTATTAGTGGAATTTTGTGGGTTAATTATTTGTATACTACATTGCAAGTAAAAAATTCCACAATCTTCATGTTCAGCACCGGTAATGTCATGTTACAGTTTATAGGTCTGAAACCCATTCTGCATATTCTGATAGCGAATATGATCATTTTAACAGAAAATGCAATTTATTTCTGAATCCTTCAACTCCCAATCAGCCCTTTGGTATTTATAAGATTTAATTTGGATTTGCTAATACCTCTATGTTCCTTTATGAAATATCTCCCCATGAATTTTGACAGAGCATTTCTAGTTGTGCATGATAAATATACATATATACATAAATAATAATTTACTCAGCATCATAATTTTTTAAAAACATTTGTTTTGTTTCAGTACCACGCAAAAGTGTTGAAGTCTAGTCGGGACCTGATGAAGGAGCACCCTCTAGTGGACTACACTCCCCCCTCCTACATCACTCTACTGTTTACAGACCTGGGCGTTCTTACCCCCTCAGCTGTCAGTGATGAACTCATTAAATTATACTGTTAACAATTTTTTCTTCTTCTTTTCAAAGTGCTTTGAACTACAGCCCTAAGACCATAAATTGTAAATAGACTAAGTAAACAAGAGGCCCATGGGTCACATCGCTCACCTGAGCAACAATGGCTTTATACGGGCGTTCAAAGGATATTGTGCCATATGGCCATATACATCTTTGACATATGTACCTTTAAGAATTACCATTTTTACTGAAAATAAGAATATCCTTTGCAAGATATATAACTAAATTTTGGGTAGGGGTTCACTGTTAACTTCCAATTGCCTTTATTTAGCCCCCCCCCCCCCCCCCCCCACACACTTTATAAAGGGATCAAAATATATGAGAGCATATAGGTACATTTTCTCCATCAACTACTTACTAGTATTTATTGTTATTTTAGTTGAAAATTTCCTATATGTGAAAGAAGAAAATTGTACTCAATGTGCTCATGCAATTCCTCAAATTAAAAACATTAAAAAATTTAATTGGTCTCCCCCATTATAAATGATAGTTGTTTACCTGGTGTTACATGTGTGATGCTTTATAACTCGATTGATTAAATGGATTTTGGATATTTTTTAATTTCCCCGAGTCATAATTTTCAAACAATTGTCCCATTGTGTAGTATTTCTACATACAAACCTACCTGTAGATCCAAGCTTTCATTGAATTAATTGTTTTAAAAGAAATTGCAAGTTGAGATTAAGACTCAAGTCTATTCTCAGTTTATGGTCTTGACACTTGGTCTCTATAGATAATAGAGTACTCCACCTGGTTAACAATAATTTTTAAAAGCAACATCCAATTTTAAAGTTTTTTTTACTTCAACTTGCAAAACAATAAAATTAGTGCAATTTTATTACATATTGCAAACTAATCATTTTCTATTAAAAGAATGTTCAAACAAAATATTGTAAACCAATCATTTTCTATTAGAAGAATGTTCAAACAAAATATTGTATTCAAAAACAATTATATTCTATTAGAAGAAATTGTTCAAACAAAATATTGTAAAACAATTATTTTCTACATGTATGAGAAGAATGTTCAGAAACACATGTGCAATACATGTGAAAAATATTGATGAAAAAATAGTATCCAAGATTTTTTTAGAAATATGGAAGAGGAATAAAGAATTTAATGTATAAATTTAGAGATAAACACCAAATCTAAACAAGAAACGAATGTGGAAATAGTTGTCAAGATTAAAATAGAAACAGAAGAATTAGTTGCGAAACTAAAGAAAACATGAATGAAAAAATATTGATCACCGAAAAGGGATTATAAATTTAAAACATACATGTAGCATTGCAAAACAACCTGTTTTAAGAGAATGTTCCAATTGCAAATATCATACATATGTATTGATATTTATACACATAGTAAATGTGTATTAACTTTTATATCAATTGATACCTTAATCTTCAGTCTGTACCGGTATTTTTATGACAGTTGACATAAAAATGCAATTTGCATTTCTTCAGTGCTCAAAAAAAATATTCCACCAAGTTATAGTACGGTAATCTGAGTCCTAACCAAACATGTTACAGTAACCTACATATCATGTTTAACAGTGTTTTCTGCTTTTAAATATAATATGCTGGTTTTTGAAACATCTTTGAAAACCCTCGTCCAGTTTCCTTTTGACATACTGATGAGATTGACCATGGGTTTCTAGCCATGGTATTGAAAAAATTAATGTCTTAATTTATTATTGTAATGCAGCTAAAAAATACCTCTAAAATCTATCATTAAAATTTGCAACTACAAAAAAAATTTAAATTTATGCAACCTGACCAAAAATTCTGTTTATAAACATATAAAATTAGGAATGTGATATTAAGAATGTTGCAGACAATATCACAGTCAATTAAATTAAGATACAATGTTCTTTTTTATAAAAAATATAAAAACACATAACAACGCTATACAAATCATTCAATTCTATCACAGTTAGCTTTCATTGATTAAATATAAACTAGATTTGTCATCACGTCACTGGCTTTTCATGAGACAAGTTAATCTTTTGCAGTTTGTCAGAGATGAATTAAATCACACTAGTTGATTAAATCTTTTCCAAACTATGGGGTTGTTAGGGTTTGTGCTCATACTGTTTCCATCTTGCTGGGTGGAAGAGAATTGTTGACTGCCCCTGGATGGGACACCCACCCATATTAGGTTAACTTCCAGTCGATTTAGCTGGCTGGGTTGAGAAAATGCAGATACATAACTAGCCTGTACAAAAACATACAAATACATCATATGTCCTGGTTGAGATTTGAACCAGCGACCTTTCACTTACTGGCCACTGAGCCATGTCTTCCACTATATTGCACTACATACTTAGTTCTTTTTCAATTGTATCATATTTAGCACAGTGATTGTAACAAGCAGTCCATGAGATGTGTCAGGTTTTTCCCAAGCTCCAAATCTCTGATGTAAGGAGTCCATATTGGCTTAAGTTTTCCCAACTGTAAGGATGCCTCCATTGGAAAATCAAACTCAATGCTGACAACTTCTTTCATGCATTTAAGATTGACTAACACTGAAGAAATGTTTGGGGATATGTCAAGAAGATGTTCACAACAGCACAGCCACTTTGGAAGTTTTCTGCGCTTGAATTCATGCATGAATTTGAATATGCCAACTAGGAAAGTGGAAATGGCTGCTAACAGTTCATTCTGAATGGATTTTGCTGAAGAAAAAAAAAGTTTTGTCTTCAATGTATAAGAACTTTCAATAACGGCAATTCCTGGTCTTGGAACACAAAAATTAAGCATTATTTTTCATGTTGTTTTATTCCGCTGTTTTACATAATTTTTTGTATCAAAGGTACATGTACAGATGTAGTACATGTACATGTAATATTTTTGGTATCAAAAAACATTTCGAGAAAAAATACCGAATTGTGTCATATTTTATCCTATGCATTCTTAATAAGGAGATTTCTATCAATTGAAATATTTTTGAGTTTAACTTTGTGCCCTTTTGTGACCCCTTTATGTCTGAGGCAGGTTGTGGTCTAAAAAAGCTTGCAGCATGTTATTTCCACAGTGGATATATATATTTTTTTTAAAGTAAAATTTGACCCATGCCTCAAGCCTGAGCCTGTCTCTGACTAGCTCCCTGCTTTACAGTTATCACCAGGGTGTACAGTATAATAAACTAAAAAGCTCTTCAAACAATATTAACTTGCTTCAAGTCAGATGAGCTAATAAAACACATGCATATATGATTAATCTGTTTTTATTTAATTTTATATTTCAAAACTTCAATTCAGTGTAATAATACAAATCTAGTTAAGTTTTTAAAAGATTTTATTGGAATGATTGCACTGAAGTTATTCAAATCAATATCATTTGACAATATACCGGTAGTTATGTATGTTACATGTATTAACTTACATAATGACAGAAAGCCCTGATTCTTCAGTAACTGTTCCAGTTTATCGGCACTGATTCCTAATGCCTTGGTGAGTTCCTTATCAACTCTCCACAGACCATCCTGCATAAATGCAATTTAAATTATTACATGTACATGCTATATATGATAATGTATTTGATTTTTCATGGTTTGTAATATTATTATCTATCTAGCAAGATTTACTTTTTTTGTCTACAAATACTAATACTAATAAAATTAAAAGCAGTCATTTCTAGCTAAGAAAATTTAATATGACAAATTCTCTTAAAAAGCAATATTCATCTAGAAATTGAGTTTGCATCAGTTATACCTCATTCAATGGTGGTAGAGATCTTGAGTTAAAGGTCATTCTGACATCTTTGTCCCACACCCTCTTCCACATGTCTATATAAGGAGCATCTTAAATTCAAGAGAAGGAAAATAAAAGAAATGATAGATAAAATACTTTCATTTGAAATAAAGAAATAGATCATGAGAAATAAGAGAAACGTATCTTTGCCAAACAAAACCAGAGAGGTGAAAAAATTGAAAAATTTTATGTACAGACCCGTAGAAAGTGTCACATTCAGTTTGTTGTTGTATTCATTAACCTAAAAATCATGCAAGTAATTGATGATTTCATATAGTACAAACCATTAATATTTATATTAAAAACATGTAGGCCCTATATGCGTAAATGCAACCAACCAGATTACAAATTGACTGAGAAGAAAACTCAAATCTCAATGCAAATCTCTGATAGGAAAATGGTTAACAATGATGGTCATTGCGACTCATTATATTTCTTGGTTGAAAGTGTTGATAAATTGTCTGAATTGTACATTCATAACAATTTTTATAACTTATTACATAGGTGTTCTGATTATATAACAGAAATTGAAATGAAATTGCATATTACCGGTAATGCTCCCAATCCAGAAGTGATTTATCAACAATATACACATGCGATGTTGTCTAAACACGTACCTGCATTTTATGTTCCTTCACAAACTCTTCAAGCCTTTCAGCCACAGCCTTTCCATCTTCTGGGATAAGGAACAAAATTGGTTCATCCATAGAATTTTGAATAGCTAACACAAGTTCAAAATGTCCTTCAGTTTCCTCTATTTGAATGCATCCAATCTACAAAGAACCAGAGCATTATAACAATTTCCAGTAATTTAAACAATACACATTCATGTAAAAGATGCCAAATTCTTAAATATTAAAAACAGAAACATATATAAAGTGTGTGTGTTGGCTCAACAAAATAACATTCTGCATGGCCAACAGTGACCCATATGAATTAGCATATACAGCTTACTCCACTTATATTGAAATCGCTTATTTTGAAATTCCGCTTATTTTGAAATAGAAATAAATCCCCAGTTTTTAGCCTCTCATTTTCTTTGTATTAAATTTACAGTTATAATGAAATCAGCTATTTTGAAATATCGCTTATATTGAAGCCTCTGATCGGTCCCCGGAGGTGATAATGAGTTGTTTTCATAACGGTTATATTGAAGTACTCCCTGGCGGCTGTCGTCACAGATGGTGAATAATTATGCCTGACTAACCGGTTCATATCCAAAGGTGTGAATTGATAACTTCTCACCTTATGTGTTTTTATACTTCTTTTAAAAAATATAATTTATTCACTGTTGAATTCTTTGTTTTTTGTTTATGGACGTATTGAGGCTATATATTATTATATATACTTTATAGACATAATATATAAACCCCACAGAAAAGAAAAACCTTATCTTTAAACACTAAATACAAACTAGTTATGGCTATTGATAAAAGGGCAAAGCCTAATTCGAAATAGCTAAAGATTTTGAGATTAACCCGATTACACTTACGATGATATACAAGCAGCGTTCAGCAGTAATTAAAGCGTTTGAGTCCAGTGATTTTTTTCCAAAATGTAAAAGAATGTGATCAGGAATTATATCGAGGTTAAAGATTGAAACAAAATGAAACTAACAAAACTGATATTTTAATTAAACTAACAAGGACTAATATTCCATGTATTCTGTTCACTGTACTAGATAAACAAATATCAAGTAATTTGTTCGGGTTTGTTTTTCTATATTTTAGATCGGGATTGAACTTAAAATGGCGGCTTCATGTTAGTCGATTTCGCTTATATTGAATTTCGGATATATTGAAATAATTTGCATGGTCCCCTGAATTTCAATATATCTGGAGTAGGTTGTACTTGCATGTTTGAAGAACACAAAGAAGTTTCGCATGAAATTTTCATGTACTGCATGACCCCTCTCCAATATCAATTTCACATGATGACTTATAAAGAAATCTGGACAATTATCTTCTGTACTAAATTTTGAAAATTTTCATCAAGTGCACTGAATCTTCTCATGTTAGTTTTTTTTCATGGGAAATTCATGTAACTGTGTAATCTCCTCACATAAAATGTCTGTGAAACACAACTGCCTGTGTAGAAGAGAGTAGAGAAAGTACATGTAAAAAATAAGAATGTGATGTTCATGTTGCAGTAATGATATCAATTTGTTCTTTCCAGTCCTGTGCAGTAGGGACTGTATAAAGAAAGAACAAAATGATAAATGTAAGATGTTCTTGTGAAAGTGATGTGAGATGTTCTCGTGACTGATGATAAATGTGAGATGTTCTTGCGAAAGTGATGAGAAATGTGAGATGTTCTTATGACAGTGATGATAAATGTGAGATTTTCTTGTGACAGTGATGAGAAATGTGAGATGTTCTTGTGACAGTGATGATAAATGTGAGATGTTCTTATGACAATGATGATAAATGTGAGATGTTCTTGTGACAGTGATGAGAAATGTGAGATGTTCATATAACAGTGATGAGAAATGTGAGATGTTCTTATGACAATAATGATAAATGTGAGATGTTCTTGTGACAATGATGATAAATGTGAGATGTTCATATAACAGTGACAAGATATGTGAGATATTCTTGTGACAGTGATGAGAAATGTGAGATTTATTTGTGACAGTGATAATAAATGTGAGATTTTCATATAACAGTCAAAATTAATGTGAGATATTCTTGTGACAGTGATGATAAATTTGAGATGTTCTTGTGATAGTGATGAAAAATGTGAGATGTAATAATTTGTTCTTACCAGTCCTAATGGCAGGAATTGTGCTGGAGTCTCATGCACACCCACAGAGGCTTGCACTGCATTCTTCAGCAATGGCTGTAGACTCAACATTCTCAGCAGATATTCTGGCACAAGGGTCATGTTAAGTGTTTTTGGCAACAATACATTTTGTACCCTAAAAGTTTAAAAAATTGGAATGCAAATTGCATACACATACATCATGAACTCCTAATCCAAAATTTATTATAAACTTATAGAATATTGCAAATATCGTTGATAACAAGATGTAATTATAATTGGGGCATTTATAAAGTCTCCCAAACAAAACAAGGCCATCATTGGGATAGAGATGACCCACATGAGTCAAACTTTACATAAAAAAAAGACTTAATACTTGATTATTTCTATTTCTGGAAATTCATTATGTTCCCAAGGGGTCATTTACTACAATATCTGGTGAACCTACATGACCCAAGAAACAAGAATATATGAGGTTTAGGGGTCTCAACCGTTTTCAAGATGTTTGGGCATTTCCTGTTCTAGGTTGTCAAGACCACCCCAAAGGGCTCATGACCTACATACCATTTGATGCCCCTTGGCACAAGGAAAAAGAAAATATATGGTTTAGGGGTGGGGATCTCAACCGTTTTAAAAATATTTAGGCATTTCCTGTTCGAGGGTGGTCAGGACCACCCCGAGGCTCATAACCTACATATAATTTGATGCCCCTTGACACAAGAAACAAGAATATATATGGTTTTGGGTTTTATTTCAATAAGTTTCGCCTATTTCTACTTTGATCAAGATTTTGCGTCCATTATTTGAATTATGCTGATTAATGATACCTATATCTAAATCTTTCTTAAATAAAACTTGACGTGATCCGACCCTTTGGATCAAGAAACTGTTAACTTAATATATATGTATCATATGATCCAATGTGATATTGTATTATATGATATGATACAATATTGTATCATAGCATACAATACAACATTGTAACATATATGGTACTATAATGTATATGATATACAATATGTAATATTATTATATTGTATCATATCATTTCATATCATGAAGAATTATTATATTAAATTACTGGTATATGACTCAATTTTGTTTCATATGATATTGTGAATATGATAAAATTCTAAAATATGTTATTTATCATATCATAATCTATGATGCAATGTCATAAGAAGAATCACATTACATTTCATATATCAACAATCACATCCATCAAGCAATTTTGAGTAAGTTTGCATGGACCAGGTTTTCTTAGCATCATTGATAATGGAGATCAGGCTTTGTATCTGAAGCCATCATTATGTTTCATTTCCAAAGTTGCATGAACCCATGGAAGTCATTATGGGTTAGAACAAACATTTCTTAACTGCTTTGAAGTACTCTTGAAGTACTCAATGATCAAGATCATTCTGTATCTGAAGCTATCTCTTTATTATGCATAAAAAGTAGTATTATTAAATGTGCACGCCTGAATGGTATGACCAGTATTTACTTCAATATGTGCATAACTCTAAGACTGCAACACACTTTGAGTTGCTTTAAAATCTTAAACCTGCCTGAGCATATGAAAAATCAAGATCACACTCTGTATCTGAAGCTAGCTTTATACTTCATTTACATAGTTAAATCAACCATGCACCTTTGAATAAGTATGTACCATTCTTAACCTAGATACGTGACCTGCTCCAAAAACCTTAACCTTCTCCAGTATCTGAAACCCAATGCTCAGTCTCAGCATCAAAGCCTGTAAAGTGCATTAATATTACAAGATGCATCATCCATCTAAGTTTGGTAAAGATAGAACCAATAATAACTTTGATATGGCCATCAAAAGGCAACTGCTCCAAAAAATTAACCTGCTCTTAAAACTGTAACCTCCTCCAGCACCCAATGCCTATGGTTCAGATTCAGTATCCGAGTCTGTTTAATCCTTAAGTATGCCCAGATGTGCCATCCTTGCAAGTTTAGTGAAGTTAGGACCAGTAATAACTTAGACATGGGATCTGCTAAAACTAACTGGATGCTGATGCAGACACCGAGGGTATAGAAATGTTCCCCCAACTTTGTCTTGGTGAGCTAAAATTAACAGCAGATCAGTGTTTACCTTAATTCTTGCTCTTGTAAGACACTTTTTGATGAAAGTCCCTCTCAAATGTTTCTTACCTCTCTTTTCTCTGTGGATTCACCCAAAGGTCAATTTTATAATTTACGTTTTCCCTTGTACTAATATTTTGATAGTGCAAATACCCTAAAATAAAAAAAATCATACATTCCTATTTATTGTTGTACAGGTTAAATGTTCTGGCCTGGATTTCTTATTAACAAAATTTAAGTCAAATCTCAGATTTAAGTCTCAGTTTTTTCTTCAGTTTTCACTTTGTACTAAAAGAGAAAACACAAATTTCTGCATTTCTCAAAAAAAATTTGGTGGCATTTTATACTCAATTTGAGAAAAAATCAAGTTAACTCCATATCAGACTTAAGTCAATTTTCAAACATAAACACAATATAAATTGCATGTGTACATAACTGTAAGTGTTAATAACATTCATTAATCACATCCACTCCACTCAATAATGAATATGGAATATTTTGTGGCAGATAGTAATCATTACCATTTCTCAATACCAGTACTCTAACATTCTTCATAATCAACTTGAATGATGAACTTATGCTAATAGAATGTATATCTATACCTGTCCAGCAGTGTACTTCATTTTTTCCCATTCCAACGTGTTCCTCAAACTGGCTTTCATAAAAGCACAATGAATTCAGAAGTTCTACAAAAAGGCAATTGTAATAAATCAATGACTATAAATACATAATACCGGTAGGACAGAAATCATGTTTATTTCAACTACTATTGTTCATTCTGTTAAACATTCAATCAATTTATCTCACCTCCTTCTGGCAGCTCTAGTTCAAACCGAGTTCCCTTCAGATTACATGTTTCCTTGGTGCTCTGTGTCTTCTTACTATCATCATTTTTCTTACTTCTTTCACTTTTCCTGCCTTTTGTTTTCTTTCCAAGAGATTCTGCTCCACTCCGGGCTCTTTCTCTGTATCTTCTGTTCAGGCTCGTATCTCTACTCCTGCTTCTATCACTACCCATGTCACTACTATCCCAGTTCCAATCTCTTCTTTTGGATTTTCTGTTCATGCTTCTATCTCTACTACTGTCTCTTTTATTCCAGATTCTATTCCTGCTTCTATGCCTGCTTCTGTCTCTACTATCCCAGCATCTGTCCCTGCTTCTGTCTCTTCTATACCAGCTCCTATCCCTACTTCTGGTTCTTCTATCCCTGCTCCTTTCCCTACTGCTGGCTCTAATATCCCAGCTCCTATCCCTACTTCTGGTTCCACTATCCCAACTCCTATCCCTTCTTCCACCTCTTCTATCCCAGCTCCTATCCCTACTTCTGTTTCTTCTATCCCAGCTTCTATATCTACTTTTGACTCTACTATAACAGCTCCTATCCCTACTGCTGGTTCTACTATCCCTGTTTCTTTCTCTTCTATCCAAGCTTCTATCTTCTCTATCCCAGCTTCTATCCCTTCTTCTGTCTCTACCATCCCAACTCTTATCACTACTTCTGTCTCTTCTATCCAAGCTCCTTTCTCTACATTTGTCTCTTCTATCCCAGCTCCTATCCCTGCTTCTGTCTCTTCTATCCCTGCTTCTATCTCTACTCCTGTCTTGTCTATCCCAGCTCCTATCCCTACTGCTGGTTCTACTATCCCAGCTTCTATCCCTTCTTCTGTTTCTACCATCCCAACTCTTATCCCTACTTCTGTCTCTTCTATCCAAGCTTCTTTCTCTACCTTTGTCTCTTCTATCCCAGCTCCTATCCCTGCTTCTGTCTCTTCTATCCCAGCTCCTTTCCCTGCTTCTGTCTCTTCTATCCCTGCTTGTATCTCTACTCCTGTCTTGTCTATCCCAGCTCATATCCCTACTGCTGGTTCTACTATCCCAGCTTCTATCCCTTCTTCTGTTTCTACCATCCCAACTCTTATCCCTACTTCTGTCTCTTCTATCCAAGCTTCTTTCTCTACCTTTGTCTCTTCTATCCCAGCTCCTATCCCTGCTTCTGTCTCTTCTATCCCTGCTTCTATCTCTACTCCTGTCTTGTCTATCCCAGCTCCTATCCCTACTGCTGGTTCTACTATCCCAACTTCTGTCCCTGCTTCTGTCTCTTCTATCCCAGCTCCTATCCCTGCTTCTGTCTTTACTATCACAGTTCCTATCTCTTTTTTTGTATCCCTTACCCCTAGTGTCCAAGCTTCTATCTCTACTCTTGTCTCTTCTTTCCAAACAGCTATCGCTTTTTCTAGCTGGTCTATCCTTACTCCCAATCTCTCTGCTATCTTGACTATCTTTACTTTTATCCCTCCTTCCATTTCTACTACCCCCTATATTACCCCTTTTCCTGCTCCTATTTTTATATTTGTCTCCACTATCCAAGCTTTTATCTCTACTCCCATATCTTATGTTCATGCTATTATCTTTACTAATATATCCACCAATCTTCCCTTTTGATTTGGATCTTCTGCCAATGCACATGTCAATACTCGATTCCCTTCCTCTTTCTTCTTGTCTACTGTCAAATCCCCTTTCCCTACTCCATTTATTTTTCTTAGAAACTGTACTGTTTCTATCTTTAAAACTTTGATCTTCACTTTCCAAATATGTGTTTCTCTTTTCGGAACTTCTGCCTCCTGAATAATAAGACTCTTCTTGTTCTCCATATCTGTTAAATATAGCAGCACTTCTCTCATTCTCCTCAATGTCTTCATTTTCATCAAAGTGTTTGTCTCTTGGTTTAGGTCTTCTCTCTAAACTACTTCCCCTGTCACTATCCACCTCAATATCATCATTTTCACAATCAGATTCAACATGAGCATCATCATCTGAATATTCTTTGTCTGCTTTCTGATCAATGTTGCCAGTGAAACTTTGTGGTGGCAAGGTTTGAGAGACTGCTGGTTCAGTGGAGTGGTATGTTTCTGATATGGAGGCTGAACAGTATGCTGGCGACATCATATTGCAAGAGATAGAAGGAGGACACCAAGCTAGTGAGGTGGGATTGAATGCTTTTGACACATCTAAGGTGAGTGAGTTAAAGGTGGGACTGTATATTAGTGAAGTGGGACAAAATTCTGCTGAGGTACCATTATATCTTGGTGAAGTAGGACTGAATGCTGGTGAGGTGGGACTGTATGCTGGTGAGGTAGGACTGTATGTTGGTGAGGTGGGACAAAATCCTGCTGATGTAGGACCATATACTGGTGAAGCAGGACTGAATGCTGGTGAGGTGGGACTGGATGTATGAGAGGTGGGAGCTGCTAAGGAAAAGCCACATTTCTTAGAAGCAGGTCTGAACCATGTTGAAATCTGATCTAATTCAGTAAGTGAAGAATTTTCTACAACTTCTTCCTCATTTTCCATTTGTGTTATATCAATGTCAAACTCTACATTATCTGATTCAAAATCATTGAGTGCTTCTGTTATTGGTACACCTGTGATGTTGCCAACATCATTCAACTTTTCATCTGTAATAATTGGTTCTTCTTGCTGATCAACCAAACTTTTCTTGTATTCCTATAATATAACAGAGATTGCTGAAAATTTTTATGAGACGTTTTTATATTCCATTCCTTGTTGTATAGACACATGTATTTATCAAAACGTACTTTTTATATGCCATCCAATTAATAAAATCATGATATCTCTATTTCATTTTGAAAAAAATCCTCACTACTGATATATGTATTTACTACTTCAATTGTCCAATTTGATTTTATTTCTATTAAACACAAACTTTTATATAAAAAAAAAACTGGATATAGTTGCTGTTACTCTTAACATCTTTGATATCCTTTAGGGTCAAAATAGTCTTAATTTTCATTTGGGTGATGCATAGACAAAGAAAGAAAATCAATTGAAAAGAAATTTACATGTTTCAATTTCCATAGCTATCAGGTATCATTTCAACAGCAATAATTCCCTTGGGATTTAATTCAGTCCAGTTTTATTTGCATGTAATACATGCACCTGTGCAAGGTTTATACATGTAGATGTATCTCCTCATTAAATTAGTCTAGATTAAATGTACCTTTTGAGATGAATGGAATTCATCCATTTTCTTCAGAATTCCCAGCTCTTCTTCCTCTTTTTCACTTAAACATTTCTTCTTTTTTGTTTTTTCTTCAATGGAAAAAATAATACTAGCTAGGATACAGTTATGTCCTATATGTAGAATCTATACAAAAACCTGCTTGTTGTGCCATAAAATTCTGTACAAAGCTACTTTTTCTTTTTAAAAGCACAGCTTGTAGCTGTAACGTCTAATATGATAACACTCCCTTTAGAATTGGTAAGTAGTTGATAACCCTTTCTAATCAAGCTATATGTACTACACGTGTACCATCTATATATTATTCAAATGGAACCTAGGGTATTTCAGTGATCAGTTTAATATTCTTTTTTTTTGCAACTTGTTACCTTCATAAGATTTTAAAATATTTTGAAGACGATATATGCACACAACCTATGATATCCCAATCCCTAATAACAGTTAATCCATAATAATACACATCATAATCTATAACCCTAATTTTTTTCCAATAAATAAATCTACTGTGGTAACATCAATATTCGTTGAATACCAATTTTTGTGGATTTCATTGTTAAGTTGATCCATGAAAATAAATGTTCATTGAAGTGCAATTTCTACTGACATTTTGTATTGATAGGATCATGGGCCACAAATTTATGTATCCTTGAAACAGTGATTTTCATTAAATCCATGAAAATTGATACCCAATAATATTAATGAAACCACAGTAGTTCTTCACACATCCTACATTCACATGCTATATAGAGATAAACCCAGACTTTTCCTTGTTTGAACAATCAGTAAATTGAAATCTTTAGACCTTATGAGTCTAAAGGACTATATAATGATAAGGGCCTAAATGGCCCCCTAAAATGAACATCATCATTTTACTGTAATTCTTTGTTTTCCTTGTACAAATATATACATGTAAAGTTATTTCATTATTTTCATTTTGATCCAAATGCTCAAAATTTAGAAATGTCTCATCTTAAATTTAACCTTTTCCTACCATTTCCTCCCCCCCTTTTTTTTTTACCATAAGAAGACTTGTTTTTAAACATTTTTTCTTTCAGAAAACATTGACCACATGCTTGAGCAAACAAGATATTTTCATCAGAGATGTATCTATCAGTGACAAAAATTTTTTCTTGTTCAAAGTGTCGCTTTATATTTCCCATTCAAAAAAAAGTTAAGAAAAATGTCAATTTTTGACCCATTTAAATAGAATCATACTTTTGACATCATATACATGTACTACCAGTGAGTGCAAATAAGTCAAATAAATAGGTGAAAAACATAAATCATATCAACTCTTCTTAACAATGGCGAAATATGGAGGCCAAATTTAACTCATGTCATATATAGTTCTTTCCACAATGTTTAGTTTGGTTGCAACATGATTTAATTGAACAAATTATCTACAAGTATGTTAATTAGCAGAGAGAATTAAGAATCTGACATTGAGAAAGCCTTTCTCTTGATTTTAGAGATTTAAAACTATTTGGT
This sequence comes from Magallana nippona, assembly GCA_033439105.1. NCBI lineage: Eukaryota > Metazoa > Mollusca > Bivalvia > Ostreida > Ostreidae > Magallana > Magallana nippona. Next base: position 22,023,992 of record CM065922.1, read on the forward strand.
CACTGGTAAGTAAAAAACTTACTTTTTAAACATGATTTAAACGTATCAAATTCAGCAGTTGTTTGATCTTCCACTATCAGCTGAAAAAAATCAAACACTACTATTAATGAACTTGCAATTCTTAATTCATGTACTCAGAACTTGAGTTTATAAGTACATGTATAAGATTACTGCATTATCAACAATCAAAAGATGAAATATTCTTCTGATACTAAAAATTAACAAAATACTTGCAGTGTATCTCAAAATGTGGTTAATTTTGAATTCAACTAAATTCACAAAATGTGATGCAAGCTTTCAATCACAGTTCAAATTTGAAATAAATCTTCTTGGAAATTCATTTTTATAGACTTAAATGTCATCTGAGGAGGTCTTTGTCTCCTCCATCTTGGATGATACAAAATTAATGTATGAAAATATTGAAAAAGCAGAGTAGAACTTCATGAATTGCAAAAGCATTCAAATAACCATCAGTCCTAACCATCAATTTTGAAATACGGTAACACTTGAGCTGAAATAGTATTTTTTTCAAGAAAAAAACCATCTACCGGTACATGTATTTATAAAACTTCATCTTCACAAGCTTGCATGTGAATTTTGAACTGTCATGGAAAACTGATTCACTCTCATTCATTTTATTTCAAGTACTGTCTGCTCTCATGAACAGTGACTGTTTCTTATCCTACTACCATTTGACTATACTTACAGGTACACTGTAGAATAGTGAATCACTTCGACTAATGAGTGCCCTATCTTTCATAATAGGTGAACCTCCTCTCAACCGAAGAACCAGATAAATAATGACAGAGTTCTCTGTCATGTCTGAATAAAAAGCACAAATAGACCCAAATCATAAGCATCTGTTTAACAGAATAATCTCTACATAATAAAATACATGTACATGTTCATGTACATGTTCAGTGAATGATCACTGCTCCAGTAAACATGAACATACTTTCAATTGCTATAAATCACAACAAAAGGCCAAATCGTTTCAGGGAGGTACATGTACATGCATTACTCACATTGATCAAAAACTTTGTTTCAGAATAAGTTATCTAACAACATTTTAAATATCAATTTCTAACTTTAACATATTTGTACAAGCATTTCCATGGAAAACAACAATGCTAAAAAGAATACTTAACACACAAAGTTAAGAAATCATACACTTACCTAAATTGTCTGTGTCTTGTAGTTGTTTTCCTTCAAAATATAGTTGTATGCAGCTTTCAGGCAGCCCCTCTCTCTCCATGATTTCTGACTTTAATTGAGCCATTGTGGCGGCCACAACAGGAATGGACCTCCCAGTCAGAGTCCGCACCTCAAGCTGTTTAGGAACTGGGAGGAAAATTACATAATACTGGTATTTTAAAAATACTGTAAATGCACGATAGTAACCATTCACGATATTTGGAGAAAATCGAGTTTTTCGACAGGTTAGCATAGATCTATTTACATTCATATATGCATTGCATTTGTGATGTGCATGTATTTAATTTTGGTGAAACGGCTTTCCGGCAAAAATGCTAAATAAAATACACTGCCAACAGAATTCATCATATTTTATGAAAGGATCAAAATGTTTATGGATTTCATTGGTACCCCAATCCCCTAAAATCTATATCCCATTGAATATTGACAGAAAATCATTTTAAAATTATTCAGATAAGATGTGTGTCTAAGATAATACATGTACATGTTTATCCACTTGATTTTGGAAATTGGCCACACAAATCTGAATCATTCCACAACAATCCTTTCAAATTGTATCTGAATACAGAATACCAGTAGTATTTTTAAAAAGTTGTTTCCATTCTTCTGATGCAGATTAAATTTTTATAGATTTGTAAAAATAAATTTAAAATATTTAAGAAACAAGTAATTAAAATTAAGACCTACTGGGTAAATATTTATGGAACTGTTGCTGAAGTGCTCGAGCTTTTTCTGAGTCCTGACTGGTGAAGAACTTGTCTGTCCTCTCCAAGACCTATGATAAAACAAACACAACCATATATGTAAAGGTTTATATACTAAACCTATCATACTAGCCAAGGGATTTATGATCAGAGAGGAGAGTACTGTAAATTCCTTATTTTCGCGAGTACTTAATTCCGCGATTCCAAAGTTTTGAATCAAATCGTGAGAATATAAAATCGCAACCCCATTTTTTTGTTTATAATTCCTTATACCGGTAGTTCAAAACTGTCTGAAAATAAAAGCGAGATTTTAAATTCCGTGAGGGTTGCTTTTCGCGATTTTACGCAGATATTAATTCCTTGGGTTTAATTAGGATCTACAATAAACCCTTGGCTAGCAAAAATGTACCAAACCAAGCAGTCATCAGCAACAAAAAAATAATTTATCAAAAGAAAAAATTGTCCTGAAATAATTTTGTTGTTGTTTAATTTATAAAGAAAACCTTTGCCTTTGGATGCACTGGTTTACCTTTTGTAACACGTCCCTGTTGTCTTCCTCCACCAGATCCTGTCTGTAATCCAGCACAGACAGGTAGCACCTTTCCGCCTCCAGCTGCGAGAAGCTCTCGGCAATGTTTGCCCTACGTAGTAGTTCCTCCACACACTCCAATGGATCCTGTTAGTAAAGTATTTAGTACATTTGGGTTCAAATCCTTTCATTTATATAAAAACAAATTGAATGATATTTAAGATCATCAATATTCTAGTAGAACTTTTTTACATTTAATTGAACATCCTTAATAGTATGTTGGGATAAATCATTCTAGCAATGTTTTTCTTCAACCATTGGCAAAATAATGCTTTTTAAAATTATTGTAGTAAAATATTTCTTCCTTTTTTCTGAATCAAAACTACCAAGTATGATTTCTATATCTGAAGACTTCCTTGAATATTTACAATGTATATTAATGAAAAATAAATATTTTCAAAGAAATACATGTAAATGTAAGTCTATCTCTAAGCACCGTATACAAAATATCTACAATGGTTTTTTGAGATATTCTATCATAATTTTCCTATCAGTTTATATTCAAGTACAATGTACTCTTTCAAAAAAAAATGCAAATTGGACACTGGTTAGCTAAAATGATGCAGGTATTTTTCGTTCCTTGTTATATGTACCGGTACTATAAATTCCTTATTTTCCGCGAATATTAAATCCAAAATTTTTATCTGAGTATTATTTAGTTTACATCTGCCAGAAAAATAAAGGTGAAATTTTGAAATCCATGAGATGTGCTTCTCATGATTTTATGCGGATATTAATTCCTTGCATTTAATTAGGAATCTACAGTATATTATCTTCATATACATGTACCTTTTCATCCATATTGTCCGGATTAATCCACCCCATGTAAGTAAGTATATCCACTGATTCATCGCTTACTAGCTCTTCAATGCTTGGACCCTCAGTTGTTTCCCCCTGAAATAATAAATCATTTCTAAATATTTTAAGAAAATACACATGACTTTATATTGATTTCAAATGTATGTCTATCATAAACAGTATCTATACATATAAAAAAGTACTTACATCAGTACTTAATATAAAATATCAGGTTATCATGAATTTTGGTAAAATTTTGTGAATTTTCATAATATTAAACTTATCCTGTGAAAAATCCCTACATATTTTACCTCTGTCCTTTCTTCTATGGCTACAAAACTTGTGTATGGAGTCACAATTCCAAACTCTTTGCTGAGCTCAATGACGTACTGCTTTCTCTCTTGTTTAATCAGCTGAAGGAAAGAAAAACCAGCTTACCAGTATTAGATAAATTCCAAATCTCTTGTAGACTGAATACATGTACATGAGCTAGTCAAGTTAAAGTTTAGTTAAATCCTTCTCCAAGCCATGAAGGCACAGTTTCCCTGGTGCTAAGTGGATGAGAGTCATTTACTACCCTTGGATGGGACACAAGTCCATAGCAGGTTTAACCCCCCAGCATATGCTGGTATCCATTTTCAGCTGGGTAGTGTGAGACAATGTAGATAAATGACTTTTCTAAGGACACAACACACAACCAGTGACCACAGCGAGGCTCAAACCAGTGACCTTTGAGCTACTGGCCTAACACCTTTGACCACTGTCAATTGAGCCCTGTGTTCCAAAAGTTAGTCAATCCCCTGCTCTAATTTTTATTTTATTTTATTAATTAATTTGATGCATATGAGACTAAAAACTTTTGATATTTTAAAGATTACATCCAGAAGATCGAAAATCCTGATTTATTTTGATGTACATGTATATAAGATAACAGAAAGGATCATAGATTTGAATTGTAGTGTGCGTGATCAGTGTTGTACCTTGTGGTGAAGTTTGCTGTCACTCAGAACCCCGTCCTCATAGTCTCTGATAACAGCCCGGGCCGCCAACTGATGCAGCATCTAACGGTACAGAAAAGTGCATGTAACAACAAATGCTAATTCTTACAGTTCATGTTCATAGAGAAAATTAAATGATATTTGAAATATTCAAAACACAACCAATCTTAACCTTAACTTATATTTCATGAGAACATAGTTGTGGATTATAGCAGTTTGCAGGTATCGGTCTATGATCATCTACAGTATAGACCTGGTACACATATGAAACTAAATCCCTTTTGAATCACAGGCACCCTTTAGCCTTTTGTAACATATCTAGGGCAGTAGATGTGAATTGAAGGGTAATTTTTATTCATGACAGGTGTGACGCATCATTTTGGTTGAATCGGTTGTAAGCTTAGATGTTGAATGACCGATCGGGAGACGGAGAGAATCGCAAAATAAATTTACCGATGAGTTTCAAGCGAAACTTCCACCTGATGTGACAGTTTGAAATAAATTCCAGATGGCAGCGATGGGCACCTTGTGTATTATTAGGTGTAGGGTATTCATTATTATGAGAATAAATTGTAAAGTCAGGTGCCTGTGTTTTGAACATGCAAGTTTAGGACTGGTCCATCTATAGTTGCCCAGTATATTTTTTCCTTAATACTGTACTGTAGCAAGCTGATTAAACAAAAATCTGGTCATGTGATCCTGATACGTGTATCAATGTGCTTCCTTACCTTCCCTTCAGTGAAGTTAAGCTCTGTTGTAGAAACAATTGTTTCAAATTCTTGTCCATCAACATTTGCCTTTAAATTTGCCTATAAAAAGATAAACTATGACTGAAACAATCTTTAAAATATGAAAAATCAAAATGATTGATTCTATTTTCTAAATTATAAACCTATATCAGTATTTATATACATGTATATGCACTTGTACTGATCAAATATCAAACTTTTCTTATCCAGACTGCTCCGCAATGATCTCCCCTTGGAATTTTTACGCATGTTTTTGAATACAATGTATTTTGGTTTGAAAAAAAACCTTAAAATCAACAAATGAATTGCATGATAATTAAATCATATACCTACATTCAAATTAACTTTAAAATGTCATTCTTTCAAATCATACCTGTGTGCAATTCTTGACAAATCCATACACCACAAGCCTAGCTGCACTGAACAGGCTGGGAATCCTACAGGGAGCCTGAAGGGGTGGATCTATCTTTTCAGTGAGCGGGCCCCACTCCACCTGTACCTGGGAGATCCCTGGCCATGTAGCTTGGTCCATTTGAAACGCAATCTGTAAATACATCCAGAGAAGCATACACTTATGTAACCTAGAAACAAAACCATGAATCAATCTCATCAAGCTATTCTATCCAGAAAACAGTGTCTAATCACTGTGGTTTCACCAAAAGTTGTAAAGCGGGTCCTTGAATCCAAAATGCTCATAAATCTCTCTCCTCTCTCTCTCTCTCTCTCTCTCTTCTATCAGATATAAAAACCACCTATGAAAATTAAGTTAGCAATAGTCTTTAAATCAAATCCAATCGGAGACAAGCAACTTCATCTGATGGTATACTCATAGTTCTCACTTCATTAAAACTTCACACATTTTGGACCCAATCATTACAATAAACACTTCTAATTTTACATGAAAAAAAAGTTCAGACTATTATTTACCTTTGACTGCCAGTTAGACTTGGTTTTGCTGTTGAAGTATTCATATGTCCCACCTCCATAATTGGCCAAACTGCGTAATGTATGACTGTCTCTATTGCTTCTGAAATGATACCACAACATTATTGTTTAATAAAAAGATTATTCATTAATTGTTCCATTTCCCAACCATTTTACCAATTTCCACTACAGGTGTTATTGAATGTTTAATAAGCACAGACATATCTTTCAGATATGAAGTTAATTTTAGAACAGAATTAGATATTCAGTATAAATATATAAGTATAAAATAAATATAACTTGCAATTATAGGGTGTGTATCTTTATTGGCAACATCAAGCATATTCAAACTAATGGTTTTACAAATACATGTACAATTATATTAAAATATTTTACTATCCTTTTCAATTTTTGGAATATTATTTCTGTGAAGTGAACAAACACAATTCCAGTCTGTAATTTACAGCATGTATACCTACCCAACAGCCATGCAGAACAGTCTATTTTTGGAGGAATTTTTGGCAACAGTTTGAAATAGCTCCTTGTTTCCTACAAATCCATCAGAGATCAGGAAGATGCTTCTACTGCCCTCTGCTGGACTTAATAAGTACAGAGATTTCAGGGGAGATAACACATCACTGCAGCCCATTACAGGACTGGCTCTCTGAAATAATAACACAATATTATAAATATTTTATCAGATGAATAATAAATGTACCGGTAATATATATATATAAAACAAAGATATATAAGAAAGAAAATTGTATAGTTACTTTATGTGTAACTAGTTATGCACTTGGTACATGCACATGTGTTGAAAAAATCACATAACGAACATTGTATTATATACATGAAAATGGTTACAAGTATTTTCATCATGTCAGAATATTCGGACTCTAAACCTAAGCAAACCTCAATAGATTTAATGGCCTCATTTGTTGAGTTCTTTGTAATTCTATGAGGGAACTGGAAGAGCTCCCTAAAGGATGATCCAAATGTCACTATGTTAAAGGAAGCTTTCTCGGGAAGGTTTTCTAGAGCCAGCAGCAAGACCTGGTGTGAGATGAAAGAATTTTTTAATTTTAATCATGAACAAATAAACAGAACCCCCCCCCCCCCAAAAAAAAAATAAGTCCTTGAAAAAATTAATAATTGTTAGTTAGGCAATTTCATAATGTTCATTTTGTTGACTGACACAAGGTTTTATTTAATAGAATAAACTTAAAAAACCATTCCCCAATACAAAGTTAATTCAATCTTATATCTTAAATATTCATGTCCAATGCATATTAGATCGACTATATGTACATGTAATGGTAATTCTCAAATATTGAAAGATATCATTAAATGGATAACAATTATACCTTTCTGGAATCTCTGAATGCATCCCCTTTCATAGAATTGGATAAATCCATAAGGAATATAACCTCTGGGCTAGGGTCAATTGCTGCCTCAAATTCAGGGTAAAAAGCTAACATACAGGCCTGTAATTATTCAAAATCAACCATGAAAGTATACAAAATTTTATAACCATTGTCCGTAAGCAATTTAAATTCTATATCCCTTTTTAAATCATTTTTTTATTCATGTGCTAGTAAATTTGGTTGTTTTTGTCCCATACTTTTTTTCTTACCTGCTTATCTCTTTCTGGGTGACATTCCACCCACATGCGTGGAACATGGATTCCTGCCAACACAATCAGCAGCTGGAATCCTTCCGCAAAGTTGGATTTCTTTGGTATCTCCACCACAGCCTTGGTATCTGTTTTCTATTAATCAACAAAATACTTTGTAGCCAAAAAACAATAAGACACTCGATCAAGGGTTACTTTATGGCATTAACAATACATTTATCATAAAGCTCCATATAAATCACAAATTTAAAGACGCAAAGAAAAAAGCCCAGTGTTGATATGAAAACGAACCTTGTACTTGAGTCTATGAGTTCCGGATTTCAGTGCTCTTATTTCAAAGGGCATTTCTATGGCAGCTTGCAGAGAAATCTGACAATCCATTAAGTCACTGATCTGAAGGACTGATGTCTCTGCCTGCAAATAGTAAGACAAAATCAAGCAGCAGGAAAACTTTCCACATTCACTACCAACCATCTACAAGCTGTACACATTCCAAAGAAATAACTGATGCATGAGGACAATGAATGCAATTTATACACCTAGGATCAGTACCTGGGTCTGCTGAGCTAGGGCTGAGTCTCTGACCCACGGGGCCACTGAGGCAGGGATGGTTAGCGCTATGCCGTCTCCCTCCACCCCCAGCTCACTGATGTAGGTCACCTTTATAAGAACCTCAGACTTGGGCGGTAGATTTCCCACACTCACAGTGAATACATCCTAAAAGCAATAAAGCATGTAAATCAAATTTATATAGACATTAAGTACAGTCAATGCAGATACCGTTATGTGTTCCACCCAAGGTATGTAAATTTTTTTCACATTACATCATAGCATTATTGCAAGTGCATTACAAATGTATACTTATCTATATTATCATAGTTAAACACTTTCTTTTTAAATTTTAATCTCTTCTAGCTAGCTTCCATGACTCTTCAGTTGACACTTACTGGTTCCTCCTCATCCATTAAGTATGCGCCGTGACCTTTACTGATGGCCTCTCTGTACTCACGGTGTGCTGTCTTCTTTTCCTTGATTTCTCCTGAAAATCACCACAACCACTTGTAAAACTTATATGTACCACTTTAACTTCGTTGAACACAAATATTTCAAATTACCATAGGAATTGAAACTCTTATATTTAAAAAAAAATGTTACTGATGATAAAATTTATTTTCATAACAATAAGTATTAACGACATCTTTAATAGTTTTTAATCAAAACCAGAAGGGAATATCAACTACCGGTACATGCCTATAATGTGTTTCCCATTTATGAATGCTTCGAATCCACACACAGCAGCTTTCTCGTCCAGAGGGAAGACATACTTAGCCTCGATTGGCTCTGTCATGTTGTTTTTGTAAGACTGCAAGACAACAACCTGGTTGGAATGAAAAAAAAAATTGTAGTTGAAAGATTTCACTTTTCACTTTAATAAGCACTCTCAATTTGTATGCTGAAAAACAAAAAAACAGGAGAATCAGATTATCATATCATATCAAGACATATGAGTACCAGTTAGACAGATTATACATTCATTATGACATACAGTTGAACTTTGATATCTCGAACACTGATATCGTGAATACAATGGATATGTCAAGGTGATTTGTAAGTCCCAACTACTTATTTTTTAAGTATTTTACCCTCGATATCTCGAATACTCGGATATCTCAAAGTTTTTAAACAGTCCCATCTAGTTCGAGATAACGAAGTTTGACTGTACATACACACATGTACATGTACAATCCAATCCTTAAATTTTTACTTTGAAACATGGAGCATGCATATTTACACTATGTATCTGCAATGTGTATCTGTATTACGGTACCTTTGCCACCATATCAATGACCTTGGCCCGGATATGGACTGCTTTTAGTGGGACTCGAACAGACTTGTTTTGGCTGATCAGACCGCTAGTCACTTTGGAGAGGGGGTCAGGCAGGTCCCTTAATTCCATTATATCTAGTAGATAGATATATTCATGTACAATACATCTATATATTAATTGTACATACTAGTACTTAGCATATGATGAAAGAATAAATAATGGAAATACTGGTGACAGAATTCTTCATTATTACTTCAATTCCCACAATTTATGTTCTTGATATAAGCCTATAACAATCAAGACATTTCCTGTTTAAGACAGACAGATAGACAAAACAATCAGAATATATGTATATATTTATTTTTTTCATTCAATCGATTCAATTAAAAGAGAGACACAGAACTCTTACCAACAGAGCTTGCCATGATCTCAATGTTTTCCTCCTCCTCAGGCGTGGTTTGAATGTGTCGTAGAGGTGGATCACTGGGGAGTGTGAACAGAACCACATACTTCACTCTCTGCTGTGATGTGCTGTATATCACAAACTCATCATCCTGTCATGGATAAGAAATACACAAATACATTGTAATTGTGAGGAAGGTGATAAAATCATAATGGATATAAAGGAAGTTTTGAAGCAAGTACTATAAATAAGTCTAATTCACATTTTTCTTTACAGGTAATGGTAAATTTAAAAGTCTCTTTTTACATCATCATCATCATTGTTCTTTACACCCTGTGATGTGTAGGGCTCTTTTTACCATACAGTATGAAAAAAAATGTAATCAATAACAATTTTTTTAAACACATATTTAATTCATTTATGGTTGTACTGGATGAGTGTTACAAAAGTGTATAATAAAAATAATCATTATTATGATACAGTTTCACATACTTTAAGATAACCTTAGATGGCAAAACAAGGAGGAAACAAATACAACACGATTGCATATACTCTTAAAGTATAAACTTGTAAATGCTTTCCCACAAGTACACCATTTTGCAAAACTAAAATCATGAGACCTACCAAAAACTCTGTTTGACCGTTCTCTGTGGTCTTCACTCCATGGCAGCTGTGGTAGCCATCAGGTGGTGCTGTTATACCTGACTGGAGGGTGGTGAAGTCCATACAATTTCCTAATGCCACTTCACAGACTACCAGCATCCTCATCCCCGTCACAGCACTTGGAACAGCGTACTGAAGGCACGTGCTGGGTCACAATAAAGAGAGGTCAGAAGTGAACTTTTTATACTAAAAACACTAATACAATTTTACGAACTGGTGGCAGTTGGTACAAAGATTCTGTTTGTGCTGTGGCAGCTTTTGTCTGCCACCTTTTTTGCACATTTTTATCATTTTGCTACTTGATTGTTTTATTAGAATATTAATGTAATTTGATACACTGGGGAGATCAATGTACAAATGTATACTATGGTTTTATAAGTGAAGCATTGTGTATCTCTCCTTTACTGATTTGTTTATCTATTATAATTTCCTGTCGTCATTTTTGATAAAAGATAATTTCATCAATCCATCTTGGTGTTTGTGTGACTTTTTGGACAAAGGAAGTTACATGTAGGTTAGTAAATGAAATATTACTCAGTTTGTGCAAAAAACTATAGTTTCAGTGAACTTGTGAGAACATAGATACAATTTTAAGACTTCAATTTGATACATTATTTTAATGATGTCAGTTTCATTCTATAAGCCAAAATACTTTTAAGCATTCAGAAGCAAGAAGTTTTTTTTACTTGAAAGAATTGGAGAAATAGATTCCATATCCAAGTTTTCCCCCATCTGTCCTGTTCACTCCATGCTCCTCCACTACATTTTGAGGTAGAAGTAGTCCCCTAAGAGGTAACCATTCATTGAATCACAAACTCCAATTGCAGTGTTTATTAGCCTCAGAGTATTGTTATCAATCGAAAGATGTTATTTGTTCTTCACACTTTATATATGAATTGAATTAAACAAAGTTTGTTATGGTATCCAAGTATTTTAAAAAGAAAAATATCAAAGTTATAGAGATTATGTCCTGCTGAGCTTTAACAGAAAAATATTTGAAAAGTGGAGATTTATTTCAAACTTAAAATAGGGGTTTTTTTTTCAATTTTCTTTGATAAGAAAACTGATCCTGTAAAAAATTTTCATTGAAACCTTGCAGTGACTACCAATGAATGACAAGTTTACCTTGATAGAATTCCCAAAAGATTATGGGGACCTGAAGAATGCATCAATAATTGGGTGTTTCCAATGGATTCAGCAGTACTCTGAAACAAAATGTCCTCCATGGTTCTCCCAGCTTCAAAAACACTGTGAACTGCAATGCTTTAAAAATACAAAACCAACACTTATACATGTACATGTTGATAAGAAAACAAAACTTTGAGAAAACGAACACATACATGTACATGTATATCAGGATGGATTTTTACACACTCTCTTTAATATGGAAGTATAAAGGCAACAACTCATATAACAAGGCAATAAAAACCACCTTTGTTCACTGTCCTTAAGAATATTTTGGATGACTTGATATTTGTCGACTGATTGGTCCAATTTTGTCATGTGACATCTTAGAGCCCTGTACTTAGCAACAGTGCTGGCAGCAGGAGAAAAATCTGTGGCTTCACTTACAGTCAAAACATCATAGATCAACTGCAAAAGATAGATATAAATGTACAACCATAAAAAAATATATCTACTGAGCATGTTAAATGGCCCAAGTGCAATTCACAGATAACTGCTTTTAATAGTTTGAATAAAAACTTTGAAAAACTACAGAAAATGGGTTAATAGTTATAACTAGCTGTGATTTCTAATTGCCACTGTAATACACATCTTTCAATACACATGAAAGCATTCTGCTACATTTCAGTATCCTGAATTAAAATCTGCACGAGAAGTTGAGAAAACATTTATAATTGATACCATGTTTTCCTCTCCATGTGCCATTCAAAATTTAATGCAACCCTACAAAACATGATTAAGAGTTTACATACCTGACACAAATCTAGTTTCTGTGAGATGGTTTGTGGATCTAGATCTTGTGTTATGTACTGTTGTTTGTGAGGAAGAGCCTCATTATAGAACTCCTCCACTAATCCAGCCAAGCGGTTGTCTCCTTGCTTCTCCTTTTTCATCTGCTTAATCTGTTGCAAAATGACCATGGCATCATCAACCTACAAATGAGATTCAAAAAGATCATATTTTGGATTTTCCTAACTTATTATCCATTTGACATAAGGACTAGGAAGATCAAATACTTTTTACAGGTAATACTTAGATGTAAGAGCAAAACAATGCATACTCTTTGTTTTGCATAGAAACAAACAGGTGTTTTTTTTTAGCTTCACTGAAACAAGTAATAATGATAAATTGAGATGCATACCTTATCAGATTTAATATGTTGCATGGACATTGTTAACATTTTTTCAGCCTCTTGGGTGGCATCCTTCCAAATCATCTCCACAAACTGTCCGACATCTGGGTCAAGGTCACTGTTCATCAAACAAAGGTCATCCAATGTCTGAAGAAATAAGAATCTAGCTCCTTATTTTCTACTTTGTTGATGGTTGATTGTTCATGGTTTTATACTGAACTTTAAACAGTACTAGGTAAATACTATAAAGTAACTTCATGTCTATTTTCAGTCATCTTGTAACAGTAGAATAATTTTACAACAATATTCATCAGTGTAAACTTGCACCAAAATTGTTTAATTGTCAATCTGTTCCAGCATTATTGAATAATTGGAAAATTTTGATTTTTATCAATTGAAACCAAAAAGAAATTAGAGATACAGATGCATACAAAGTTAACATGCCTAGTGTGTGTCAGTCCTTTAGTACTTTGATTAATATAGTGCTTACTGTTTACCATTTTGAGTTTGTGTGATCCTATTTGATTGGAGACAAATTTAGGTGTGTACCAAGGTTCCATATTAATCATGCCTGATGTGTACCTCTTGTACAGTTGTTCAAAACAAACCAGAACTTCATCAGCAGTATCCAAATACCAGACCACAGGGCCTTCAGAAGCCAGTATGTGCTGCAAGAGTAATTCATGTTTAGTTAATTAGTGCTAATGATTAACATGCAGATATACAAACATCTAAAAAACAAAGCACAAGTAAAAATTCAATTTTTCCTATAGAAATAAAAATAAATCAGGGGACTAATTTAAATATAACTTCACAAAAGAGAGTCATTTTTACAAGCAAGCTTCATATTTAACATGCAGAGGATATCATTGAAGTTTTGTTCCACAAAAGAGTAGTAATCACCTCCCCATCCAAATGTCCCTCCTGGTGATACAGCCGGAACTTGTCACATGAAGTCAGCGCATGAACCTCAATAACCTGAACCACTTTTGTTGACTGAAAAGTGAATAATAAACATTAAACATGTATATAAGTGACTGTAACTGAATTAATATCCTCATAAAATCACGAGACGCTCATCTCACAGACACAGACTTTGGACTGATGTAAACTAAATGAAACTGTGATAAAAAATTGGCATCACAGGACGAAGTTCGTATCCTGGTGAACTTTTTAACTTGCTGTTTATTTCTTTAAAAATATGGGACAATGGTGGAAATCAAATGGGGTGAGTCAATTTTAATATCACATAAACTGTTTCAGTTTAAGTTGCAAAGACAAAACCTAACATATATTGAATTTAATATTTCACTTTTACATGTACAATTTAGAATGTGAAGCAACCATGGATTGGTTATGTACCACGCTTTTACATTTAAACACTGAATCATCATCATAATTGTATTCTATTAAGGGAAATATTTTAAAGTCCAACCATACACCGTGTACACTGTACCTTTAACAAAGCCCACTTCGCTACTTCATACTGATCATCATTGTGTGATGGGGCCTCAGGGTCGTCCAGAGACCAGGACTTTATAGCATTCAAGTTCACACTCTTCACATTTCTTCTAGCACTGAGATACCTTTTTGTCTTTTCTTGTTTAGCTATAAATCAAATTATCAATACTGTTGTTAATTACTTATGTATATTGAGACAATAGTCAGGAATATGTGTCATGACATATACAGTATACATTGAGACGTCAATGCATAAAAATTTCCACAAATTTTAACCTATTCGTCCTTTTTTGAAATTCTTTCCCAAGATTGGTTCTCCGACTGCATATGTGACTGTTGGCAAAATCTGCTTCTGTTCTATACAATCACGGATGAATTCACAGCGCAGAACAGGAACCTTGTGCCGAACAGCCTGCCTCTGCTTATATGATGATTTTTCCAACATATCACCAAAAAGCACCACATAGTTTACCTGGAAAAATGTTCATTAGGTATACTTATTATAGGTTGTATGTATTTCCAATATATATTTATACCATATGATCCTTGACATTTTTTTTCAAGATTTATGTTGTATCTAAATATTTACGATTTTTTTATTTCCATAATTTTGTTACCTTTTAATCATAACAAGAATGAAGATTGAAGACATAAATATCACATGTACCTTATAATCACCAACATAATATTTTTACAACTGTTAAAAACATTAAATTTTTCCTGAAGCTATATCTCTCCCTCTCCTCTCTCTCCCCCCTCTCTCTCTCTCTCTCTCTCTCTCTCTCTCTCTCTCTCTCTCTCTCTCTCTCTCTCTCTCATTTTGTTGAGCATTATAAGATGATAGATTGCCAAAATGTTTTCATAACATTCCCCTTTATTCCATATTCCCAACTCAAGAGTTTCTGATTCACTCATCTCCTCACAATGCTTTGACAGATTTAGCTACCTGGTACCAGCAGATAAAGGCTGTGCGAATGATCTAACAATATGCACTGTTTGTAAAGCAATTAGTAAAACAAGTAAAACTAGTATGTGGTCTACATTCGCTCTTCACGTTTCTTATATATACATTCACTCACTCAACCGCGCTCACCTTCTGAGTAAAAACATACGATATTGTCCCTCCATGTTCTGTTATCTTTTTCCTCCAACACTGTTTTTCCTTAAATTTCGTTAAAGTATCAAACTCCAACACAAAGACAAAGTTGTGGAAAATGTTTACTTCCATTGCTTTGTGTGTAATGTGCATCCAAGAATTGACTGCTCAGAGCTGATTGAACAGCTGTCAACTAACTGTAAATTTACCAATAGTTTCAATTTCTCATATCTAACGGGTTGTAGCACGTATCGTGCAAACCTAGCATAAAAAATAAACTTTTTTCAATGAAACGAGTATTCCTCTTTCCTTGTGTTTATTTTGGTTAATGACAAATCGCCTCCCACTCGAACCCGATATCTCTATAGTTGAACTACGATCCCGATATATATGCAACTTTCTTTGATTCGATGTGTAGCGACACCAATTTGTCGGAGCGGATCAAAGATCTGATTTAATCAGATTGCTGTACTTTTATATCACTTTTTATCAACTTTATTGAAACTCATATATTGTACAATATTTCCTGTCGCATGAAGACATCAGTATAGTATAAATCAGTTTCTTAAACAACAGGCCCGAGAAGTTGCGATTGGATCGTAACCAATAACTTTTAGAGTGGACAGCTCAGTAGAACGCGAGAGTCTGGGGAGTGGGGAAAGATTAAACCCTTCAAGGTCGGCACAAACCCATCAGCCCATGCAAAAAATATTTTTTTCTAATCTGAATGGTCTAACATAATTATTTTAAAGAAATCTAATTTCCATGAATATTTTACTATACATGTATCTCTATGAATATAATGTTCTGAAGCTAAAGGACTATTCCCAGTATTGCTCATTTTTCTTCTTTCAAATTAAGTTTGAAAAAAACCCAGCAAAACTATGCTGCATAATACTTTGAAATAGCTCTATGAATAATACATTGTACGTAAAACCATGCAGAATTTGAGAATATAAAGATAAAAGTAACACATACACAAGGGACGTAATATATAGACTAGCTATATAGGTTGTAGCAGGAAGGTATCTCTCTATCATTACACGAATTTTTATTGTCCATTTTAATTTGTTAAGATACATGTAATTGCCATTTTGTTTATATAATAATTTTGATAATCCATGCAATGTAACCTCAGCCCCCACCCCCTCCCTCCGGGGGGGGGGGGGGATTCTGGATCTTGAAAACTGTAGAGTTATCGGGATAAATGATGCACCACGTGTGCAATATTATTGCAAATGTACTAAGTTCAATAGCTGGCATTTTTCTCATGCATTCACCAAAACTAAATACAAATTAATAATATACGTACAATTGAACTGCAAAACAAAAAAAAGGTTTTATCTTGAAAACTGTAGGAAAAGTTATGCACACATATGGGGTACTGTATATGCAACATTTTGTAAAATGACTTAGTTCAACAGCTGGTATATTTCTCAAGTAATATGCACATCTCTGATATATATGTACGATTGATCTGCAAAATTAAAAAGATCATATTTTGAAATTTGCAGGAGGTCTTATCCGGACCAAATGGGGTACCCTATCTGCAATATTATGCAGAACAGGAGGCTCATCGCTCAACTCGACAACAGCTCTTGTATCATTCTATTTTGAAGGTTTTAAATATGAAGGTCTTTTAAAATATTGTAAAACTCTAATATTTATTCCAAGACTTGACAATACATTATATATAAAAAGTAGGACCATGCGGTGGCGTGACACTCTAAACTCGCTCGCAAGTTGTATGTGTTTTAAGTTTTACGTGTAAGGTAAAATGGCAGATAAATTGGAATGCGGTGATTTTGGGCTGACAGATGGTTGTAAATATATGGTTTTTTGTGTTAAATAAAGTAAACGCTAGCGAGCAGCGTTCCTATATATGATACTTCTTGTTTTTATTCATTTAGCACTTTGTTGTTTTATATTCGGACGAACGAAGTGAGGGAGAATATAATCCACCTTATCTTAGGATGCCTGCACAGTAATCTCACAAATTGTAGCATTGTAGTTCTTGATAAGATTTTAAAACATTTTCTTAAATATTTCTATTTTAAACTTTGAACCTCTCCTAGATCTGAAGTGTAGAATCTTCATGATATATACAAGCTTTAGTGTAAATATTGGCATTTGTTGAGATTTTTAAGAATTTTTAAGACACACACCCTACATGTATTATCGAATTCACCGTTTTGCAAGTATCTCCCTTTTTAAAAAGGATTCGCCCTTTGTTTTATTAATTTAGAATTACATATGTACCTTTCTATAGGGATGCTTTGTACGAAGACTAGTTAAATTTGGCCAAGTGGTTCAAGAGAAGAAGTCAAAAATGTGAAAATTTTACAGAAAGACTGACGGACGGACGGATAACAGGTGATCAGAAAAGCCCACTTGAATCTTCGATTAAGGTGAGCTTAAATGACAAAATTCAAACGCTGATATTTTTCACAAAAATATAAAGAATGCACATTTCTGATATATGTACAATTGATATGAAAAACAAAAAAACTTCCTATTGAAAACTGTGGGAGGAGTTATCCTGACAAAAGGTAACTGCTGTCTACTAGTGTCTATCGAGATCAAATTTTGAAAATTGTCATGATACTTCATATGAATAAAATCAAGTGAAACGACACATACTCTTCAATTTGATCGCGGACAACAGATTTTTTTTTATAATTCTCAAAATTCTCCACGCAAAATATGGCATTGGAGAAAGGAACATCATTCAGCGATTTAAAACACAGCCGAAGTAAACATATCGCTAAGCTTACATAATTTTGCAAGGACTTGGAGAAAAACATGATATCTATGGCACA
Source organism: Magallana nippona (assembly GCA_033439105.1). Classification (NCBI taxonomy): domain Eukaryota; kingdom Metazoa; phylum Mollusca; class Bivalvia; order Ostreida; family Ostreidae; genus Magallana; species Magallana nippona. The sequence continues at coordinate 22,042,189 of CM065922.1, forward strand.
CCAAATTCAAAAAAGTGAGCTAAACATTATGATAGTTTCACAGATAAATTAGGTTTATCGACTGTATACTATAGTTTACCAACCGCAAACTATAGTTTACGATTCGTTAACTATAGTTTTCATCTGTAAAACTATATTTAACGGTTGTAAAAGTATAGTTTGATAATCTAAGTTTATCTGTCTGCAAATAATGTTAACATCAGATTTTGATGATAAATATAGATTCACATCTGTAAACTATAATTTACATTCGTTAACTAAAGTTAAGAGTTGTTAATCATAGTATCACAATCGTGAAACTATATTTATCAGATAAACTATGTTTTGCAATCGCAAATTGTTGTTATTAGTGTTAATTAGAGTTTTTCTGAAACATATTATCTCTCATTAAAAACAACTGAGTCTTGGCGAAACTGTTGCAAGTGTAGAAGGGCGAAAATTACACGGGGCGAAAATAACACTGTATACAGTATTTCCTTTACTACCTCAATATTCCACAGATTGAGACATATGATGTGATACTGCTGATTGGTACAGACAATCCTATAGCACACATTCCGCTTGAACTTCAGGAGTACGCGCTGGAAATATGAACCAGCCAAACACAATCCGTACTTACTTGGGATGGATAGTTCGTGGACCAGTGGGCATAGAATCATGGAGAAATTAGGCCAAAATAAACTTTGAAAACACCGTTGAAGTATTCTTCACGAACACCTAGGTACTCTGGAACACTGATTTCGATGATAAATTGACCAGCAACAAAACCAGTATGTCTGTTAAGGACAAACGAGCTCTTGTAAATATTGAACCTACATTTATTCACGAAGATGGTACAATTAGCTTCATAAACTACTTTGGAGGGAGAGGGATTCAAGTCTGCCAAACGATCATCCTCTTGTGCATTCTGGATTACAAAATCTACGCAAAAAGCTGTTACGTGATCCAAACCTACAAGAAATGTACAAAAGTACATGCATATCTACGATTTGGATAGAGGACACCACTGTCGATGTTTCCCTTGTACTAGGGAAATCGAGATTAACACATATCAAACAACAGAGAATTCCACCTTTGGAACTATTATGAGCTGCAGTTGCTTGTCTTCTGTATGGAATAATATCGGAGGAACTAAAAATTCCATTTAGAGAGACATACATATGGACCGATTCTACAATTGTCTTGGGGTATATAAGGAAAGAATCACGTCATTCGAAGACCATTGTTGGGAATCATCTCAGTTAAATTAATGAGAGGACAACTCCTGACCATGCAGTGGCATCATGTTGATTTTACATCAATACCGGCTGATGTAGGCAACACTGCATGCGATATTAAAAAACTACAGTTATAGTTAAACGAGCTTAATTTCTTGTTTCAAGACCCAAACCAATGGCTACAGGAATCGACAAAGTCTAAGATATAGCTGAAAATGAGGCCAAGAAAGAAATTGCAGTATACTCAACTAATGGTGATGGTATTGACAGACTTAATGAATAAATTGAAACAAACCTATAAATATTAATTATGCTTTGAACAAATGCACATCTCTTCTTTTTATTTTGTAAACGCTTTGCATATTTTATTTGTATCAAATTAAGACATAAGTGCCTACTCAATACTGATTTATACAAAAACAATATTGTTGATAATGGTATACAAGAAAATCACTCCCTGTTTCTCTCATTGGTTTCTTTTTCTTTTTTTTTTTCCTTTTTTTTTTTTTGTCTTCAAATCTAATAATATGTACATGTTTAAAACAATAATTTTGACTGTTTAGATTTAATTTAGATATCAAAGATGTCAACCATTTACTTTGGGGCATAGGCACCTGACGTTATAAATTTTTCTCATAATAAAAATGTGCTTTTGGGCTATGAGAATTTAACCTTGGGAGTAAACAACAATTTTTTCTCTTGTTCAAAAATTCATTAATTAGATGGTTCCTGTAAATTTAAATAGATATGTACACTGTAATATCAGTGTATGATACCTTAATTCTTTTCAATACAGGACAATGATATTAATTTGTCATATTTAAAGAGAGGAACTTATAAATGTACTTTTCCAGTTGCTATATTGATTAACATAAAAACAAGTTAAAAAATGGGTAAAAGACTTTCAGTTAGTCATTTAAAAATTATTTCAAAAAGAAAAAGTTAATAGACTAAAAAAATAAAATACAGCTGACTTTAAAATTATTTTTCATTAAATCAATTTAAAACCAAACTATATGTCACCTGTAATAAATTTCTTTTGTTCTTTCCCTCCCCTTACTTGTACACCATTCCCACTTAGCCAAAACCAGACACCTGTGTAAATTTTAGAATTTTTGCTAAGTGGAAAGACACCCATTTGTCAAACCGGTGTACGCCGAATGCGCCGATTGACCTTTGGTAACCCTGTTTGTTGCTTCATTAAACTGGGGACGTTTCACCAGCGTACGCCGATCTCGCCGGTCTGTAAAGACCGGCGTGAAATTTGCTGCTTTTCAAGTATCAATGGCGGAAAGCTCACGGATTAGTCATGTTATGAGTTGATAATGTAGATATTTGTTATTAAATCGGCATGTTCATGAATTGAATGCATTTATTCAACAAATTTTTATTCATAACGTTATGATATAACGTGTAATTACTCTAAACTGCACAACCTTGCTCATATACGAATTAGATCGAGGCTAGAGAATTCATAAATTATTGGCAATCGTTCCTGTAGGTGGTTTTTTTTTTGTTTTTGTTTTTTTTTTTTATAATTTTGGACAGAAACTAATAAAAAGATGTATTTCCTTGTAATTTTAATGCAATTGCGCTGCTACATTTTCAACCGTTCTATTACCTCTCTATCTTTTATCTTAAGTAATGTAGGAATTCTAGCAAAGCCAATAAAGAAAGGTGTCTTTTGGAATTGTTACAACTGTTACCATGGTTATACCGATAGATGTGACAATAATATGTTTCTCCATTTTTGTTTTACACCGGTTTACTTCATTTGCAGATTCGCTGTTTAGCGCCTGTCATATATCCGGATATGGGACAAATGAGGTCCGCCCTAAAGACAATCATGGACTCAGGAAAATAAAACAGAAATTACTAAACACACTGGAACATTCGTATTAAAGACAAAGACTGTAATGCGATTTTCTTTGAATTGCCGACAGTGTCATATAAACACAATAAGATTTTGGGTGATATACTCACTTTCTCACTAATAAATAATCTGTACAACACATGTGCAAAAAGTATCCTAATGATGGAGGATTTGCAAATTAAAAATAAACTGTAAAAAAATAAATAAATCATTAACCTCGTATCAGACCGCCGACTCAAATATAGTGTCGAGGCAATTTGAGGTGAATGGCTGACAAGAACCACTTTTTTTTTTTTTTTTACAAAAATTAAGTCTGTGTCAGTGAGACTTTTGCATAGTTAAATTATTTACGTTTGCACCCGTAAAGTTTATAAACAAATTGGAAAGATGAATATCCGTTTTGAATTTTGCCGCTGGATCTACTCCGCCATCTTTAAACTTTAAGAGTTGTCACGTGACTTTGATCATCATCATAACGAAGTTTGCAAATCACATAATGATGTTTGTACATAACATAAAGATGTTTGTACATGACATAATGAATAAAAAAGTTCATCGCGTAAAGACAAAAGCATACCATAATGATGTTTGAAAACACATTTAGTAAAGACGGAATGGCATCACATAATTAGAAAAGCACATGCCATAATGATGAATGCACATGCCATAATGATAACTGAACATCACATAATGCTACATGCATATCACATAATGCTAAATGCAGATCACATAATACCAAATGCACATGCCATAATAATGTATGCACATCACATAATACCAAATGCACATGCCATAATAATGTATGCACATCATATATTGGTAAATGCACATCACATAATTGAAGGAGTACACCACATAATGATAAAAGCACACCACATAATGATACAAGCACACTAAATTGCGATAAAAACACGTCACATAATGATATAAGCACATAACGAATTTAGTTTTGCTATAATAAGACAGTCCAGGCGTTCCATAAAAATCTATTATGATGTTCGACCTCTGATTAGTTTACCCAATATACTTGTTCAACGAAGCGAATATAAATGGCGGATTGTGTTTGTTTACGTCATCATGGCGATGACGTAGATTATCACATTTGGTAGTACAAGCTTTTTTTTTGTATAACCTTGTGAATTCTCTGTCACACGAGCTAGTCAACTAAACTGCGGCGTACAAGCATTCAAAATATCAGCAACACGTACGGGAAGCTGAGTTCCCACACACCTAATGCACAGAGCTACATATAAAGCCTAATAAAGGGTCATTTCACCATGCATCGTTTCTTTTTGACCACGCGTTAATTATGGTCACAGTATTTAAAAAGTTTCAGGCTTTCCCCTAGCTTGATTTTTGAAATAAAATTAGAGAATTTGTTTAAACCTAAAAAAAAAGGCAAATAATGCAGTAACTATTTCACTGTTGATCGGGAAATATCCAAACATCGAACACCATACAGAAAATGAATGCAATAACAAAGTTTTTATAGTTTGTGCAAATAATTCAGAGGTCCGGATGAATGAGTTAATTGAACTGATATTATAAAATTGTGTAAATGTAAACCATTGAATTGACAGTAAGTAATGTAGACTAGTATTTGGGATATTTACCAGTGAGGCGTTCTTTATCGTGCCAGCACCTACAGGGACTTTTGAATTAAAATGCATTAACCAAAAGAATCGGACTTTATAAGTGTTCGTCATAGAAATGTTTGTAAATTGTTTTTTAAAACTTATTTTACTGTATTTAAGTAATGTCGCAAAAATGGCAACCTCAAATATTTATTATTTGAAAGAAATCATGCATTGAAAATCGTCTGTGGTGTCCGATGAATGGTGAACTCACTTATTTCTATGACAGTGCTACACAGCCAATCCTTGATACGATAGAAATTGATTCATTTTATATACTTTATTGGGGTTGATAAAACTAAAATAACTGCTATGTCACAACTACAGTTGTATATGAAAGTCTATATTATTATTAATCATGCATGCGAGAATCTAGACCGGGGTTATAACTCATATCATCTTCATTATCTTTTGAAATATATTACAATTATTAATTCCTGTATTTTAATTCATTTGAAAAGAAATCTAAACTTTAACCAAATGATAACAGATTTGGGTAAGTGTACAACTGTAACATGCCCGAGAACACTTATATTTCTATTAAAACACAGTTAAATAATTTTTATTTAACATTTTCAGTGAATTTATTTGTGAGTACGGAGCATTAGTTTATAAATTGTTAAGACGCATTCCTTAGAAACTCTTGGTTGGTAAGTTATATATTTTCCTAATTAAGATTTTAGAGCAGCAAAACATTGAATGCTCTCTAACGTTAGACTGTTGCTTGTCGGTACTGCTAATGCTGCCTGATACTCCGCTATCTCTGGATCCGCCTACTTTTTATATAATTGTTTTACTAATATAAATAATGACTAAGTACACAAAACGACGTCACTGACTTTGATGATTGTTACTCAGTGACGTATAACAAGAAATAATTTATCATTTTCTTAGTGCAGGTCTTCGAGGCGTCTCGATGCTTTTCTACGGCTTTTCAACAGTTGGGAGACTGTCCGCTATTGGATTCAAACGTTTCCCTATAAAATTTATATGAATTGTTAAATATTTAATACCATTGTGTCAAAGATGTATAGAAACGCGGTTTGCAAATGGATACCTTACCATGAAATAAAAGACACCTTTTCTCAAAGTGTAAAGAGTAGATGTACGCAGAGTCCGGTTGAAGGATTTGTCAATTTGGTTTACAATCGCAATCATTCGCGCTAAGAAAACCGAAATAGCCTACACTAGTAACCTTTGTTTTCTCGTTAGAATTGCTGCATCCCACAATACCTTCCAACAAAATGTTTGCACTTGAACATGACTAATATATCTTACTTTCCAATCAAGCTTGCATAACATTAACTGCATATAAACATACAAACAATGATAAAGGACATAATAATTCACAACAATTATACATATAACAATTAATATACTATAAATTTGGAATAATTCATGAATTTTACAGTCACTAATATTCCTCAAATAGAAAACAATCATATTCACTTATGCATCAAGATAAATATACTTACATACACATAAATTAAAATACACGTTAATACATTAAAATGCACGTGAATATAATACATGTGAGCATTAAAGAACAGATATCTATATACATGTATAAACATGTAAAATTTTGATTCAGATGACAATATTGGTTAGCAAAGTCCAAGTTCAAATATTCTTCTCAATGCCGGGTTCCCCTGTGTAAACATCTGCTTTGCGAAGACTTGGGCGACTGCATCTCTCCTCTGGGATGAAACTAAATAAATGGGAATTGGCAGTCAGCATGGGTGGCTAAATCCTTTGTGATACTGAATTGTTTGGCAGGAAAGATGGTGCTGCTCAGTCTTTAGGTCCTACCATCAGAAAATGTTCTTCAGTCTTGGTAATGAAGCATGCTGAAGAATAGATCCATGTGACGGACCACCCAGCTGAATGGAATACATGGATTCCCTGTTGGCTCTTCTAAAGCTGTTAGAAACGAAGGAGCTATTCAAATCGACTAGGTGCACCTGCGAAGAAGATGCAAGGATCCTGATTCAAGTCCAAAGATGTCTTTGATAGGTCAAAGTCCTGGCAAGTGTGAAGAATATAATCAGCACGTCAGGTTTGCACAGTGTAAAAAATCTTTGGCTCCTGATGTTTTTGTTCGAAATGGCTTGTCATGTGATGTTCTTGGGAACCTGGTAAGTCATACTCGCAACTGTTGCAACAGATAATGTCTCCATAAACGTCTTGATAGTGTCTCATCATCTGTTTTCTAGAAGTGTAAGTTTTATTACACTGTCTGCAGTCCGAGCAACAGGTATCAGTTGGCTGCTAGTCTGGCTGGGGACTTGCGCATAAAGGAATCTAGATCAAGTTGCCATTGTATGAAAGAAGAAGATCTATGCGATATAATTTTGCAACAGGATTCATTGACCCTTCCACTAGATAGTCAAATCGTCAATTTTCTTCATGACTAAATACGTCCTTTCTCTGTAGGATAACTTATGACAAACCCCCATTTTTCTTGAAGTATCATTAAGTCTTACTTCTTGTCCCTCTTTGTAACACTTTTTCTTTGCTCCAGTGTCATAAAGTTTCTTTTGATGACAACTGACTTTGTTCATCTTGAAAAACAGTCTAACATAACTAAAACATATTTGTTCCTTTTTTAATTAATGCTAAAGGACCAAATACGAAGAGCAACATTTTCCAGTTGTTCTTGTACAAGCCGATGGGGCATGAGTTTACTTTTAAGATTTTTCCGGACTGCAAAAAGGTCGCAAGAACGACACTAATCTACCACACAATGTTCAATAACGGCAAGTAGAATCCATGCTTGAGCCTCTCTAATCTATACGAAGTTCCAAGATGTCCAGCAACAACGTTAAATATAAACAACTGATTGATCGCGGAGCACTTGTCGACGTGACGTCATATTGTAAATTTTGATGCATATTATATGTAGAAAGAGACGGATCAAACAATTTTTTAACATGTGAAAATGCATTTAATAAATCAACGGAGACTAATCTTAATCTTCAAACAATTATTATACCATTAAATCCTATTATGTTGTTTTGATCCAGCATGTAATTATTTTTTAGAGCGTGTATTATTTCTTTTCTAGAGTGTTTAATGTACAGGTTCGATGTCTTTGACATCGGGAAGCCTATCTAAATCCGCTTTTTTAAAAGGGCATACACGTAACATATCATTGCGATCTTTTGGGTATAAATTAAGGGGATGTTTAATTTATTAAAAAGTGCTGCTTCGATGAAATCTATAGAATGATTTAATAAATACGAAAATTATTAAGCCAAGGTCAAATAAATTTCAACCGGTGCTCTATTATTTGATATTTATTCTAATAAAAGATTAACTCTTTACGAAGCAGCAGCACTTTTCAGAATCTACTAGATAAGTAGAATTTAATTGTCATTTTAAATTTTCATTCCAATAAGGGTATGCCCTTGCGATATCAAAATTTGTTTATGACCTCCATTCGGGAGAATTATTAACACATATCACGTGACTGTCAATTCAGGGGACCACACTAAGTGTAATAGTAGAGATAATTGACAGTCCTCATTCCAAATAAATTTCGAGTTTTTCTCACAGAGTTATGATTGAGCCTGGCAATGTTAGCAAAACCTTAAACAATTGCCTATAATAGAAACAAAGACCTGAAAAGGATATTCCCAATTTTCTTTGGTACAGGCCAAATTCTTATTGCTTCTGTTTTGTCTGGATATGTCTAAACACCCTAATCAGACACTACATGGCCACGGAACTTTTCATATTTCGGGAAAAAAGTTCCTTTAGATGGATATAATTTTAGATAATGATCCTTTAATCTTTGAAAAATATTCTCTAATATTTTCAGGCACTCGGTAAAAGATGGTCCAGGCACAATGATGTATCCATATATAGCAAGCATTCCTTCTATTGTAGTCCCCGCAACATATCTTCTATGAGAGTCCGACTGAGAGTACTAGGACTGTTGCATAATCCAAAAGACATTACTTTAAAATAAAAAAGGCCAATACTTTTAGAAAAATCAGTCTTCTCCTTATGTTCTTTTGTCAATCCTATCTGCCATAACCCTTAATTGAAGTCAGAGAGCTAACCCACTTGGAGTTAGCCAAGGCATTCAAACAATCATCCACTCGAGGTAGAGGGTAGGCATTCTTTATAGTGACATCATTCAGTTTCCTATATTCCTCGCAGAATCTGGGACAAAAACTATAGCACTTGACCAAGCACTCTTTGATATTTCAATTATACCAACATTTAGTATTTTCTGAAATTTTCTCTTGTTCTGTTTTCTATTCACCTATGGGAAACTTCTGAGGTTGGGTTCTAATAGGGGTGCATTTTCCGTTGCGATCCTCTATTCTTGTCACATTTAATGTCCAAACTGGTTCCCATAGTTTTTAACTGTAACTATACATTCAACAGGTCGGGGAAACTACCTTATAAAGATATTGTTTTCATTGCGCAGAGCGATGCGTACCACCTCTTCTTTCTCTGTCTCTGTCAAGTGCTCAGAACTTAAGAACAGATCTTCCAGATGTTCTGCAAATTCTTTCCCATCTTTTCTGGCCCCTCTCTAAGTCTCTGAATTTCCTCTATCAAAGATCTACATGTATCAAGATTAGTGTTTGGCTATAACAGTTTATTAAGAGTCAATTATTCCAGGGTTTAATGCTATGCCTCTCTTCTCCACCAGTTTCATGGATGGTTCCGTAAGGGCTGTTTTGGAAAGACAACGACCATTTGGGATGTCAACTGGAATCCTCGTTTGAGAACGGGCAGGAATCGTGACGGCTTCACTAACATGCACTCAGCTTGACCTCCAACAGTGTAATGTATACTGCTGGGACCATGTACAGGGTGTTTCAATAAATATGTCCCAACTTTGGATGTCTATTTCTTTGCACAAACATGACATATTATCTTTACAATAACCACATCTGAAAGTGTTTGTTCCGGCAAAATGTATTACAGTGTAAATACAATATACTATGATGTCATAATTAATTTTTGATGACATCAAAATTCAAGTATTCAGGTATTTGAAAATGGATGATAAAAATGATCTCTATATTGATATTGTTAAACTATACTTTGAGAATGGAAAATCACCAACCCTAGTGAAAAAGGTTTTGAAAAAGAAGTACCCAGATGTGAAACATCTTTCAGGGAAACATATTTTTGTATTGTTACTAAATTTGAGCAGTGCGGGCCTATCGGTGACAGAAGAAAAGATACGCCTATATGACAGAGGACTGGGCAATCGGATGAAAATATTGAAAAGGTGAAGGCAAATATCCAGGAGACTCCAAAGAAATCAGTAAGGAATGTATTAAGAGAGGTGGATTCCAATATTAGTTCTTCATCTGTATATCGAATTTTGAAATACGATTTGAAATTCACACCATATAAAATTTCGATAATGCGACATCTAAAAGATACAGACATTTCATCCCGTTTAAGTTTTGCACAATGGATGTTGAGAAACATTGGTTTAACTGACGTCATTGGTTTTCTGATGAAGCATATTTCACTCTGGATGGACAAGTCAACAAGCAGAACATGCATTTCTGGGGAACTTCAAAACCAGACTTTTATGAATGAAAAAATGACAATAACAAACCGTCAACCATCTCAAAAACCCATAAAACGAAATACAAATTCAAAGCAGAGCAACACAGACCTCCAAAAAGATAGAGGTAGGATCAGGTGCCTAGGAGGAGTGAGCATCCTCTGCTGACCGGTCGCACCCGCCGTGTGCTCTTTGTCGTAATTGGGAAAAACGGAAAAGTCCGTAGACAATTAGGTGATAAATTATGGTCTAACAATTAGTATGAAAAACGCAGTCAGCATGCGACCCAGTGGATGATTGTATTTGCTGACAAGGTCGTTGTATCGACCATAGAACTTACGAAAAGATGACTTCAAACGAGCCTGTTGATAGTCCTGTTTTATCAACTTGTTTGTCAGTAGCTTGCCTCGCCTTAGAAACTGTTCATGCCCTTGCGTATATGTTGTATGTTGTAATACTTCTTCATGCAAGGAATTGGGTAACAATAGTTGAAAGTAAGTATAATTGGTTGATGGCCCTCTTTCTTTGCATTATAAAGAAATTTTAAATCTGGATCACTTCGTTGCAACTTTGGCATATATACAGTTTTGCAAACATCCTTCCAAGTTGTAAATTCTGTATGTGTCTGATTCTGGGTAACAGCACTCGTATGATTTTTCATTTGGGAGATTCTGAATTTCTTTTAATATATTTGTGACAATTTTGCCGTGTTTATATCCAGGTCTGTACTCTAGGGAAAAATCGTATGCTGATAATATTTCTATCAATCTGGCGATACCTCCTTTTGGTTCTTTAATTTTGAACAGCCAAACTATAGCTTGGGGATCTGTTCGCACTCTAAATTTTCTACCTAGTAGGTATTGTTTAAAATATTCTACAAAGTATTTTACTGCTAATAATTCTTTGTCAATGACGCAATAACTCGGCCTTGTTCATGGTTCTACTGTCATATGAAATAACTCTTTCTTGGCCATTTTGTACTTGACTAGGGATAGCTCCAATACTGTAATTACTGGCATCAGTATCAAAAATAAATTCTTCATTTAACAAGGAAAGGTCTTAGTATCTAGTTCGGTAAGACTTTCTTTAATTTTTGCAACGGCTATAATGCAATGTTCAGTCTCCATTTGAAAGGGACATCTTTCTTGGTCTAGCAATGTCACGCCGCAGAGAAGTCCTTGACAAATTTCTATAATATGAAGCTATTCCCAATATTTGACGTACTTCAGTAACATATTTCGGTATAGGCCATTCCAAAATCTTGGAAATATTTTCAGGATTTGGTTTAACACCATATTTGTATTCCACATGACCTAGGAAGGTAACTTGTTGGAAAAATTGACATTTTTGGGGGTTTCAACATTAATCCGGCTTGATGTATGCATTCTAAAACTTCTTTGACTCTTTTAAATGTTCATCAAAAGTTGACCCGAAAACGATAATATTGTCTAAATGAATTAGACAAGTCTGCTACTGCAGCCTGCTCAAAATAATCTGAATCTGTTAAAAATTTTAGCGCTTCCCTTTACTCCCATTGGCATTGTTATAAATTCCCAAAGGCCCTATTTAGTAATGGACGCTGTTTTTGGAACATCAGATGTCTTAATTGGTACATGATGAAATCCAGAAGTTAAGTCAAAGGAAAAAAAAATAGAAGTTCCAGCTATAGCATCAAGACAATCTTGTATTCTGGGCAACGAAATCATCTTTAGAAAAAAACCACTGTATTCACAAAGTTTGTTATAAATTTTCTCCTTGGACGAGTCGTCAAAATCAGTGTTGTCAACAGCATTGCTATACATGTGTACAAGTCTTTTATATGCTCTGGCAATTCTTTATATCCTCTCGTATCAATTTAAGTAACATCTGTGATCAACAAAGTAGAAGAGTCTGGATTCTTTACTCCACCTGTAGAAAACACCATGTATAAATTCATCTGTTACAACTATAACAGCATCTTGGTGGATACACTGACTGTTCTGTATTGATAAGATTTAGTAATCTCACAGGTACAGTAGTATTGTTTTTAATATCAACAAGAGCATTTGCAATGTGCAGTTCGTATCGCTCAATTAATAACTCCTTTTGTTCATTGGGATCTTCAGATCTCTTAACAAACGCCTGTATGACCTTTTCGCTGAACGGTGAATTTAATAATTGTCTAAAGCCGTGACTATAAGACATTTGTTGTTTTTAGTAGTTGTCTGGAAACAAGGAATTTCCTTGTAGGTTAAGTATCCTCCTACTCAGTAATATTTCTGCAGGCATATTTGCTCTGCATATAGGGCACCAATTCCCAAAAGACAATCGTCATCTATTTCTACAACTATGGTGTGCTGATCATATCACCAAATTTCAATGTAAATTTTGCTTCACCGAACACTTCTTTTTCTCTGCAACAAGATTTAAATTTCCCAGTAGTCTTATGTAGTTTAGGTGTCTTCTCCAAAGTTTCGAAGACAGATTTTGACAAAATTGTTCTGAAAGTTCCAGTATCTACTGTAAATATAAGACAAGACCCATTAATTTGTCCTCCAACAAAAAACCAAGGATTTGTTTGGTAATTACGGTTGATAACGTTTACATTTTTGGTCTTTTGTAGATCAATCTTTTCAGAGTCATGGACCGTTCCTCGACCACCATTGATACGATCCTTGGATGTTTAAAGGAGCAGCAGAATACGAGTTGGATCTAGAACTTCCATTATAATGTTGATTTACGGAAGGAACCGCGTATTGTTGAAAATGCAACACGGGACAATCTTATATGAAGTAACCAAGTTTTCAACAATGATAACATGACATGGAGGGTTTTGTATTAAAAGGAAGGTTTCTTTGGTTCAATTGTTCAATAGATTTCTGAATCTCTGACATTTGTTGTCTAAGTTTGTTCATTTTATCTCGAAGCTGATTTTCTGAGGATGAGCAACTTGACGACTGGTTGTTAGTCTTTGACTTTTGGTTTGTAGAAGTTTCTTTGTTTATCTGATTATTTTTGAAATTGTTCGGCTTCGGTTACCGCCCTTGTCATTTTTTTCTCGTGTTTTTTGCTGTTTCTTTTATTCATATCTTGGAAATTAACCACTTCAAAGACTGCATCGTTGATCAAATAAAAATTCACCAGCTTCTCCATGTAATTTTGGTAAGAGTTCATTCAATTTTTCTTCATCTTGCCATCAAGATCGACTCGCTACAGTTTCAAAATGACTTTTCCAAACTGACCATTTCTCTTTTCCTTCTCCAGTAAAGGGAGGTAACTTGTATGTAAAACGTTTTGTTCTCTTGTCGTTTGTCACTGCTCTAGTTGACATGCTATCATCATTACTGTCAGAAAAGTTGTCTGAACTGTCTTCTGAAGAGCTAGACGTGTCATCAGAGTCGCTGTAATTGGCTCATTGACTGATTAATATCCTTGACATTTGCCACTTCACTTGCATCATTTTGATTTGAGAGATTAACCTTATTTATACGCAAGTTCTCTGAAAACAATTGGTACCATTAATTTCTTTACTTGCCTATGACAGTCTTTTAAACACCATCATTAGCCTCGTAAAACGAAGTGGTGCAGTTTGTTTACATGTAAAAATGGCGTCTCTTGATCTCGATGTAAATTAAACATACTTGATGTTCCGAGGTCGGTAGCGTGTTCCCGAGAAAGTCTGAGACAAGTAAAGAGACGATATCAGTAGTAAATTTCATGAAGAAATTAATGGTACTAATTGTTTTCACAGATTCTTCGTATAAATAAGGTTAATCAGTCCAAAACTAGCGCACGTTTTCGTGCGCAATAAATACACATTTTTAGGCCTTAGACACCCCCCCCCCCCCCCCCCCCCCCGCAAACACAATGTAGTATAATACCTATGCCAGTGGTCTCTAAATCATAGAAAACAATCTTGCTGACATGGTCACGACTGTCTTCATTAGCCCCCAGGATTTCGAGAAGATCTGGCTCTACTACATCATCTGTAATATGTCAAAGGTGTAAATATATACTGGTATATACTGTTATTAATATGATAAACGGTTTTGTAGGTGCATTGATTTTTGCCTTTTACTCGGAAAATATTTTAATTTTACTTGCAAAGGAGAGGGTCTGAAACCTTTTGATATCTCCCTTGCCTTGTACAGATGTAGTTACTGGCACCACTGATGTAGCTATAGGGATTACTGATAGGTTATTGAGGTCATTTTATATTCTTACCTTGAACATTGGATAGGTATGTATCTCCTTCCCTTACTTCATTGCTTTTGGTTTATGAATTCCTCTCATTTTTCAGTTGAAGTCTTCTTAACTTATGAAACAGAAAATTTTAAAATAATTCTAAGTAAAAAGCTCGATAACTAATAGTCTATCCCAAGTTATTGCTTCCATCACTTTTTGATGTTTTTTAAAAATTAAAATAAACATGTCGATGGTGAGAGTGATATGTTGTTTTACGTTTTTTGGTTGTGCGTGTTGTGTATGAATTGACGATTTGTTTGTAAAATTATCATTGACCTTCTGGAATATTTTATTATGCAGTAATATCAAAATTAAATGTAAAGTTTTCGTAAAAATATTGTGAGAGTAACCTGTAAAGTTATTTTAATTGTTATTTTTATTGAACTCAATATTGCCAGCTTTCAGTCAAAATTAAATTGACTCGATCACAATTTGTAGAGAAAATATTAGAATTATTGATATTAATGTTTAATAAATAATAAACAAATATACATTTCAAATGGTCAGCAAAACAAACTATGTTTGATAGGGTCAAAGATTTGACTTATTTTCAGTTATGTTGAAAGGAATATCGAAAATATATATCTGTATTATAAAAGTAATAATTGTTCATCATAATCATAATATTGATTTTTTGTCGTAGTTTATATCTTACATGACAAAAACAGTTCCTATAAATGCATATGTATTAGTATGTTAGGGCTGTAAACTTGTATTCGATATGAAATTTTCAATTTTATCTTCTTATTGCTACTAATATAAAAAAATCATTTTTTTTTCTTAAATGTTTATTTGTAATATTGTTTATTTATAAATACATGTATACATATAAATATCTCCTCTCTCACTCCCTCTTTCTGTGTCTCTTTCTCCCTTTCTGTATCTGTATCTCTCTCTCTCTCTCTCTCCCCCCCCCCCCCCCCTCTCTGCCCATTTTGTCTTCACTCAAATTTAGCTTTCTTGATCAGATGTCTGCAATAAAAAGAAAGAGTACAAATTACAAATATGTATAATGTTTTATTTGAGAAACACGGTGCATGGTATGCTACATCTTCGAAGATCTTACTGGGGAAGATTTGTTCAAGCTGTGTTGTGGTTAGATTTTAAGACCTCCCCATTTACTTCAATGGGGTTGCTAAAATAAGAATTTGAAATGATATGAAATGATATTTGTTAAAAAATTGAAAAAAGAAGAAATTTCTTTGAAAACTTGTAAGCCATTTTGTTTTAGTGAATTGTTTTAAATTGGAATTTAAATTTTGAATTTAACTTAGAGCAACGACTGAGTCTTCCGTTAATGTCAAAAGTAAAGCTAGAAGATTCTGTAAGAAGCAGATGTCATAAACTAATAACAAGAGTAATAAAATAAAAAGAAAAAAAAACAAATAATTTTTGGTACAACCTAACAAAATCGGAATGATTTTTAGTATGAACTTACAAAAACCTTACAGATTTCAAGAACGGTTTAAAAGAAATCCGAATGTGTTCAAGTAAGTTCGGAAGCGTATTTGTGCCACATTGTAAAAAAAATTTTTTTTTAATTCCAACTTTAATCTTAGAATTTCCAACTTTAAAGTTGATTTTACCAACTTTAATCTTGGAATTTCCAACTTTAAAGTTGATTTTTCCTACTTTAAAGTTGAAATTTCCAACTTTGAAGTTGATTTTTCCAACTTTAATCTTGAAATTTCCAATTTTGAAGTTGAAATTTCCAACTTTAATCTTGGAATTTCCATTTTTAAAGTTGATTTTTCCAACTTTAAAGTTGAAATTTCCAACTTTGAAGTTGATTTTTCCAACTTTAATCTTGAAATTTCCAACTTTGAAGTTGAAATTTCCAACTTTAATCTTGGAATTTCCAACTTTGAAGTTGATTTTTCCAACTTAAAGGTTGAAATTTCCAACTTTAATCTTGGAATTTCCAACTTTGAAGTTGATTTTTCCAACTTTAAAGTTGGATTTTCCAACTTTAATCTTGGAATTTCCAACTTTAATCTTTTGTTAATGTTATTACGATATGTTTTTCAATTTCAGACGAATTTCTTTTGATAAGTGATCTTTATTATCGAATTTGTGTAGACACAAATTCCAAGGCTTTGTTTTGATCTTAATGGTCTTTTAGTGTGCTTCTTTCTAATCCTGCATTTAATTAACGACATCCTCTTGTTTTACGTATTATGATAACATTTATTTTAATTAAACATTATTTCGATATTTGATATCTGATACTGTATAAATTTAAACGTTTGAATCTTATATATTTATATGAGAACTTCTAGTTCAGACATATACAGCTATAAGTTTATGCACATTTTACCTGTGATATAATGTATACTGTTATATTTATATTCATGTATTTGATTCAAAATTATTTCGATATTTGATATATGTTACTGAATGCATTTAAACGTTTTAATCTTATATATTTATATGAAAACTTCTAGTTCAAACATATACAACAATAAGTTTATGCCCAGTTTGCCTGTCTTATAATGTATACTGTTATATTTACAAGAAATAAATTCAAACAAAAAAGTTGGAAATTCCAAGATTAAAGTTGGAAATTCCAACTTTAAAATTTGAAAAATCAACTTTAAAGTTTGAAATTCCAACTTTAAAGTTGGAAATTCCAAAATTAAAGTTAGAAATTCTAACTTTAATGTTGGAAAAATCAACTTTAAAGTTGGAAATTCTAAGATTAAAGTTGGAAAAATCAACTTTAAAGTTTGAAATTCCAACTTTAAAGTTTGAAATTCCAAGATTAAAGTTTGAAATTCCAACTTTAAATTTGGAAATTCCAAGATTAAAGTTGGAAATTCTAACTTAAATGTTGGAAAATCAACTTTAAAGTTGGAAATTCCCAGATTAAAGTTGGAAAAATCAACTTTAAAGTTGGAAATTCCAACTTTAAAGTTGGGAAATTTTAGAGAGAAAAAAATTACAATGTGGCACTAATACGCTTCCGTAAGTAAGAGACTTAGCAAATGTCATATTATTTTCGGTTCGAGTTAATTTAGCTTTGAACTTAACACTTATTAAAAGTCAGAAAAAAAGAAACAAAATAATAATAATGATTATGAAGATAATGATGATGATAATAGTAATTATAATAATAACCGAAGAAAAATAAGAGGGTCTTCCGTTGGAAACGAAAGATTCTAAAAATGATAAAGTAAAAGAAGCAACGCTATAACAAGGGGTTTTGTTGAATGAAATATCTTAATTATATCCTTTGACATATTTTAAATTTATCAAAAGAAATATGCGTTATGACTACTTTAAAGTATTTAAAGCTACTATAAAGTATTCATAATGTATATTTTTTGCAAATTAAAATAAAAATGTCAGAAGAACAATTACCTCAAATATAGTTGATGGGGTGGAGTTGTAAGCTCTCTGGCCCCTAAATTCGTTGGCAGCCTTTATGGCTAAAATGTTGCAACAGTTGCCTATTTCCAACGAACACTCCTCCGCCACGGCTATAATTTTTGGAAATTGAAAAAAAAGAATCAATAGGCGTGTAATTCATGTGTTTAGAGCTTAACTTAATGGGGGATATCTCACAAAGAATTCAAAGCAATAGCGTATCATTTTAAAGTATCTTAATAAGGAATTGATCAAATAAATAAAAACAAAACTCATGTAGTAAATAATATTTTTGCAACAAATACTTAAATAATATTTATAATTAGTATGTTACACAATGATATATATAAAAATAATAAAACGTGTGTTATAAATACATTGTATATTTTATTTACATGCCCCATTATTATCTTTAATGTGCTCCCTTCCGTCAACTTCTTTGACTGTTCCATTTTAAAAGTACTAACAGTACTCGTTTTGCCTTCTACAATACATAGGGCGTAATACTTCCTGATTTTCCCAGTTGGGGAAAATCTGGATCAAATTCAGATTCTGAAAATGATAGATGAATAGAACAAAAAATAGGTCTATATCTTTTGAAAAACGCCATAGACAAAAACATTTCTTTTTTGAAAATTTAAATTGCACATAACTTCGGAGCAGAAGTGACGTCACCATTGAAACCTTTATAACTTTTAAGCATGTCTTTGAAAATTTTGTAAATATCCAAATTATCCTCATAAAGTCAGAAACAAAAGAAAAAAAAACCCGATTTAACATTTTTTTCCGAAAATTTGTACATAATATCTCTGAAACACTTTGTTTGATTTTAAAATAGATTTTAGTTTCGTATTCAGCATAATAAACATTACAAAGGAAATTTTTTTATGAAGTTGAAGCAAAAAATTAAAAATTTCAGAAAATGTTGAAATACTTCCGGTTTGAGCCGGAAGAGACGGATAGAAAATCCAGCTTTATGTCTTAATAAAATTAACAAAGATATAAACACAGAAAATTTAAAGTTTCTATCTTCGATCATTTTGTTAAACGCCTTCTACAAAATAACTTGCAAAATTTTAATTTGCACATAACTAAGAAACGGTAGTGATGTCATCATTTAACATTTACAAGTTTTAAGGTAGGCTTTTATCACATAATCTCTGAAAATATCGTAAAAATTCAATGATTACTTTTTGAGATATGAAGCTTTAAAACAGTTTGAAAAATATAATAACAATAATAATATTAATGATAATTAGAGCAAAGCTCGTTGCAAAGCAACAAGTGGGTCTTCCATTACTGTCGAAAGTAAACCGTTGGAAACGGAAGACCCTAATAATAATAACAAAAAGAAACAATAGAATAACAAGATTCATTTTTTGTCTTTTGTTTTGACCGGAAATGCCGCGGACAAAATGACGTTTCTGAATTTATGACGTAAATACGTAAAGGACATTATCATGCAAACTTTAATAGCTTTAAAACATATTAATTTCACACAATCTTTGAAAGTTACACAGATAACTTATCCCACAATGTTTGGTTGTTCAACTGAAGTTTGTTCCGTTTATGAGATCTCGTTCGAACAAGCCTTTTTTATTATATTGGTACCGGAAACGGATGAAAGAAAGTGAACCAAAGCAAAATTTCAGAAAAATGACAGGTTGGAGGGCAATATTTCTGTAACGTATCGTTCGATTAAATAAAATGGCTTTTAGTTTTGTAGTTAGCATAATGAACACTAGAGAAGACATTTCTTTAAACCGGTTAACTCCTGTCTTATGTCCCAATGAAAATGATAATGTACAAACATAAAATATTTGATTTGAAGTCATTTTTTTAAAAACGCCGTTGACAAAATCACTTTCTGAAAAAAATTAACTGTAAATAACTAAAACGGAAGTTATATCATCATTACAATTTTAATAATTTAGAGGCATGTCTTTATGGATATGAAGTTGGTTGTTAAAATACAATATTAAATAACGAATACCAGTCACTCACACAACTACATAAAAATGAAAATCTGCGCGAAAGCATGCGTACTCAAACTGTACTCGGCCTTGTTAAATTACTTCCATCTGAAATCTTTGGAAGTTTTTAATCGGGTTTATGGGCAATAAACATCGATAAGTGCCAGTCATTTAATGATCGAACTAACTTTTTTTTAACAAAAATGGCGGCTAATATGGTGTCGCCAAGGGCTGGAAGAAAAAATTTAGCCCTTAGTACCCCTTATTTAGCTTTCATTTTTCACTGATTTTTTTATACATACGTGATACCATTAAGCATCGCTTCGCGACGCGGCTTCGTCCGCCTCTCGTTGCGCTCGGTATTATCATGGTTAGGGTTATTGGTATAATACTTTTCATTACTTACGGAATTTCTAATTGCTTTCAGCATTACCGACATCTGCTCTTCTTAAGCATGGAAAAATAATTTAAAATTAAATAAGATTTTTCAAAATAAAACGTTGCGTTCCTCTAGTTTGATAAAAATGCATTTGAAAAAAAAAAAGAAACCAACCTTTAATTGTGAGCAACTCTGCTGAGTTGTATTCTTTTGTCGGGCTTTATCAGTTGGCTGCATCTACAAATAACTGAACTGTTAATTCAGGATTGTCCCATTCTGAGGGACAGTTGTAATATAGCAAATAAATAAATTCTTTACACCCGTAAGCTAATACATATACATGTATGTATTAGTAAATGAAAATCGAGAACAAGGTAACCCGGGAGTATTTACCCCTCTGAATTACACATGTAACTAATAAATAAAATGAGATTTGTAGAGATTTATTGAAGTTTTTATAATATTCCAAACAATTCGAGACTATTTACATCTAGAAATAAACCATTCATATAAAAAAAATATAGAAATCATATTTCTTTTTCTTTCTTACTTAAAATATGTACCTGAAGTCGCCAAGGTTTTTTCTTGCTTTAAGGAGCTGTTGCCGTGATCTACATTAAAGAATAAATAGATGAATTGTACATCTATAATTAATTGAAAATAAAAAGGAAGCTATGTGAATTTAACGGGTTTCTAAATTATTCGGTAAGATAAAGATAGGGTTGCTTTATCAATCATAAACTCAAACCAAACAATTACAAATGATTCTATAAAAACCAATGTCGCTACATTGTCTTCATCCACTGACTCGTGTTCTGCGGTAGACCAACAGATCGCCATTTTCTTTACGGCCCTCTAAATCTGAATCGTCAATGCTCTGTTTGATATAGTATTTACAATATTTAGATATTATCATGACATGCAGTAATAATGAAAAAGTCGCCTTGTACCGTATATCAGGGTTTTTTTCCGCGTCATGTTTTTTTTCTCCCGCGCGAATTAGAACCTAGAACAGTATATAAAATTTACGCGAATCAAATTTTCACTATTTCCTAGTCAAAGTGAAAAAAAAATTAATGCACAATTGTTTTAACTTGTGAAGTAATTGAGATAAAAACATCTAAATTTTAAATCTTAATTTTTAATGAAAATTTCAGACAATGAAACAATTTACACGATTTCCGTAATGTAAAATAATTACCGATGATTATTTTCAGAGATACAACAATCACAGATCAGTAGGTGCTCAGGTATAATTAGAATCGGTTCAAGCAAGGAACGTGACCAATTTAATTAGCTTGTCAATGGATTATCAAATAAAAAATGTTACATACCTGTTAGCTGAACACGGTTCACCGTACATTTACTTACCTATTTGTTTTACAAACAGAGAGATAACCCTATTACAAGACTCAATTTACGTTTATTCATTTTCCGCGAGTCGGAAATTGTCGCGAACAAAGCGGAAATTTGATACACGCGGAAAAAACCTGGTAAATGGTATGTAGACCTACTGAGTGATGGTCAGAAAAACAACAATCTGTAGATATATATTGTCTAATAACTCTAATCATCTCCCATTTTTTTAAAATTCATATGAAAAAAATAATAATCTGAAACTTGACAAAATGACTACATGGGTACTAAATTAGATAGAAAAGTGTACTACTCTTCAGATGTATTCCTCTGTTCATGTAGCACTTATCTACATGTAGATCCAAAACATGAATGTCTTTGATATTAAGTTCAATTAAAAGTTTAGTTTACATATAAATGTATTTCAATTCAACTTAACCTTATCATATGCCTTATCATTGTCACAGATGACCTAGTGACTTAGGGATGATAGGATATCCCGACCCTCAAATGATAAGAAAGATTAATTTTAAATAAATGATTTATACTTGTTTACTGTCCTAAATTATAAAATACATGATTGAAACAATGATTTGTCCATGAATCCCATATTTGAGGCGATCACTGCTTAGTAGGTTGATAGTCCGTGTATGGAGGTGTCCTTCAGATGAAAAAAATGACAAACCGTCAACCATCTCAAAAATCCATAAAACGAAATACAAATTCAAAGCAGAGCAACACAGACCTCCAAAAAGATAGAGGTAGGATCAGGTGCCTAGGAGGAGTGAGCACCCTCTGCTGACCGGTCACACCCGCCGTGTGCTCTTTGTCGTAATCGGGAAAAAACGGAAAAGTCCGTAGACATTTAGGTGATAAATTATGGTCTAACAATTAGTATGAAAAACGTCAGTCAGCATGCGACCCAGTGGATGATTGTATTTGCTGACAAGGTCGTTGTATCGACCATAGAACTTACGAAAAGATGACTTCAAACGAGCCTGTTGATAGTCCTGTTTTATCAACTTGTTTGTCAGTAGCTTGCCTCGCCTTAGAAACTGTTCATACGAAGAGCATGCCCTTGCGTATCGAATTAACTGAGAGACAAAAAAAACATATGCAGGTGATGAAGGTATATTGCTACATAAGTAAGGAAAGTTGACTATAGAAAAATTGAAGTCATCGCGTTTATCATAAAGTTTTGTTGTTAGGTTACCATCAATGTCCATTTCCAGTAAAATATCCAAATATGAAACAGATGACACAGATTCTGTGGTATCTTTTATTTCAAGTTCAAGATATGGCTCTACTGGTGCTGATGCTCCATTCAATGACTAAGATGTCTCCATGAAGTTACGATGTAGATTCGTGAAAAACGCCCAGGAAACTATCAGGAAGACTTAGACATTAGACCAGTTAATCGTTCAAATACATACTGTATAAAGGGTTATTTTCCCTGTATACAGTACTTATGTCACAAGGTGGACACCATGCTAACACGTGGCATTTACACAAATACTTCATGTCTCAATGATAGACATTTTACTTACTCGTAACTTCTGTAACGCATTACATACATGATATACATGCATTACTTTACACGTGGATACACTTACTCACACTTTACACTAATACTAACATGAGACCAGCGGAACATGTCATTCATATACATAACGACATAAACGGACCACCATAAATAAGACTGCTAAATATAGATAAACAGCAGGTAAAGATATTTAATGATAAACGTGAATAGTTTTAAGTTGAAATTACTGAGAAATTTCGTAACTGGATGTTTTAAGACATGAACTGCATTTATAAAACAATACCATTAAAAACACAATAACTATAACGAAAATAAGGCTTACCTCAGAGAAGCTGGACCATAGGCATATTAAAGTGTGCTTAAAGCAATGTAAAAATGTGTCAGGACTAGTACATGAAAAACGAGAGAAGTCTTTGTTGCGTCCTTTCCCATGGATTGCCGTGTCCAAACTGTTGCACGGACTGGCTATAATTTTTAAGGTCCAGTGAGTTGAGGCTCGTTACGGGTGAATTGTATATGTAACATTTCGAAAGAGGGGCTCACCACAGGATAATTACAATTTTCATAAAATCAACTGAACTTTTGTGTGGCTTTTATGTGACAATCATACCAAGACAAAGAGAACAAAGACAAAGTAAGTGTACGTTAAAATCCTTCGAAAAACGAAATTATCTCTCCGACTAAAAATAAAGGAATAGATACAAAGTATAGACAATATTAACAGTTTTATTTCATTCAATAAAATGGGGGCGAATCGAGAATGACTCGGTTCATTACACACGGTTTGAGGTCTAAGTTCTGAATGTTCTAAATGATTGCAAACTTAGGTACGGACTCTGATCTTGCAAAAATGGATGTAAAGTCGGCATTTCGTTTCTTTATCGTCCATAAATTTAACAATCAGTTTTATTATGATATATTTACATCTACCGAGTATGATTCCCTCTATTTCTTACGGGAACTTAAAATAATTGTTAATTCATAGCTCTCTAGAAACTGACAGGACTGAAATCTACGCGCTCCGTTTATCAATTGGTCGAAACCTACCGCGACTGAAACCGACAGGAAACTGACAGGACTGAAATCTACACGCCCCGTTTATCGATTGGTCGAAACCTACAGCGACCTAAGAAAAATCACGGACTGCACGAAATTATCATGATGATTTTTGTCTTAAATTCCCTTAGGCGACGATTTGGCTGGGGTTTTTTTTAGCTAACGTACTTGTGTACATTAACAGTAATTTAGTTAATTTAACTTACTTTTTACAATCAATTCATTGATTTGTTAAAAGAAATATGTAAATATAAACAATAAAATGTTTTCTTTGATGATTCATGCGGGTTATGAAGGTAGCGATCATAGCACAAAAAAAGCATTTTGTTTAAATGTGCCTCTGCTCCCTAAGGGTTGTTCTGTAAGTGGTGCTCTATGGGGAAATTTTCCTTGTTTTCTATAATGGGTGACCATAACAAAAATAGGCAAAGATACATTAAGTCATTACCTTGATGATTTTATTTTTGTAGCAAAAATATTGAAAAGTGCAAATTATTTATGTCAAATTTTCAAAATGATTGTCGTGATTTTAAAATTCAGCTAGCAGAGGAAAATACAGTTTACCCAAAAAAAGTCTTTGGTTTTTCTAGGCGTATAAATTGACATGGAAAAAATGGCTTTAAGTATAACGGAAGTATTGCTTTTAAGCAAAGTGTATGAGAGATTTTGGGCAAATCTAAAATTACATTACAAGTTTTACAGTCCCTTGTAGATACTTAAATTTTTTGCGCCAAGGTACTTCCTGTACCTCGTGCTTTTGACAGTCGCTTCTGTGGTGCAGTGTCTGGTATTTACGCATTCATCTTATTTATTACGGGTTAATGAAGGCATGAAGAGTGACTTGCGTGTTTGGTTCACAGGCACATGGGGCATGGACACCCCCCTCCCCCCGATCTATATCTATTGAAAATATTTTTTTAAAAATTCGAGGCAAACTCACACATAAATCTTGTTTATTTATGTTTTTATATTCATAATACTTTATCGATAATGTAACTTATTCTTGAACAATTCAGTGGAAGCTTAATTTTTTAGGCATTCCTATTTTGACTCTCACCTATACACGAATAGTGCAGGTAATCCACAGCTTGGTTATGGTGTTTATTTACACGGTCAGTGGGCTTATTTCCAATGGCCTCATGATTGGCAGGACACATATATTATGTCTGATATTACTTTTTTAGAGCAAGTTCCAATAGCCTTGGCAGTTACTAGTAAGTTATTCAAAAGCCATTTCCACAATAAGGAAATAATGTTTCATACAGACAATATTGCTTTTGTAGCAACTCTAAACAAGAAAACGTCGAAACGAAAAAAAGGTATGCTAATGGGTTTGCCCTTTAGTACTTTATGCTATGATTAATAATACGTTTTTTAAATCAAGGCATATTGAAAATGGCTATGATAACTCAATCGCTGATTCTATTTCTCGTCAACAGTGGACAAAATTCTGGCCGCTCTCACCGGAAGCGACCTTTCATTCTTTGCACATCCCAGAAGATTTCACGGGGATGATATCAGAGCTGAAATAGAACTGCTAACTCTTTAGCCGCTGATACAAAAATAAAATTTCATACAATAACAATTTAAGAGTTTTTAGCTTAGCTGAGCCGAAGGCTCAATTGGTCTTTTCTGATCAAAACGTGTCCATTGTCTGTCGTTGTTGCCGTCGTCGTAGTAAACTTTTCACATTTTCATCTTTTTTTCCAGAATCAGTGGGCCAAATTCAACCAAACGTGGCACAAAGAATTATTGGGTATAGGGGATTCAAGTTTGTTCAAATGAAGGGCCACGCTCTCTTTGAATGGGAGATAATTTAGAATTATTAAAATCTTCTCAATCTTCTCAAAAACCATTTGGCTAGAAAAGCTTAAAATTGTGAGGAAACATTCTCAGGGAGTGTACATTCAAGTTTGTTCAAATCATGATCCCTGGAGACAGGGTAAGGCCACAATTGGGGGGGGGGGGGGGTTAAATAGGAATACATAGAGAAAAATCCTTAAAAATCTTCTTCTCAAAATCTAATCGGCCAGAAATGGTGTAACCTGTGTGGAAGCATCCTCAGGTAGTGTAGATTCAAGTTTGTTCAAATCATTATCATGATTGGGACAAAGATAGACAACATTGAAGGGTGGGGGTCAGATTTTTACATAGGAATATATAGAGAAAAATCTTTAAAATTCTTCTTCTCTAAAACCAATTGGCCAGAGAAGTTGTAAGTTGAGTAGTTGTGTAGAAGCATTCTCAAGTAATGTACATGTATATTCATTGTTCAAATTTTGATCTCTGGGGGTAAGGTTGCGCCACAATGGGGGGGGGGGTGAATTTTTACATGCATGTATGAATATATAGAAAAAATCATAAAATCCTTCTAAAAAATCATTCAGCCAGAAAAGATGAAACTTTGTACACGTTGTGCAGATTAAAGTTTGTTTAAATCATGATTTCCTGGAGAAGGGTAGGAAAACTAAGGGGGTTTTAAATAGGAAAAAAAGATAGACTGCAATGCTGATTTGAACTATGTATTTCGCAATATAATTCCATCAGACGACATTATTGCTCATGTTAGCGACGTGGCCCATGGACATATTGTTTTTAAAATGTCAACTGTATAATATGTCATTATTTCAAAATACAAGCACACGTTTGTTCAATTTGTAAAGAATTTATAAAAACAATCCATATCTAATTTAATCTTAAATACAATTAATTATTTTTAAATTTGTGATTAAGCTTAACAGATTATATTAACATTGATAAAAATGAGACGGAGCATGTTGGGAGTAAACTGTCCATTCACAGAGCCATATTGGCAAACTTAATAATGAGTTCTTCCAAACATGAGTCTTCTTGGATCATCCTTCTCTTCTTCACAGAGCTTTTGGCGGTTTGTTTGTGATGTTTACGTTTGTGAGCGCCCTGGAAATGAGAAAAAAAAGTAGAAAAAAGAACATTAGGTGTGATTATTACAAGTGGTATTTTAAAGTAATTCCATCAATATGATCGTTTGTACTCAAACTTTGCGTATTACTGTATCAAATCATTCAATTAAAATAAAAAATACAAGAGGTGTAATAGTGGTTGCGTACACGTTCATCTTTATCGGTATTCTTCTTGTTGTTTGAACACGCCACGTCTGCTGTCACAGAGGCAATAGTCTTTGTACATGTTATCTGGCATGAAAAAAAAAATTAAAAAGCAATAACTTAAGGAGGCTGAATGGTCAAGAAATTAACCATCAAATCTACCTGGAAATTTTAATTATGATATGTTTGGCCATAAATAATTATTTAGTAAAGAAACAATTTTACATTTTCCTCTCTCTTTGTACAGAGCTCTTCATTTTAAGGAGAATAAATATAGTCTACAAATGATAACACCATCAAGCCCTCTTAACATATAAAGAAATAGCTGCTTCTTTCAACAAAAATAAACTTTAATGAACTATTAGACGCACTGAATGGTGGCATACCTTTTTGGTTTTGGTGGTTGTACATGTACTCTCACTCTTTCTCAGCTTGTTGCAGGGCGGTGCCACCAAGACTGGTAAAGAGGCCACGGGGATCTGTCGAAACAATTATAAAGTTTAACTGAAAGATTGAAAACGATATCAAATTCTAACTTCAAGCAATGGCAATGTAAATTATAGTATTTACTTTATTTGTGATAATATTGGATACCAAACCAGGTCCACTTACGTCTATTTCGGGATTCTTGTTTTTGTTGTCCTCTCCTCTGGGTTTTTGATATGGTTTTTTTCTTGCTCGTTTCATGAGGGGTTTTACTTTCTTTGTGGGGTTAGGGGTAGAGTCCACCTCTTGCGCCTTGGTCTTGGTTTCTTCGATGTTATGACACTGTGAACGAATCATTGGAACTTTTATCTACCCTGATTGTAAGCATATCTAACGACTGTCGGGGTTTTGGAATAATTTATTTCATTATACTTACGGAGTTTCTAATTGATTTCAGCATAACCGAAATCTGCTCTTCTAAAGCCTGGAAAACGATTTTAATAAAATTAGATTTTTTTTTCAACCAAGAGGAGTTATAGCTTTGTAAAAATAAATTCGTAAAAAGAAACTAACCTTTAAAGGGGAGCAACTTTGCTGAGTTGTCTTCTTTTGTGAGACTCTTTCTTTAGGCTGCATCTACAAACAACCGAACTATTATTTCAGGAGTGTTCCATTCCAAGTGACAGTGAAAGACTTTTACGTTATTCCAATTTCAAAGATAGGCCATTTACAACAAAGAATTTAGAAAACAACATTTTTTTTTTTCGTTCCCCCTTAAAATATTTACCTGAAGTCGCCAAGGTTTTTTCTTGCTTTTGGCAGTAGTTGCCGTGATCTATATTAAAAAATCATATCGATGAATGATATATTTATCAACTGATTAACTGAAAATAAAAACAACTTAGGAAGTCACTTGTATATAACGGGATTCTAAATTATTCGTGAAAATAAAGACAGGGCTGTTCTATGGATCATATAAAACTCGAACCAACATTTACAAAGTGTAGCGATTTTATGAAAAAAAAAAATACCTTGTCTCCATCCACTGACTGAAGTGCTGCAGGAGGCCGGCAAATCGCCATTTTCTTAACGGCCCTGCAGCATTCCTCTAAATCTAAATCATCAATACTCTGAAAGTTGAAACAATATTTAGATTAGACATATGCAGTAATAAGAAATAAAAGTCACTTTATGTGAAGACCTACTGCATGGTAGGAAAACAAACGATTTGAAATTCGACAAAATGACTTGTCTATTAAATTAGAAAGACAAGTGTACTACTCTTCAAATATATCCTTCTGTTTTTTAATCCATTACCTAAATCTAAATGATGAATGTTGTTAATAGTGTACTTAGCAGATCCATTATCATATAAAGACAAAGAGAGCAAACAAAATTTAAGTACCTTACAAATCCAAATTATCTCTTTGGCCAAAAATACTTATTATCCTAATATAATTTTTTAAAAATTACACGTGGATATTAGTTTGGCGGACGTTATGCAAGATTAAAATGGGTATATGTCATACTAACATCGATGGAAAGTATGGACTAAAATTTAGATATATTTTTGGTAAATCATAATATGTAGTATTTTTTCAATTAGTAAAAAAAGAAATATGTATTACGCTTGAAGAATTACCCTCTTATTCGATGTTGTTGCCATCTTTTATAAGTCTTTTATAAGTCTTTTCTTCACCTTTCCTAAATACTGAGATCCGTTGTCAAAGCCAATATGTTGGAAATGAGCTGTATCCACAATGAACGTGACGCAACCCATTGTGACGTCATAATCGTTTACAACATCCATTAAGCGCTACTCTAATTTTGCGCCCTCCAAAAACGAAAATTGTTTCCACCAAAATTAAATGTCATGTAAAATTAAGATTGAAATAAAGCATACGTAGTACTAGTCCGAAATATCTGACGTTTTCCTGGCTTTTTTAACGATTTTGATATTTTACCTGCCAGGATAACGTCAGAACCGGCGCCGTTACGAAAACTGGAAATTCGCCGCCTCCAACTGGAAGCGGCATTTTAGGCTCGATTTTAAATAAATATATCTTTAAACTCAAAAATACAGCTTAAAATATAATTTTACTGCACATTTTGTTAATCACGCTGATAAACAATAGTGTTGTTGACATACTTTCTCGCGAGATATCAAAAATGCACGAAATCAAAACAAATCTCAGCAGTTCGATAGAATGTGTTCAACAGCCAGTTTATGGGATGTAAGGGCCCATAAAAGCGATATTAGTGAGCTGTAAAATCATCGTTTTATTGATTAGTTGTGAGTGAAACATTTGATTCAACTCATAAATATTTAAAATTGAGTCAAGAATGCCGCCTCCAGTTGGAGGCGGTGAATTTCCAGTTTTCGTAATGGCGCCGGTTCTGACGTTTTCCTGGCATGTAAAATATCAAAATCGTTAAAAAAGCCAGGAAAACGTCAGATATTTCGGACTAACGTAGTACATACATGTAAAGTATCATCTGATATGCCAACAGCCACATCGCAATATTTTCAGTATAGAATGTCAATACCCTTATCACAAAAAGTATGTAATCCGGTTCTCTTTATATACTTACAGGATTTGCTGCTATATAACATGATAATCATTTATCTCCTGACCATAAATCGTATCTTATTCATTTAATTCAATAGATTTTTCTCTCATATTTAAGACTTGTAACAGGAAAACAATCAAATTCAGCAAATTCCTCATTTATTTATTTCATAAATGTCTTCAGTAAATACAATATGATTTGGAGAGAGAGAGAGAGAGAGAGAGAGAGAGAGAGAGAGAGAGAGAGAGAGAGAGAGAGAGAGAGAGAGAGAGAGAGAGAGAGAGAATGTTTTAAATTCTTCATGACAAAAATGTAACAAATTTCGTTAATCTTTTTATTTTCAATCTATTCACATATACATCAATCATGTACATTTATCCGGTATTATACAAAATCCGAACACTTAGAGAACATGTATCACAACACACAATGTCGAATTTGATTTGGACATCAGTCTCGGAGAGTACATACAATCCTCCACATCTACACGGAAAGGTGTAAACATGTTCATCACTGTCCGGCGTGTCACTTCTCTCGAACTCTTCGATTTCAATATCATCTTGAATTGGCCAGTCTTGTGATATGCATCTTTGTTTCCACTTTATGTTATACTGGTTTCTTAAGTCTTCATCACCTAAAATTTTCCAAGCAAAACTAATCTTGGCAAATTCGTCATTTGCATGTGACAGCTTTTCCTCACTTTGAGAAGCAATTTTGTCTGGATGAGTCTTTAATGCGAGCTTCTGATAACATTTCTTTATTTCTTCACATGTTGCCGATTCCTCGCACCCTAAAATATTATATAAGTTTTCCATTAGCTCACAAATATAGAAAATCCATCATGTTACATGTTGCATGACACATGTTGCATGTCCATTGCTACTTTCACTTCCAAATCAAAAGTAGCCGGAATATTTTTAATTCGGATAAAATGTAGTCTCGATTTGCCCAGACTCTCGCTTTCGAAACAGCGATCTTATTCATAGTTTTTTTTATATCAATATTTAGACATATTTTGGTATTAGTTCTATCAGTATCAATAAAATTCAAGCAATATTTCTCCAATCTACGAATGCCAACTAGAACAACTTACTATCAACTTCCGGATAAATTAAACTTGAGGACAGACGAGTCAACGAGATGTCTAAGTTAATTGCCGAAATCAAAGATGTTTTAAGCTTACATTTGGTGACCAATGTACTTCTTTCTATAACATACTATATTCTGAAGGTCAATCGTCCGATATGTGAATACCTCTTTGATGATTGCTTTCTCGAATTGGTAAGAAAATAACTTTTTAACAGCTGATGCCTTGGGGCTTGATTAAGACGCTATACTTGGCGTCTATTTTATCCAATATGTCAACAAGAATTGGAATTTAATAACATTATGCAACATTAAACATTTAGTTTTTACCTTGTACACAGAGTCAATGTTGACAAGAATAATTTGCTGAATTATATCGTATTTATTTGAGTTATTCACAGTATTTTAAAATATGATAAAATTAATGAATTAACAATTGACCTCTAAATAGCATAAATCTTTAAAAATCTCATAACTAGAACAAAAAATGATATCATTGATTACAGTGGTTTAATGTAAGAATGAAACATGCCTAGTTTACATTATAAGCTACATCTTTTAAAGCAATAATATAAAATTAAATGCATTATTAGTTCTTTTGAAATGTCATTTCAGAAAGAATGGGAATGGCTTACATTTCTTGGGTGCATCATAGTGATAAAAGGTCGCAGGCAATGTAAGTATTGATCATTTATTGATCATGTTAGAGTACTCGAGCATCAAAATTTTCTAAATGTTTATCTTTATTCGTTATAAAAATCACAAATATTTTTTTTTTTAAGAATTTATGTTTTACTACAGTTTTCATTTTGCAGCTGCATTCTTGGATTATGCCAACACAGCCTGCATGTTTGCAAAGTTTTTGAATGGAGTTATGTTGTTTAAAGCAAGCCCAACCTATGGTTTTGTTTATTTTCTGGCGGTATTGTGTAAGTATACTTAAAACAATTTTTCTTAATAATTGCATGTCAACAAATGTTTAACTACTGTAAACGTATTACATTTAGCTGTGTATTCTATTTAGAGATTTTGGCGAAAAACTGTGTCCGCTAAATCAAGTACATCGCCAAATGTAAAATATATAAGTAGATGAATAGGTACATTCAGAAATGCGCTAAATCAAATCTATGCTAACTTGTTGAAAATCATATTTTGCCAAATATTGTACATGCTAAATATAATCCCTATACAGTATGTCCAAAAGAGGAAAGTATAAAGCAACAAATCAAGGTCCAACATCACAAAATTTTCACTTGTCAGACAATGGACAAGTTGTCACATATGTTATGTGTTCATTTACATTCACATTGTTCCATGATGGTAAAAAAAGAAACTCCTCCAATCAGATAATTCTCTGCAAAAGTTGGAAAATGAGTTGGACTATTACACATTTATATTGAGCCAATTATTTTTTGGAAATGTTATATCACTAATTTCATTTATTTATTTATTTGTAGTACACACTATTGTTCTTCCGAGACCAGTGTATCAAGGACCTGAATATATCACATATTTCAGGGGACCTCATTTACAGGTATGAATTTCATCTTGGATTTTATTACATATACTATACTGTGGTTTCATCAATATTTGTTGAATACCAATTTTCTTGAATTTCGTTGTTAAGTTGATCCATGAAAATAAATTATTATTGAAGTGCAATCTCTACTGACATTTTGGATTCATTGGATCCTGGGTCATGAATTTACGTATCCTCGAAACTGTGATTTTCATTAAATCCACGTAAATTGATACCCACAAATATTAATGAAACCACAGTATTAAGCCTATAAATAATTTGTATGTATCCCCTTGTACAAAATTATGGAATGAAATTTAGCATGTACATGTAAAACTTGTATCCTACCTATTGAAAAAAAAATTTTTTAAGTAGGTATATAAAAATTAAAAATCAAACTGAATATGATTCAGCTATTGTACTTGTATATGATTTCAAAATGAGTTATAGAACTTACTTTGTGTATTGGTGATCATTGTATGAAAAAGTCCTTTGGAAAATTTGTTGCTAATACCCAAATCAAAGCAGTGTTCATAATGTAAGAGTAAAGAATGTTTTAAAAATATGATTTAAAAAATGGAAGAGAGGTATGACAGATATAGAATCCATTTTATATAGACTTAGCATTATTTTACTTTCTTCCTTTCAGGATGAACTGGAAAGAGACAAAAGAATAACCTGGATTGTCACATTTTATGCTGCATGGTCACCGCAAAGTGTTACTTTTGCTCCAATTTTCTCAGAAATTTCATCTCAGTATGTGCATTTTATTAATCCATTGCAAATTTCAGAAACAAAACAACAAGTTTTATATCATTCTTACACAGAAAGAGAGAGAGAGAGGAGAGAGAGAGTATATAGTATTTGAAACAATATAAATAAAGATGAACAATAATTGCTTTCTTAAATAACTAAATTTGATATTGTATAAGATCTGTAATAATTTTCATTGCTGTTTAAAGCATTGATATGAAATTATGTGGTGGATCAAATTTACAATATCACTCATATTATAGTAATTATTCAATTCTTTAGATATAAACTTGACAACCTGAAGTTTGGAAAAATTGATGTATCAAGGTATCCAGACGTAGGAGAGAAGTAAGTACTAGCAAATTAAAAACTTGAGCATTCCTCAGCAAACGTGACCAGTTTTAATGTTGTGTTTATTTTAGGGATGTCAGTTTTACTCGGTTGGCTTAGTTGATTAAAGTGACACCGTGACTTTCGAACACCATAATTTTTAAAAAGTTTACCTTTTCATATGATAAATAAAAAATGTGAACATCCTGTAAAAATTTGATATTTGCTAAATCATGGGTTTGTGCGTCACCATGTCTCTTTAATTGGGGGCTTTAGTCAAGCAATAGTCGAGTACTCCTTCATTTATTTGAAACTGTGTGTATTTTGCAAATCAAATAATGCTACTGCACATAATTGTGTCTTAAAATATAAAAAAAAAAAAAAAAAAATTAAAACTGAATGTGTACCAGAGACATATATATAAGTCCCTGTGTGTACTAAATGTATTTGATTTAAAATAAATATAAAAGTATTTTATGTAAATATCCGTTTGCAATTGTCCTAGCTTTTCCATTTTTCTTGTGACACTTACACAGAACTGAGCTCTATTTCATCTTAGGCAAATCAAATGTGACCTGTTCCATTTTAAGTCATTGTCTGTGCCTAACCAACGATTAAAGTTCAATAACTATAAAAACAAACACATTAAGATGATTATTGATGTGATTAAATTTATGATTATACAAACATCTAATCCAATAAATAACTGATTAGAAGAAACACAAATTGTTTTTCTCAAATACTGTCTGTCTAAGTAAGTCAAAAGAGATCAATTATTAGCCGCTTATAAAAATACACTAGGGACACTGACGGAAAAGAGTGTAACTTACGGATCAACCATGCCGAGAAAAAAACCCCAGTTATTTTCATTCATAGCCAAAAAACTGCAGCATTACGAATAAATAAATAAATAAAATGTTTTGAATTTTATTCACATTATTGCGAGTAATCGATTAAGAAAATTTTAGTCGATGATCGGTGTGACCGAGCAATAGTTGAGTACTCATTGACATCCCTGGTTTATTTGTGTATCTAATATCTATATAGATTGTAAGGTTTAATTGTGCTACAGTATTATATATCAAATATTTTTTAGTTTTGTGATAAATGCTGGTATCAGATTAATGATTTTGATGTAGGTTGGACTTGAGTTAAATTTAATGTCATCAAAGAAGCTAAAAACTTGTTTATTTCTTAAAGGTTTAATGTAGACAGTAGTTCTTGGTCTAAACAACTCCCCTCTGTGATTGTGTTTGAAAATGGGAAGGAGACAAACAGAAAACCATTCATTTCACCAAAGGGTACAGTTGTACGATACAGGTTTACAAAGGTTAGTAGTTTTACAAAATTCATCAAATTCTGATACTACAAACAAAAATATCTTCCCATGTTAAATTACCACTACAAAAGTATACAAATCTAATGTGAAAATTATACACCTTGGTATAACTTATTTACGTATTAAGATGTATAAATTAATTAATTTTCAAAAGTTAACACAAAACTCTATAACCACATATATAATTTAAATTACAGTTTTATATTCATTTGTTTTTGGCTTTACATTATCTGTTATCTTGTTGATAAATTTAAATATTGAAGGGTGATTTCTACATTAGAATTCATGAAAAGATCAAGTTATCTTAATGTTGCACAGAATTACATTCCACAGACCACTGGTATTTCAATATCAGATTCAGGGTATATGACTGGGTCAAATTTTTTTTTTGGGGGGGGGGGGGTTATTGAAAGATTGAAAAAAAAGAGTTATTTTATCCATTTTTGATTTTTTGTATTTTATAGGAAGGATTGATTGCCGATTTTGATCTCAATAACATCTACCAAAAATGCAAACAAAATCCTCTGAAGGTACGCAAAGAAAAGAAGGATGAAGATATTGCCAAAGAGAAGAAAGAAAACTAAAGTCAACAACAGATGTTATAAAAAAAACTTGCATGTGCAATTGGAGAAGGACTTACTAGTGTGTGCAATGATTACGATTCGCTAAATTCACATATCTGTATGTAATATGTTCAATGATTGGTGGATGTGCATGGCCACATGTCAGACTCTGATGTGACAATATTCAGATTTCATATGATGGGATATGGTTTCCTGACAAGTACTCGATCTTAAAAGAATTTCTAAACAGGATCAGGCTGTCAATCAATTTACGTTATTTTGTATGAATCTCCTTTTAAATGTTTGACTGGAATGCAAGATAATAAAGTCAGTTTTCTTATTTTTAAATGGCTGTTAAATTTTTAAGCTTGATAATGTTCTTGCTAATTGAAATATTGGTCAGTACTGAAAGGCATTATTATTGCTCAAAATTAACACAATTCAACATTGTGAATGAAACATTTATTTGTGATGAATCCATCAATTAGTGATTAGTTTTATGTACAAAGAACTCCTATGTGGTAGTTGAAGAGGAGGACCTGGGTCCTTTGTGGTAGCCGAAGAGAAGGACCCAGAACCTAATATGCCAGTTAAAGAGGAGGACCCAGGTCCTATGTTTCAGTTGAGGAGAAGGACCTGTGTTCTAATGATCCAGTTAAAAAGGAGGACTTAGGTCCTATGTTACAGTTGAGAAGGTCTCGTGTCCTATGTTGCAGTTGAAGAGAATGGCTCGGGTGCTAATGTGCCAGTTAAAGAGGAAGACCCAGGTCTTCCGTTGCAGTTGAAGAGAAGGACTCATGTCCTATGTGGCAGTTGAAAAGAAGGACTCGGGTCCTTTGTGGCAGCTAAAAAGGAGGACTCGGGTCCTATGTAGCAGCTAAAGAGGAGGACTTGGGTCAGAAGAGGACCCGTGTTGTTTGTGGCAGCTGAAGTACCCGGGTTCTGCGAAGCAGTTGAAGAGGATGACCCAGGTCCTATTTGACAGCTGAAGAGGAGGACTAAGGTCCTATGTGGAGGTTGAGAAGAGGTCCTTTAGGAGAAGGTGTTTTTGAATCAAGATTAATTATTACCTATATATAAGCTGTGAGTGTCGGAAAAAAATATTTAACAGTTAATGCCTTCCGCGATCATCGACGATGTGTTTTGAAATTTCCAAATCATACATAAAAACAGCGAACATTCATCAAATGAAAAGCAATAAGTTAAAAGACCACGATAGGTAGTCACTGTTGATTGGAGGACTGACCAACTTATGTTCCACCCGCGAATTACAAAGGAATCATTTTCATGAAATGACATAAAAACAATTGTCAAAAGGACAATTGTACAATGGAGAATCTAAAAAAGATAAGTTTCACTTCAGATGATGCAGCAAATGTAAGGTGAATGTTGTGGGATGAAGTATAATATCTCATAAAACTTCTGATTACTTGTAGGACATACGTGCAATTGGATTGATTTGTTTGTAGCAATGAGTGTGTCCCTACAATTAAAGTAAACAATATTTTTCAAATATTATAAAGTGGCGAAATTCTTTAATATATTTGCACAACAAGGAAATATACTGTGCATTTTTAGCTTTTACCTGAACATTTTATTTAGTAAAATTATACCAGATTTATCTGTGTGTATATATATTAGTAGAACA
Organism: Magallana nippona; assembly: GCA_033439105.1. Lineage (NCBI taxonomy): Eukaryota > Metazoa > Mollusca > Bivalvia > Ostreida > Ostreidae > Magallana > Magallana nippona. Next base: position 22,079,673 of record CM065922.1, read on the forward strand.
CTTATCCAGTGACCTCAATGAAAAGTGGAGGGGAAAATCATTACAATGTAACGTCAGTGAATGTAACCATCATAAAACCATACAAACGAAATTATATCATAACTCTGAGTTATTGGTACTTATCAAATCAGTTCAATCTATTGATAATCAACAAACAGCTATCTTAATTCTATTTACTTCACATGGCATTTCCTCTTGTTATTTGACCCCGGAAATATTAATGGCGCAAGAAATTCGAACACCATTTAATTCTCCTTTTTTCATTGGAATACGTCACAACTAAAGGGTTATTTTCTTGAATTGGAAAGAGAATGTAAGGTGCAAACAGTTCTGCAATGTTGAAAGCATGTTATGAGAGCAATTTACTACAAGTGTAAATGCCAATATTGCGTGAAGGAATTATCTTCTAATCCTCTTGGCATTTCTTGAATTGAGAAATTGATAAAATTGTCCAAAAAAAATCTTGCGATAAAAGTTGGCCAAACCTCAGACGATATAATACCGCAGATAAAGAAAAAACCGTTTCTGACAAAAATCCTCAAACTATAGCTATAAAGCACAGTAAATTAAGCAACAAAGAAAAATAACACGACCTTATATCGGAAAATTCAAATAGGTAACAAGTATATATCACAGAAAACATCTCCGGCTGAACAAGTTTCCAATTTTCCGCTAGTGTTTCCGGATAATATGTGAAAAGATTTAATGCAGCGTAAATTAATGTATTAATATTTTCCTAGTTTCTTTTGAATGTTAATTCATTCAATAATACAAGACCCGTTTTAGCAGAAAGGCGTGTCGTTAATTGCAAACCATCGTATTTATTTAGATTTATGACATCTGTAGAAATTGGGACTGATGACGTCAGAATTTCTTTGTACTCTCTTGTGCAACTGTATGATGGCACACATTACTGAATGCATGCATGCACTTTGCGTTACTTACTTATATATATATATATATATATATATATATATATATATATATATATATATATATATATATATATATATATAACACTGTGCCGGATAATTATGCCAGTGCCAAGGTGGCATTTTTGCACCCGTCTAAGCTGCATATATCGAAAAATTCAAATACGCCATATGATAAACCATTGCTTAAAGAGTTTACAACCACCTTTGTTATCATTTTTTCTCACCTGTCAGGTGAGATATTTACCTTTCAAAACTAAATTCCTTCAGGAAAATAATTTCTTCCATAGGAAAAACAGTATTCCTATAGAAAATGAGAAATTTCCTGTCGGAATACAAGAACTTCCTATAGGAATTTCAATTCCGATAGGACTTGATAAAATCCGATAGGAAATTTTAATTTCCTACAGGAAAACTACCTGTCTGAGTCAAATTCCTACAGGAATTAGTTATTCCTACAGGAAATATAATTCCTATAGGATTTTTTTTTAGAAAATCCTATAGGATTGTCAATATTTCCTGTAGGAGAATCGTTTCTCCTATGGGATTTATCATTTTCCTATGGGATATTAATTTTTAGAGGTAAATATCTCACCTGACAGGTGAAACACACTAAAAACAAAAGTGATTATATACTTTCTAGACAATGGTCTATCTTTTGGTATATATGGATTTTTCCGAAACTGCATCTTAAGCGGGTGCAAAAATGCCATCTTGGAACTGGCATAATTATCCGGCACAGTGTTTTATATATATATATATATATATATATATATATATATATATATATATATATATATATATATATATATATATATATATAAGTCTGTAATGGAGTTTCGACAAAACCTTTTTAAAAATGAGTAATTATAAGAGAACATAATTTTAAATCACATTAAAGAACTATGATGCACAAAGCCTTCTGATTTTTATTGTTTTTCCAACCTTTTATCGAGGTTACCAATTTTGGAAATGGCATGAGAAAGAAGATGGGTAGATAAGGTGTGTAAATTGCTTATACAAGGAAGGATAAGATGCTGAAAAATTAAGATATCAACAAATCTGATAATTTTTCAAAAAATCATTCAAAACAATGGATATTTAACATAACATCGATTTGTAATCCTCAAATATGTTCAATACTTGGAATGTGTTGATTTTAACTGGCGTACTGATTTCACAAATCATTGCTTCCATGTTACTAAGAACATTTTAAACACATTTCTTCGAATTTTGCCATTTTCTGAATTCAAGGGTCACTGCTACATGTAGCTTGTTCACACTAATTTTATCTATCATGTCCTTCAACAGAAGATTTTTTCAAGTATCATTTTTTTATGTTTAACTTTATCATCTTTCTGAAAAATTTAAAAACCTGGAGTGTTTGGTACAAATTAACATCAATTTTCTAACTTGCTTCATTATTTTTTTTTTCAGGTGAATTTTTCTTTGGTTTTCTGTGTAAAGGTAAAATTGGCCCCTCCTTTTGTGGCCTCTTTTGATTTTTAATGATACAAAACTAATGAATTTCGAAAGAATTAAGCTACGTTGGTCCATCTTATTTATAAAATGAACACTTTAATATAAGACACCTCTAACCCCCTTTGGCTTCTTAGTCAAAACTAGAGATTGTGATGTAAATAAAAAATTATTTTAGATTTTGAACTAGTTTTCTTCCAGATCAATTTTTTGCTGTTTTTGTGAAATTGCCCCAACCAAACTTAGTCTTTCTCTGACATGAAGGGGTTATGATATAAAGTTGAAACTTTTTTAAAATATTAGCTTGTTTTAATCAATAGTGGTATATAGTCTTCGTATCATTTAGGATGAAAATTAAAGTGGTTTTTTTTTTTATCTCTCTTTATTGTTTTATGTTCTTTGACCCCTCCCCTTTTGGGTGTACCTTCTTGAAACCGGGTATCACGATTTGTATATAAACTTGAATTTCTACTTATTATATATGAAGCTTCATGTAACAGTTTTGATATTACTTGTTATTTGGTTCTTAACGAGGAAACTAGTAGTTGTAAAACAACTATCTATTTCTTTCGTTTCATGTTCATATCCCGTTAAAAGTTGTTTGTTTCCATCAGTTCAACAATTTCAACAACAACAAAATTCACCAAAGGTTGGTTTGTTCCAATTTTGGAAAAAATAGCTTAATGGTTCTGAATTTTAAAAACTTAAGACTGGCGACATGCGATAATAAAAAAAGTTTACTCTCGCTCGGTTCAGGAGAGCTAACCTACATTATGAAAGTGTCGATTTAATTAATTCAATATTCCAAGCATATATTGCATTAATTATTCCTAATCATATGTCAATATTGTGGTAAAATATTATAAAACAAATATTCACCTGAATGAATAACTGTGTTAATTTGCTTGAAACTGGCTTTTTCTTTTAGTACCCTTTGTTTCCTATGACGGTAAAGGTTTTGTATTATATATCTTCATTTGATCTCACTTTCACTTGACCATCTTGTACTTAGTTTATCTCTGTCTAAATCTGTGAAATCTACGATTGAAGAGTGACAACTAGACAAAACGTTATGGAATCTAAATTTACAAATTGCTGTAAAACGGTTCCTCAATTAATCCACCATGTTGCCTAACAAGGTTAAATTTTCCGAGTGACAGAACGCTAGCCTTTGTGCTCTTGTGCCAAATTATTGGTGACTGATCAAATGTTATAGGCCAACTATATTTACCTGCACGTTTTAGTATGGACGAAACTATAAATACAATGCTGAACTTCAATACGATTTTCAAATTGATTTGAATTATATTGGTTTTAAAGTTAGCAACGTAATACCTACAGTTGTATGTACATTCTGGTAGTTGTACATATGTAGCTCATTGATTACCTTTGCAACTAACTAACTAACTTTATTTTCTCAGCAGTTCGCAAATGTATTCGTAAATAAGGTATATTTTAGTAATATATCAAGATATAAATTACGATATAAATTACAATCTATATCGATAATCGTCATAACAAATACATGAACATGTGTATTAGTTTTTTAATTTTGAAAATAATATTATAAATATCATAAGTTTTTAGTTTTGAAAATAATGTTATCACTTGTCTGCTTTTTTCTGTAATATTGTTTTACAAATACATAGTCTTAGTTACTTCCTTAATTATTATTTACATGACAATTTGAAATAGTTTTGTGCATAAGGAATAGAATAAAGCTTGTAAGTTGATAGAACTTGTGTCTAAACCTTTTGTAGATGTACAATAAAATAGGCTCAAATTAAACCTTGCAACGCTCGCAATATTGAAAGTGAAAGTAAAAATGACGGATATCTTATTTGTTACGTTATGTTACAGACAGATCTGTTATACATGTATCAGAATTTTAGATTTAGCAGAGGAGATTTGGAATACCTTAATAGAAGAATTTGTCTTTTATACAGATATTATGATCTTTAATACCATAATCTTTTTTCCCTATTTTTATCAAACAATTATTGGATTGTTGAATTTTGTGTAGTTTTAATTGCAATGATTAAACCGCAAAACCATTAAATTCAACAAGAAATGTGTTTTGCTAATATATAAAATGCGTTTGAAATGTGTTACAGTTCGATATAGATGGAAGAGCCAATCCGAATCTGACCTCTGCATGACACATCGTCAAACTGGTCATGTTATGTTTGCGTAATGATTTAATCCTGTTTTAACCGTGTCAATCCAGCAAAACGGCTGAGGCCCCATTATAAACAATTGTGTGCCTTGTCGCAAACAACAATCGGAATATATGAGAAATAGTATTGTGGTTCAAATTATCATTGAACATTTTCCAAAAAAGAAACGATCGACTTTAAAACAAATGTTGTCAGCAGGGCTTAGTTCTTTCAAAGGTATATTTAGTCGATGTAAATATGACGTCAAAGACATCAAATGAGCACCATTTGGACGTCACAAGGTATCAGTGTCAATACTTGATACGTTCTTTAAGCAATTTAAGACACTAGTATCCAAAACAGTCGAAAATCCTTTCTAAAAAATCATTCTGAAAGATATTAAAATGTTTGAAAACGACAAGAAAGATTTATTGTTCCTACTCCGACGCCCAGTGTCTAAAAACCGGAAACAGTTCTTCAGAATTTGAAGGTGGAGAGGTCACGATAACGGTGTTCTCTCATGGAATATAATAAAGCTTCTTTGTGTTACTGGCCATCAGAGATGGACAGAATAAGCGATTTTTTTATTTTTAGAAATCTGCAGAATTATGTTCGGAAAGAATTCATTTTTCTTCCCTCGGAAATTCAAAATAAGATATGAGCAAACGTTTTCGGATCATTTACACCATGATAATTTAATTGGGGTGAATTACTTAATTGTCGACTATTTTGGTTTGCATTGTACTTTGGCGAATTTTACATTGATTTCACTGAGGTGCGTAGCTGAATTTAGAGAAACAGGACATCTCTGATTTTATCAAGTTTTGTTTGTATTCCTATTGAGGTTTTCTCACAGCATCGTTTTAGTTATAAATCAAACGAGAGAGAGAGAGAGAGAGAGAGAGAGAGAGAGAGAGAGAGAGAGAGAGAGAGAGAGAGAGAGAAATTAAAGAAGAAGGGAATGTGAATTGCAAAACGATTATTATTGATTTATTATTTGTTTTAGTAAGTCATAATATTTTCACTAAATTGTAAATACAATCGCGTGGGGTTATTCGTTGGTGTTCCCGTATCGATATATATTTCAGATTCGCGTTAAAAATGAAAAACTAATACATGTAGAATCAATTTACAAATTGAAAAAATACATCTAACAGGTTGTATAACAATACATGCATTTGAAAATTATTCAGACAATATGCTATAGGCTTATAATCAAATGCCATTATGATCTCTCTTGTTTAACTTTACTATGGTTCATCACACAGTAGAAAAAATCAGATTTAAAGCGAAGTAATAAAATTAAAGCAATGAAAGCTAAATTAAGTATAAATTATTGTGCTTTATTGCACATATAGAATACATTTTCTTAATTTTAAGATAATTCTTTTATTTTTCTTTTCGTTTTCTTCAATTTGTTTTTCATGTATATGTGTATATACAGTATATATATATATATATATATATATATATATATATATATATATATATATATATATATATATATATATATATATATATATATATATATTTGTATTTTTCCTTTAAGAATACGAATAGACGACAAAGCTTATTGCTCCACGTCATTTTCCAGAAAAGATAGTTTTAAAGTCTAAATAAAAAATAACCTCTATCACGCGCAACTTCTAACTGTAAACGATCTCAAAATTTACACACATAGAGTGCACCAAGTATTTCATCAAAGCATCGAAAATGTCGTGTTTGTAGTAAATTGGGTGGTCTCTTCTGTTTTCTGAGGTGTGCGCTGCTAAAAAGAAAAAAAACCTGTCGTTATCATATCACGTAGATGACATCAGCCAGAAAAGGGCCATCACCTACCCAGTGTGAAATACACTGGTACCAAAATGGACCCCGGTCCCTCCCTGCAATTACTACTCAATTTCTTTAAATGATTTGATGGACTTATAATTTGTCGTCATTCATACTGAACGTATTCGATTGACAAATGTGATCATTCGGTGAAGTTTCTTTTTTATCTTGTTGCGTGGGTAAAAAAGAAATAAAGGTTGTTCTAGATATGTTTAAGCACCCTGCATTGATTGCAGGTTCCAAGATTATCAAAATATCAGATCATTTTTTCCCTCTAAACGTCGAAGTTCTTTGATTTATATACAAAGCCGTTAAATTGAATATCTGATCAGTGTTTGATAATGGAAAGTGTCACAGCCATTCTTTGGGATGATGACTTCCCAAATGTAAACTTGATTATGGGTGGTTACCGGGCTAATACGACTTTAATTGTTGCATAAAAGCATGAAAAAATCTCTCGGTGAAAACATTTAGAAAATTTTAAATGTCGAAAGTACAAGATCAATTCGTCAAGATGGCTATCTCCTATCTAAGTGTCCGCTTGATACTGGGAGTCTTGTTCTTTTGACACACCCTTTGTGTAATTTCACAAATTGTCCACATAGTTTAGCATCAGGAAATCAAATACACGTGAAAACTCCTCAATGGAAATTCATACCTAGTACTATGACGCAAACTGTATTAGAGTTTTCACTTTTATATTGTCATTCACAAACTACGGTTATAAATTTTGTACTCTCTCTCTCTCTCTCTCTCTCTCTCTCTCTCTCTCTCTCTCTCTCTCTGATTAGCAAATTGATTAGGAATAATTTCATGCATGTATGTCTTGTAACATCTGCATGAAATGTCATACCGTTTACATATAGTTTTAGTTTATTGGAATTTAGCCAAAAATGATGAAAACTTCAGATATTAGTTCCATAACCTTTATATTTTTATAATATTGTAGACAATGAAAAACTACAGGATATGTATAAAAGACCCTTTCTGAAGAACATGAATCCAATAATTTTATAAAAACGAATCTTGGATAAATACAACATGTACGTGTGCTTAATTTTGCAGCATTCAGAAAACTCAACTATATTGTACTACAATAAAATGTAAGATGCGACGTCACATGCACAAATTGCCATTGGAATATCCGTACCATGTGTAAAGTTATTTTACAAATCATAAATTGCATTCCTGAAAATATTGTATAATATACTTTCTTGTATCTCATATCCCATTCCATGGTTTTGAAAGTAATAAAATGAAGTGGAAAATGAAGGGGCTTGTTGATGATTAAGTATCCATGACCCACCTTGAAACCATCTTGGCGCACTGCTCAGTTGATCAATCCGTAGTTTCATATTGCTGTCTAAGTTTGTATTTCTTTCTTAGAAATTTTATGACAAATATTGTACTTATTGTATTCATCTCATTTCGCAGCTTCCGGTCATGCGCATAGTGCTGATATGATTGCCGATTCCAATGACATTTTAAAGATATTCAAATAAATCAAAAGGATTTAGAAATTGATCTTCACACTGGTTTTTGGTACAGAGATTTGGGGGTTTATGAACAAAGTGCTTTATATGCCATCTTTATGGACTGAACTCTCAATGAACAGTGTACAAAATTTAAATGCAAACTTAAAATGTTACTGTGGGTTGGTGTGCATCATTGCATGTTATATCAAAAAAGCAAATCTAATAACTGACAAATTTCTGTACAAATCTACCTATTATTCTATGATGAGAATAATGCCTATTTTTGACTATCACTGATTAAACTACTGCGCTTTTTAGATCGATGAGTAAATAACAATGAATTGGATGAAACAGGGAGAGATGGAGATTGAGGGAAGAAAATACCTGTGCGATGAGTTTATAATAAATGGCTTCCAGGTGTCAGTTTACATTCGCAGAAAAAAAAGCGGAGTGACAATAATGTAGATGGTCATTGATAAAGACGATCGATCTTCAACCAAACCCTCTAGATGTCTAATTATAAAGAACGCCACCTCAAACTGGAATATATACCGCCAACACAACTGATTGTATCATAGATTAAAAATTCCACATTTCTGTCGTGTGTTTATGTAACCTTGACGGCGAAACGCTACAAGACAGACGTATTTGATTTAATTTTGCAATACGTGATCACTTTTTTTTTTCTTTTTTTCTTTTTTTTTTCTTTTTTACAAATTTATTGCTGTCTCCATTCATAGACATAGTTTTATTTATCCTTTTTTACCTTTATTCATAGTCTGCACTATATGAAAAAATGTAGACAGTTACGACATCCACGGTTAGATTTCCGGTAGATTTCCGGTTGACGTCCCATTGGTCCTAACCTCTGTATAGATCCCCCGGGCTTCAAGGAAAATATAGATGACAACCTGTCTGTACATTTCATCGTTTCCTCTTAACTTTGTTTGATATTCTTATTTGTTTCTTTTTACAATTATCTTGTCTATTGTGAATATCAACACTAGAATAGATCAAGAATTATGATCCATCAACATTGGGACCAACATTGATTTGTTTCCCCATGATAAATGCTTTCTAAATAGGGTTATAGCTGCCAGCAAATTTGAATGATAGAAAACGTATTACCAAATTAAAACATATTTTATCATATATTTTATAAAAATTTATTTTTGTGATCACTTTCCCAGAAATGATAAAAATGGATATAAAGCCTATGTAGGGAAATGTTTTTTGAAGAGGTTTGGATACATGTCTTTGGTTTTTGGGCTTCTTTTTTAAATCCTACTTTCGTAATATTATGGACATCAGACAAATATTTGCATATATGCGTGCAATTTTTCATATATCAACCAATGTTTATGGCTAAAACAATTATCATATCACCATTATGTATCATGATATAGTAAAAAACAATTGTATCCACCAGGAGCTTACTAATTTTGTGTACTGTATGCATATCCTTCCAAGCAAGGTGGTGAATTTATAATTTCTGTGGGAGTTTTCATATGATAGGATATGTCATAAGCAATGTTAAATGTGAACAATCGCACAAAGTAAAATATTACAGGAATATGTAACTCTATCTCAACTGTAGCACCATTTGCTAATGTTAAAGCATTTTTTTTTACTTTAAATTGGAATACTCATTTGCTGTGTATAATAAACATTTGTGATCTCCAGAAATTGATATACCAAATAAGAAAACAAAAAGTGGGTTTATCTTCCAGTGACTTCCAGATAGAATTTTGCTCATGCAACCATCTTTTCATTGGCTCGTAAATAATGTTAAATGAATTATCAAGCTAACATGGTGTTCCGATGGGGCCACTTCGACCTTCGCACTTTCGCCTTCAGGGTGAAGATGCGTCGCATCTTCGCACTTTCGCTCCTTCGCCTTCGCAACTTCGCCTTCGCAACTTTGCACTCTCGCATCTTCGCCCTAAAGGGGAAAGTGCGAAGGTCAAAGTGGTCCCATAGGAAGACCATAAGCTAAACCTAATTTCTGAGAAACTCAACACATGCATGACATAATGTTGTATTGCAAGTTTTGAAATTTACTAAGTAACGTTAAGCTTCATATTAACGCCAACGTAATAAATTCATAAATCACAATAATTTAATAGGATCTTGTTAGTCCGTTTTCCCTACTCCGACGACAACTTATCAACGTTGTTTGCTACCAATTTCGATGTAAAGCATTTCTGTAACGTTCTGTGACAATGAATACAAACAGTTGTTTACCTTTGAGGTTTATGCGAACCTGTTGTGTGTTTTCGCTTGTTACACTGTTTTTGCTTTACAATAGATTTAAGGATTCGGCGAAAGTAAATACAAATATTTACTTACATGTTGAACTGCGTAAGCAGGGCAAAAGAAATAAGTGATATCATTTAGCACCTTAAAAGTTTCTGCCCCCTCCCGCCTACTTCTGATTTCAAGAAAAGGGAAAGAATATCTACTGTCAATAAATTTTCTTCAATAGAGGGTAATTCTTTAGATTATAGAGGAATTTTTCATTTGAATTGTATGATTTAACGTTACATTTCAAAGACGTTAGAATATTTTTCTTTTGTTTTCAAATAACTGATAATGTTCCTGACTCATTTTCAAAAGGGGCTAATTCGCCTCTTCCGTTTTGTTCCTTTCATTTTACGATAAATCCCACTGGATCTGTAGGTTTTAATGGAGAAAATGTCCATCCTCTTTCTTTTTCGTGTATTGGTTCCATGTGCTCGATTCAACAGCTGCGACTCCTCAAGTCCCCGACATTTTTTATGATTTCTGATCCTCTGTTACTGTTGATAGGACAAGTTAACACTGCAGCATTTCAAAGCAAAATCATAGCCTTATTACTGGTATTTGTTGTGGTTTTATATGCGTTTTATCTCATGTGCATAGTTAGAACAACACACTTAAAAGCACTGCAAAATGGCATTCTATGAATGAAACGGTGAGGGAAATCAAATGATTTGTATAATGGAATGTAGATAAGCCTGCAAGTGTATGCAATAATTTACGACATTTTATATTGCACGTATTATCTATTCGTTAAAATTTCACATATCTGATTCAATGTAAGAAGTGAATTCAAACTTGAGATTAAACCTTGATCATATCAATTTCTCTAGGCGTTTTATTAATTCAGATATGATGTTTTCCCATTATAATTTATTTGTGAGTCGTGGTATGAAACGAAATGCATGTCATGGTGTGAATTTCACGCTTTCGGTGAAAAGGAAACGATTTTATGACTGAACAAATCAGGGTTTCGATAAAATAAAGCCTTGGAATCCTTCTTTAATCCATATCCTCTGGATGTTACTTAGTATATAAATCAATTATATATATAGTGATTTGTTGGCATAGACAAAAAATAAATACTTGTAACAAGAAACTGACAGTATGTTTAAACGTTAATTTGAGATTTTGTCGTCTTCTTTATATTATGAATGTGGCAAACACAAAAATTGATCTATTTATGACCCTCTTAAAAATTTGATGTTATAAATAGGTCAATTTTTATAATCCTCTAATTTTTCTGATTTGCAAAAGAGTCCCTGGTGTCCAAATATATGTAAAATGTGCATGTGTGAGTTAATTCTTAGATAAGAAGAATTGTCCGGCATATATAACTTGTTGCAAGATGAATATGTACTAAACAGTCAGAGAAGTGTGATGAAGTCAATATATAATAGAAGGATATTTTTGTTTGATCCGTCGTACGTTCATTGAGTATATTATGAGAAAATCAGGTAAAATATCTGGACACATATTTACAACGAGCCTATATTCAGCTTGAGCCCATAGGTCTGTTAGTCCTTCCATACTTTAGGATCTCATTATACGTCTGGTCTGACAATTACCCATCAATGCTATAAAATTACACTCATTTGGGGGGTCAAGTTGTAAACAGGGCACTAATAAAGGGGAATTAATCTGCCATCTTACTCATCGTGTCCGCCATAAAGCAAACTGACACATAGAAGGGCCTCAAGTCTGCTCTTATTTACAGGGTATATTGAGAACTTGCTAAGCAGTATTATGCAGTTATTGCTTTTGTTTTCGGTGCACGGGGTCTTTTTAAAAGGGGGAGGGTAATTTGGTGATCAATCTTGACCAAATTATATGTGCCGTATTTTTATTATAAAAAAAATATCATTTCATTTCAAATACTTAGTTACTGGGTTTGTTGTTTATTAAATAGTGTTGAGAAATCAACCAAAAATATGTTAAAACACTTATATTTTGAATGTACCAAACTTCTACATTTGTCAAAGCTTAAATCCGAATACTTCAGCTGATTAGTAAAATAATGTTAAAGTATGTGAAAAAAATGCACAGGTTCGGGGATTTCAAATGTAAAAGATACATAAACTATCTTAGGCTTTCTTATGTTGTAAATCTTTTATCTTTGTGGAGAGCATGTATTGGAGAACCAGTTGAAGTTTGAAGGAAATTTGACAGACCATGGCATCAGTAGATTCACAAGAAAGGTGTGGTAACATATGGCTAATAAGTAGTTTTCCAAGTTGCAACAAGATTGACACGTGTGCAATTAGATTTGTATCGGTCTCTCGTGTACCCGTAAAGAGCAATTATCGCACGTAATGTGCTAATTAATATGGACAGGCATTGTGTCTCTAACTACAACAGGTGTTTTGATTAAAAATAAACAAGCGTGCTGCGAAAGTGATAATCTTAAGGTAATTATGTAATTAATCCACGCGCGGCGGTACTGTTTGGGCTTAAATTGAGTTTTAATTTTAATTTGGTCGTCTGCGAGCCTTCAGTTTTCTCGAAATTATCTTAAAAGTCGCCGCCACATTGAGTAATCGTTAATTGTTATGGAGAGTATTAACGGTTTCTTCGATTGTTAAAACATGTATTGAAATACACATAGTTTTAAAACAAATCAATTCATATGAATTTCAAACAATATATTTTCACAATAATATTTAAGCAAAAATTATAATACACATAATAATGATTTTCAAAATAAACCAGAAATACGTAATATATATCATTCTAGTTTTTTTATCGACCTAATTTCGAGAGTTGACTTTAATCTCTCTTCATTGCCTAGTATCAAGAAAAGTTTCCCCACACTATGCGCCTAAGCCCACTGTTTACCGGAATCTCTCCCTTTCTCCACCTTTGTCATTGCTCGGCGATTAGCGTGTTTAAATCTCCATCCATCAAGAAAACATACTATATTCCGCAAAAAAGAGAGCTAAAGCTAGGGTCATCTGTGGTCATTGATCACACTTGTCAAATCTTGGACAATCGTTTTTCACAAAGAATTGAAGAAAAGTTAATAATTTACGAGTTTCCGAAGTAAGAGAGAATTCAAAAACAGATATTCAAGTGACCAAAAGAATACGAAGCATGGCAATATTACAATGCATTTTATTGGAGGCAGGGGTATGGAGAAGGGGTTGGATTTGTCAAAGCGAAAAAAATCGTGAATTTAAATAAAAATTACACCAAGAATCAGAACTGATTTCAAAGATCGTGCACACCATGTAAAAGTTTGACTTTTAAATCCAATTGAAATGACATTTATCCTTGACGAGTTGTTTACGCAGAATGTCAGCGGTATTTGGAATTGTTTGAAATACACGTCCACGAAAAGGGGAAAACTTCTGTGTTTCAAAAAATGTTAGCAAACTAAGAAATAGAAGTGATATGCCAAAAAAGGATTTGGTTGGATCGTGATTTTAGAGGCCCTCATGAATCGACCCGCTCCAAACGGAGAACAAGAATTCAACAACTGGGCGATTATTAATGGTTGTAATGTGACAAATACGAATATAATTGAAAAATCTTTGAGATAAGCCACAGGTTTGATTAAAAAACGTTCATCCAGTTTGACAACGAGACTCTTAATAAAAACTACCGACTTTAACACAGAGAAAACAGTTTTTGTATGAAGGGAGGAGATAGGAATTATCCCCTTTTTTATTTACGCTTGGCTATTGATACGACAGAAATTCTTTCTGAAAGAGTGTTTAAGCGAAAAATGATAGACAATTGTGTTCTTCCAAAACGTTTTGGATATAACCATCAAAGGCTGTGGCAAAAGATAGATTAGAAGCAATTTCAAGTTTTGTTGCAGTTGTATATTGAATGTTAACGCTGAAAGATGCGAAGACCGGGCTTGCATCAAAACAAGATGAGGAGAACATAAGCAAATATAAACAAGTATCGAAGCGCTTCAGAGAAGAATTGAAGTTTCGGAGGGAGAGAAATTACCAGAAAGAAAGGAGCAGTGAGAAGGAAACACTTTAACCAATTTTTTCTTTATTACTCTCAAAAGGTAAGCTCGTTTTTATCTTCATTCAACTCTTGTAGGGGATCAAGTTTTACACCCTCTCTTTGAATTCTGGAAATTTCTATGGATTAAGGTATTAACATCTTAATCTTTTGAAGCCCCCTCTTTCCCGCTTTTTAAAAATCGTATCTGCAATCAATTTCAACGTTTATTATTGGAATATGTAGTTATTTCTGTTCAGTTGTTAGACTGCTTTTGAAGTTACAAGCACATGCATTCCGTTTTCCAATGAAAGTGTTCAATGGATTCTTTTTTCAAGGGGATTTTTATATTCAATGAATTGTTCTCATTATTTTATTTTTATTGTACAGGAAAAGTACTATCTTTGTCACTGCCTCATATCCAGTGTCTGGGAGGAGTACGTCTTTCTTGATTTATGAAAGAAAACATGCGAAATCCATAATAAATTCCGGAAGTTACTTTATATGTGCAAGGGAAACCATGTTTTGAGTTGTGTGTAACGTTCACTTTTATCGTTGCGTAATTGCTTTCATAGTAATGACGTATAAGGGATATAGTAACGAGACATTTTAGAAGATTTATACGGTATCATATTCGACAGGCTACTACTCTATATTGAGAAACCATACATCCTATAGTATACTCGATTTAACTGAGTAATTGTTTGCGTATTGATGAGAGCATTATAAATTTGGAAAAGAAAAGACGCTCGTAAATCAAGAAGTTAAAGGGAGGGAAAAATAGACATTGATCCGAAATATCCTTAGTCCTATTTTCCTCCCACATACGGGGGGAGTAAATATATATTTGAATCGATTCTGTATGTTTGTAAAGGAAAATAGCCCCTGGACGGAAATTGCTAACCTTTTAGAAACATGGAATATCGCAAAGTGTACAAATAAATTCTGAATGAAAACGGCACTGTCGGGGCAGAAATCTCTACGATGTGTTAATTGATTAGTCATTTAGATATTCCAAGACAATATTTAAAATTTCCTTTATGAACAAATGAACTATCCCCTTATTATTTTCTATCGATGTTTTTTATTCATGTTTGTTCGTTTAGAGTTATATGTTAAACATTCATACTCTTATCACTCGTCACTGAATAAAATCGGGTGAAAAAGAAATGCGCGTTTAGTACACAAACTTTTTTTTTAACTTCATAGAAAATTTGGCGCATGACGCAGGGTTTAAAGATAGACATGTATATACACTATTACAAATGTATGAATGGGGGAGAGGGACAATTTAAAATATTCGTTTAATGTTCCGA
This sequence comes from Magallana nippona, assembly GCA_033439105.1. Classification (NCBI taxonomy): domain Eukaryota; kingdom Metazoa; phylum Mollusca; class Bivalvia; order Ostreida; family Ostreidae; genus Magallana; species Magallana nippona. Next base: position 22,095,116 of record CM065922.1, read on the forward strand.
TAAGTTTAAGTGAGACAATCTAATAACTCAAAAACTAAATCACTCCGAATTACCGACAAACAAGTAATTACAACAAATTGGAGGCGTGATCCGCTTCACTGAAGCCAATCCAAATTCGTCTTGGGCCGAGGGGGCGGAGCTAACTCAGTGAGGCTTGGGGGTTAATAGGAGACAAATGGTTTCTCTTGCGTGTCGCCGATAGGTTCATTCATATGATATCAATTCGTACTGGCTACAACAACTGAGATAATTGTCAGTCTAAATTATCATAACTTATTGATAATAGTGTGGGATTTATAAATAAGGAGAAGTTTTTTGGAGTTTGTCCATATCATCCAACACACGTGGAAAAGGAGGAGGAAGTTTTTTCACTTTCAACATTTTTATTCTCGATCGACTTTATGGAAAGTATAAGAATTGGTTTGTCATATTCCTAAGAAACTATAGATGGATGAACATACAATGATGAAGACAGGTCCTAGTTAAAGAATTTGCTTTATAGAGAATCATACAGTGAAAAACTATACACTCGACCTACAGGAATTATAGTGGATATTTTATAAGGACAAGGTTCCATACCAAGATTACTTCAGTGAAATCGTCAAGTATAATTGAAGAGGTGCTGTGTTATTAAAGAATGAATCGACTGGACTTACTGTCACTTCTCCTGGGAGTTTACGTACTGTTATACCTGACGTCTGTTGCCGACAGTATTAAATGGCTGTAAGTATATTTCTTTGACTTCTGATTATTAAAAAAATACATCTTTTTTCCCCGTTGGAGTTATTGGGTTGTTGGTTAATCCGGAAACTATTTTCTGTGTATTGCTTGATGGCAAATAATGCCAAAAAGTTTCTAGGGCTGTTGTCATAGACAATTATGTAAGCCATGCTGACAAGTCTCGTGCCCTGTCTAGTTAGCGGTACAGAAGCTGCGTTATCACACGTGATTTGACAGCTGAATCAGTGCGCGGGCGCATCACCAACATCATATTGTAAGATTACGCTCATAAATCACACATATTCGATAAACAACAAGCAAAGGCAACTGGATTGTTTCTTGTAGGCCGGTGTTTTATTACTATTTTTTTTAAAACCCGTCTCGTTGTGAAGAAAAGCAGCGAGTGAGTTTTCCCGTCAAAACTTTGGTCTGTCTCTCGTCTGCTGAATTCCCGCGATAAATCAAAAAATAAAAAAGTTCAACAATAAAGTTTTCCACCCCTTTTAGCAACACAGACGCATTGAAATAGAATTGCAACTCATGAAATATCACAGTACCTAGAGACAAGTGAGAAATGAAACTTAGAATGTCGCTTTTAAGACCTCGGTCAACATATAGTTGATCGTCTATCTAGCTATGTAGAATTGCCCGAGATATGGTTTTGTTCGTTTGTTTGCCCTGCGAGACGTTCACGGGTCGTTGTTACTGAAATGGTAAAGTATTACCAGATAACTTGTAAATACAGATTGTAAGAGAGAAAGTTTCCATTTAATTATTTCCAATAGCCCTTGTATATTGTAACAAAGCTCGTAGGAGAATTGTAGATAAATGGCCAATAAATCTCTAAGAGAAAGAGAGACAAATATACAAAGAGAGAGGGATGGGGATAGGCTATAAATATGTTTTAATATAGCAGTTTTCGTCACATAGTGCAAAAAATATATAAATGGAATATACCAGTTACAATGCAGTAAAGTACAGTACTAAAATATTTTATGATCGCACAGTTCACGTTAGAAAAATGAAAATACCAGCATCCAAAACAATTCTGCTGGTGACTGTTTGTTTTCTGAATAAATTAACATTACCAGCATAAGTAATTATCTTATAAAACAAGTGGAAGAGCAATTAACAGCTGATTTAGAGTATAACTTAAAGTTGTTAAAATTGATGTTAGATATCAATCAACAAAGAGTGGAAATCTAGTTAATCCAAGGCCAGGGGTATCATGTACTCAAATCATACTTTGATGGAGAAAAAAATTACGCCCTCAAATTATGAATAATTTTCTCACCTTTTTAAGGTGTAGTATTTTAAAACTTTTAAACAATTTCATTGCCGAAGGCAAAATACCATTTAAAATCTATACATCCTAGTGGCTAATTTGGTAACAGTTCGAACAAGTTTTCGCCGACACAATTCGTTTGTTTTAAAAATATTTCACAAGAAGCAAAATTGGTGTGAAGGTTTTAGGAGCCATAAATGAAGGAACTGTGACGTTTTTGACAATTTGAAGCGATAAGAAGTTAACAAAAAAATCATACACTTCTTTCAATTTGCAGTTTCCCCCGATCTTTGGCATTAACGCATTTTGTATTGAGCTACTTCTGAATCGGAGCTAAATGAAACACGAAGATGAGACAGATATGGAAGGCTATGACGAAGATTATTCTGCAGGCTAAATAAAGATACTTGTAATGATTGGTCAATTAAATGGTCTAGAAATTATAACAACTGAAGGAAAATGAAAAGCGCATCCGCCTCAGTTTGCTGGCCGATTTTTCAGTTTATATTTACTCGCAAAAGACGTTTTTGTCACAGAGCGCAATTTTTATTTACCTGAAAATTGAAAGGCACTAACTAAATCAATATTGGCCTAGTCTAGACGAGTCACTGTATTAATATAGCTAATATGCTTGGACAGGCTTGAAAATCGTGGGTTACTTTCACTCGGGGCGTTAAAATGCGGTGATTCCACACAGATATATATTTACCGGTATATAAATAACATCAATTAACACAGAATAGGAGATGAAGATGAATGGTTGGGGGGGGGTATGATTTAGGTCATGATTGACACAGAAAGTGAAAAAAAAAACAATTAATTAATTCCATTAATTAGCATTATACATTTCCTTAACATAGATTTGTCTTGATTTTGAAATATTTTTTTTTTCTTTACCCTATAGCTCGTTAGCCATGTCTTCCGGGGCTACTGCAACCATTAGCTCTGCCAATTACTGCGACTCTCTAGTAGGCCTTGTCAAAAGACAGAGAAGAATCTGCAAAAAGAATTTAGAAGTCATGGAAAGCGTCAAGCTAGGAGCGCACGAGGCCATACAAGAATGCCAATACCAGTTCAAGAATAGGCGTTGGAATTGCAGCATGGTGGATCCAAAATCACTTTTTGGGAATGTGTTAAAATTAGGTTAGTTGAAAAATTCCTGTTCAAAGTATTCTGAAATTGATGGTGTCTGCGAAGGGCTATTACATTAGAAAATCATCAATGGTAACTATTTGTTTTTGATTGTCATGTATTTTAACATAATCGGACTCTTACTTAGACAAACACAGTTTTATTTAAGCATCACTTAGGTAGTTGTCGCTAAATCTCCCCACACCGTCATTTTATATTGGGAAAACTCTATTTGCTTTCTCCTGCTTTGATCTAGGTACACTATCAATGTGTCATGTAAATAGATTATTGGATATCAAGTATTCCCACCTAGTATAACTTTCTCTACCCTTGTAATGATACTTTAAAAATGATCACAATAAAAGGAGAAAAATAATTACATCAAATATGCTCCAGAATGCAACAGTTATTTTTAGTCGGGAAATTATTAATTTTGTTCAAATAAGGGTGGACCGTATAAGATCTAAGTTTAGAAACAATGATTTTTTAAATCCAGTGAAACTGAGAACTGTAATATCTTTTCATGTTCCAAATCTCTGTATTGATTGGTACTATTTTTACATCAAGGAACAAGAGAAGCATCTTTTGTGCATGCTATATCAGCAGCAGGTGTGGCCCATGCAGTGACCCGGGCGTGTTCGAGTGGAAAGCTCACTAAGTGTGGTTGTGACCGAACTGTAAAGGGACCAAGTAAGGACGGATTCGAATGGTCCGGATGTTCAGACAATATCGCATATGGGATAGCATTTTCTAAAACATTTGTTGACGCCCGAGAGAAGAAGTCAAAGAAAAGTGGCAAAAATGCAGGGAGAAGATTAATGAATTTACACAACAATGAGGCTGGCCGCTTGGTAAGTTATTTATTATGAAGGATTTCAGTCTTTTGTGCTTGTTTCCCCTCTTAATCCGCTTTTGTCGATAAAACACGACGAAATTGTTCAAGAAAGCACAGTGCCATGAACTTGTATTGACTCTTTGAGTTTTTTTGCATTGATCTTATCATTTTGAATTCACGTCTGCGATATGTAGATATTGAGTAAATGAAATCTAAAAACCACCTTTGAATGATAATGAAATGCTAATAACAAAGATATACACCGGGAACAATCTAATAAAACGAAAGAACGCCCGCTTTGAAATGTATGTTTGTCCTTTAACGATAGAAAATCGCGAAGGGAACATTATTTTGCGACCGGACGTAGGAGATTGTCACAAAATCGTAAAAACTAGAATCGGTAGAAAAAATCTTAATATAGCATTTCTCTATCTAACCATCCCCTCTCTCTTGCTATCAAATTAAATCGTCAAAATGGAAGGGGGGTTTCATAAAATGAGAAATACCAAAAGCCAAGAGAATAAAATAAATTAAATGGTGTTGAATCGGGCCGTGGAACATAGCCGGACCACATGAGGGGCTGTATATTCATGACTTGTCGTCTAAGTCGTCTTTGTCACGAAAACTATCCTAATAATTAAATGAATCTTTTCCAATTTTATGTGTGCACCATAAAACAGTGTGGGGTATGGTTTAACTATTCCGGCCTTTGTTGCTAGTTTTCACGGCGAAGCGACAATTAAACAATGGGAACAAATAAATGGACGTTTATAGGATATAACTATTTCTTAAATTTGTGACAAATAGGGTATTTCGAAAATGAATCTTGCTCCGTGGGTTTACGACTTTGTCCGAATAGTGATGAAAGTTTTCTTCAGGTTTTGAACTTTTATTTTGAAAGAATGTCGAGTATTTTCTAAAGCCAATCCACGAATTTTCATAGTCGGCAAAGTGTTCATTCAATTTCTCTACCTCTTAAAATTTTGGATCTATGTTAGCGGGGTGTATGCTATACGATTTGGTCCCCTGCCTTTCCCCATTCAAACGTCAGATCCACGCCTCATTAAACTGGAATCTTTTATAAATACATATTAATAGCTTAAAGTTTTTTGAAGTTCAATTCTTCAGCTTGAAACTGAAAAAATGCAGCCATGTAAGGCATGTAGCATAAAACTGAGCACAGTCTGAAAAAACCCCACCGATATCGACACACAAAGAACTATCTCGTAAAGACTTCATGTATTTAGCATATTGGCATCCAATATGGTTTATTTTTTCTTCTTTAACTTTGACCTCTAAATGACAAGAATCACGAAGGTCATAAAAAGCATGAAAACACATATCGTATAAATATATCAAAACTCTGATATAAGTATAACAGCATTTCATACTTTGATAAATATTTATATCCATATCTAAACATATATCTCGCGATTTAGATTTATCATCTGCTGGCAGTAGCGTTTTTTTCTTTTTCTCTCTCTCTCTCTCTGTGGGGCTTTCTCAATAATATGGAGGTTAATATAAATACACAATAAGTTTACCGCACTTATAAGATATTCTTTCTCGATCACTCAACGAATTTTTTTTTAAATTTTAAAAAATGAAGCATTGTTAACAAATCTACATTCAGAAAAAAGAAAAAAAAAACAATTTGAAGAGAGGTTAAAAAATTGCTTTTTTACAGCATAAGGTTACATGTAAAACCAAAAAAGAGATATTTTATACTGACACAAGTCGCCACACACAAATTAAACAGGTAACTAAGTATTTGGGTATCAGATATAATTGTGACACTCTTTATTAAGGAAAAACACACAGTCTCTTTTATTTTGTCTACCTTCGATTGAGGTGTATGTTTCATAAGACGAATTACACTCTGGGCATGAAATAGTATCGGCGTCCCGTATTGCTATGATATGACAAACTGCAAAAGTCGGTGTGACATCGTTAGGGGTATGACAAATGATCAGAAATGTCAAAGTGCATAGGCCAAAACATAGGTTACCCGCGAATAGAGAAAGAAAAAAAATTTCCAGATAGCTGATATTTTGTGGAGATTTTGTTTGGCAGTTTCTGTGTATGTGACACTGAATTGAAATGGGCTACCCAAACATACGGCCATGCGCAATTCTGACCAAACTTTACAAACTCTTTCAACAAACATAGAAGATGTTATCACAGAACCAAATCAAACCATCTAAATACAGGCTACTTAAAACAATGATACCTTTATTTAGAACCCCTCCCCCTAAAATCCTAGACCTCTTTGAAGGAACCGTACTACAAAATCGGAGCGACAGTTTATGTAGAAGGCGTAATAGCTACACGTGAACGATAGAGGTAAAAGCTGGAGTAAAAGAGAACAGAAACAAAGAATACATCTCGCTAAAGCCATTAAGACCATGTTTTCATAAACTGGACATGTCACTGTAGTAACACAGAGGTTCTGACAGTTTAGACGCTCTCTCTCTCTCTCTCTCTCTCTCTCTCTCTCTCTCTCTCTCTCTCTCTCTCAGGAAACTTTCAATAGGGTTTGTTAATTTCGATTCAAATTAAACAAATTAAAAGCCTATTAACAATGCTTGGTCGGGATGAAGCAGTAATGGACAAAGCGCCCCGTCCGCTCGGCTCTCGTCAGCTTCAAAGTCCAGGAGCTGTGAGGGTATTATTCCTTGGCAAATAGCACTTTGTTTATCATTCGTTTCGGGATATTAATCTTATGACTTGTATTTACTGAATTCCACTAAGTCTAGGGCTTGCTGCTTGTTAAACGTCTGAAGATGTCATTGGTGCGGGTAGCTTCCTTTTATCAAGACGAAATTGTCACGACGGGATGATAGCGCACCTTGCATCCACTTGTGTTTTTATTTCTTTTTTCATTCAACAATATTGCAAATGAAATATGTATTGCTTTGTAGAAGAGGGGGACCGGAAGGTCGACTTTGGCCTTCTGTAGGGTTAGGCTAGTAACGATGAAATTACAGTGTTTACTAAGATGTAAGAATGATAGTTCCCAAGAAAACTTTGGGTAAACACTAAATCCATCATGATCAAAATGTTTGCCTTTTATAATAAATAAAAAATCTTTGACTGATTAATGTGCAAATGGCGTTACCATTAATCTCTGTGCTGGATATCTTTCTGATTGTTGTTGGTGATAATACCGGGCAAACCTTCGCACGAATAAATCACGGTTCAGACGAAATATGACAAGAAAAACTAGCATCTTTAATCTATGATGTGGCGTAATGGCCCCACTAATGTGTCTAATTTGTCCCGAACCCGTAAACATGGACGGCTTTTCTGGACAATTGTGACATGTCTTGAGCCTACATGTTAGAACTAATTTGACAATTGTTACTACTAGTTCAATTGTAGTCAATTAAAACAAGAGATGTATGGTTCTTGTAATAACTCGTCTCCAGGTGCATGGTGCAGCTAACAACCCGAGTGATGAATGGCTGGTCATCTGCGGAACACCCTTTGGTGTTATTAATAAAACCTGTTTTAGACCTCCAGCCGTGAAGAAAATATTAAGAATTTTGAGCAAATTGACATTTGACCATCAAGTCTAAAGCACCTGAAGGGTTTCGATCAATTCAACTCGGCAGAAAGGGTCCATGAACTTTTTCGGCTGCAAATTATGATGATTAATCGCGATTTTATCGCCAAGATATGGGTGTAAAGTACTATAAAAACGTGAAATTGCATGCCAATATTCTTCAATCTATCAAAAGAGAGAAACGCTATTAACAAACAGAAATATTTTAATGGTCACCATTCACTTTTACTTTATTTAATGATGCAAGAAAATAATTTCATTTTCAAACATATAACACATAATTTAAATTCATTGAAAATCCTCTAGCCCATGGCTTGTGTTAAAAGGCAGTTTTTTTCCTTGAACAACTGTCGGAATGGAAAGATCGCACCGAGATAAAATGATTCCGCAGACATATTTCAAGTTTTCGTATTTGAATACAATTTCATCTAAACATTTACGAAAATAAAAATATTTTGTATGCAAGAGAAATTTGTGTTTAAATAAGAAATTTGCTACGTAATTGAAACCATTTCATGCTTCTCAAATCTGCCGAACCAGTGCGTAAACATTATGCATTCACGAGTTTCGCCAGACATGATGGATAAGAAACTTGAATATAAATACTTGTCAATTACACAGGTGGTCCCAAAACACGGGAGATGAATCTGATCATAAATGTTTTTAATGAATTGATACAGACCATGGATTTGAGGTCGCTTTAAAATGCTTTTCTTTCAAAAGAAATAAGACTACGGAAATAAACACATTAAGACTGAAAGTTAAAATTTTTTGGATTTCTTAATTCATTTTGATGAAATTATTTCTTATTGTTTAAATGAAATGTTCAATATGACTGTCTTTGTTCTTACAGGCAATAGAACAGAATATGAAAGTGGAATGCAAGTGTCATGGTGTGTCTGGATCATGCGAGCTGCGAACGTGCTGGCGAGCAATGGCACCTTTCAGGGAAGTAGGGGCGATAATTAAAGAAAAATTCGACGGAGCCACTGAAGTGAAGTCTGTGATGACCAAGAACCATCCACGGCTTGTGCCGACAAATCCACAGTTCAAGCCACACACAAAATACGACTTAGTGTATCTCGTTGCCTCTCCAGACTTTTGCGAACACGATCCAAAAACGGGTTCGTTTGGAACCAAAGGTCGCGTGTGTAACAAGACATCTAAAGCCATTGATGGTTGTGAGTTAATGTGCTGTGGTAGAGGGTACGAAACGCGGAAGCGAAAAGTCGTGGACAGGTGTTTTTGTAAATTCCATTGGTGTTGTTACGTTACTTGTCAAGAATGTGAAAGAGAAATCGAGGAGCACACGTGTAAATGAGTTCCAACAAAAATATACTCGGTTTATAAATATGAGAAATCCCAAAAGAAGAACTAGACATTATATATGAAATCCCGCCGAAGACTCTTTTAACAGAGATAGCGCAATCAATGTTACAAATTGTCGATGACAACATTCTCTATGCAAGAGAAGTACACAAAAGTTGACATGTAAACATTGATGTTATATCATGTAAGATATTAAACAGACTCGGTGAAGATGGGTCTTGGTCCAAATCCGAAACAGTGCACAGCTCCATGTTGGTCGGATACGAAACTGTGCGCATAGACCAAAGGACCAAATTGGTTGCTGCCACAGTCAGTGCTGTATTTTTATGTAATACAGGGGGTCAACAATACTCACCTTCAGACAGAATGATATTGTGATCATGTGATAATGTGAATCATGTTATGATATATTCCTTTTCTGATACCTCATTTCATTCTCACTGTATAGACGATGCATCATAGCATACCTCTAAATGTATCCTATTCATTAACTACGATGTAGTGTTATAGTTTATGTTGTTCAGACGATGCGTTGTCAACACTACCCCCTGTTTTACGGAAGTGCTATTATGAAATAATTATTTTGCCTGTCTTGCCTTGTATTTAATTGCCCCTCCCCCAAAATTCCGTAAATACTCTCCAAATTTTGGTTTACACTAGTATCTTTTGCCACTCCTCCTGACTTTAACTGTTCAAGAATTCAATGTTTCAATCATTCTCACACATTATTTATTTACACGAATCAAAACTGTGTTTTATTGTTGATATTGTAAATACAAAAAGATACTAATACTTGTATATGTTATCTACAAATGCAATAATTACCAATTGTGATATTAGTGTACATGTCTCATGAGTGACTGAACCAAAAAATAAAAACTCGAAAAAAAAATCTCGATCATTGTTGGTGTTTATATTGGATACTGCCTTTTTTCAAGATACAGAAACTTTAATAAGTTTCTTCTATATGTATGCTATTTTGGTATTTTATTCTGATAAATCGCTGATCTCAAATTCAATGTTTTTCCTGGCCACATACTGAAACTTCAGTATAGACAACAAAAGCAACAGCCGTTACTTAGTCAACTGTTGTTCTTAGCCTTTCTTTTATATGCATTAACGACATCACAATACTTTGATATACTTTATACGTCTTTATCTTACTGTCGATGCAAGGCATACTTAACAGACACCTACCAGATACCAATACTCTTACTATAACACATTCCTACGTCAGGATTGGGGGTTTAGTACAGTTCACAGCCGTCAAGATCTCTATCAAACGTTGTCTATACATACTGCAATGACAGGAAAGCAAGCCACCTTGGTGCACCATTGCAAGCTCGGCTTTCTTCCTGATCTTCAAATTCGCCATACCTAAAATTGTTGGACTGTTTTCAATTCCAGATTAAATGGTTATAATAATAATTCTAGAATTTTAAATAACTTTGATATCCTTTTTTTAACCTTTCATTACTTTGAAAGAACGTTGAAAAAGTACTAGCTAATATAAGTAGAAGGACACAGTTTTCTAACTTTTTTTGGCATCGGTGAAACAATGCGGCGAATCTCCCACAGAAATGCTCCCATCTGGCAGTGAACGCCTGGAAGAAAATAGCCGTAAAACGGCGAGTTCATTGTAGTCGTTGTTTGGGTTAGACTTGTGTATTGTTAAACACAAGTATTCCTTTTGTTCCAGCGTATTACCATTTGGCACCAGACGCTTGCAAATCTGTCCTCGGCCCTGTCACTGGCGAGTCCATCAAATTTACAGAAGCCCTGTCTGTGTTTGGGGAAGCAGTAATGAGTTTCCTTTAATTTGAAGCCCTGTTTACTCCCAGGTCTGTATCAGTCGTTTTAGAATGGATCCTCCAGGAGGAGCTTTGCGTGTGGAGAAGCGATGTTAGGCTCCCTTTCAAGAGAAATCAATTTGCATAACCCTATCCTTGAACCTATAATGACTGTAATCATGACCCTTTAATGAGGAATACAGAAACTGTATTGGTTCTCTGAAAAAATATATACTACAAGCTAATCCACATACAAAAATTAGTTACTGAATTAATTATTTTTGAGAATCACTTAATAATTTAGCTCAGGTTTGGGATCTATTATAAATACAATTTAGGTTTTCGGGAGGTGGGGGGAGGGGGCATTTTGAATATAATGGAAAGAATGATCGTACTTTACGGGGAAAAAAATAATATTCTTTGAGACGAGAGTGATTATGTAAATTGAGTGGAACACAAGTTCTCCTGTGTTAGGCAATTCGTCAGGCATTGTTTATCTTTTGTATCGAAGCATCCGTCTGAAGGAATATATATTACCTGTCGACACAGCCTCTCTTTGAATGATAAAGTTATTTTGATTGCTTGCGACGTTTTCTGAGGAAACCGTATCCTTGTATAAACACATCAAAATTAATTTACTGATATCGAAACAGAGAAGGGAAATAATATCAGTTGGGTTTTGAAAGCAAATTTACTACAAAACAGACGGAATTCTTGACGAGCACGCTATAAAAGGGACGTTCTTATTGGTCAATATTTGAGATCACAGAAATAGCAGATTTAAAAATAAAAAATTGGACCTTTTAACGAGGATTAACATTAAGTGTCAATACACGGCAATATACAAAATCTGGACCTAAAATTGTTAATACACACTCTTTTTACCATGACCACCAACTTTATAATTGGTTCAAATTTACAGAAGCTTTCAATTAAGTCAGAGTCAGTTGCAATATACCACAGAGTATGAAGAAGAATTACAATGTAGCTACATGACGAGTTTGGGTTATCGGTGATGGTGGTACTGTCAAACAGAAAATTGTAACTGTCCAGTAGAAAAAATGTTGTCTATCATTTTCATAATCATAAAGTGAAATTTAAAAAAAAAAAAAAAAAATAAGGGTAGAGAATCTAATAATGATCGGTATATAACAGAGACAATCAAATTGACGTCAACATAATCAGAAACAAATAAGTGTTAGCTTTTATCAACAGGAGGCTCTTTGTATGATACTGGCTTTTGTATGATAACTGATCTTTTAATGAGGAAAATTCAATACATATTTATACATTTTATACGATCGATTTCTGTATCATTAGTAGTTACCTACTAAAGACCTCATTGAAATTTATTTTAAAACAATGAGCATAGATTTTTGTTTAAAATTGACATGTTCATTGTCTTTAAACATGTCCCAATCCAAAAAGCCATTTATATACAGTTACAGTAAACTTAGCGCTTAATGGCATATTGACCAATCATTAACATATGTCCTGCCAATTGCAATCTACACACAGCCATTTTTTTTCTCAATATTTCGGGCAAGAAAAAACGCGGATCAACTTGCTCTTTGTGCATCCTTGTAAAAGTTATGAGATTAGAAATATATTGATTTGGTATATTTTGTACACATTCAAAACACGCACAAATAAATGTTAATGTCAACAATGCAATGGAATAAATTCTACAAATATTGAAAGAAGTTTTTGTAAATGAACAAAAGATTCGAGGACAAAAACACTGCTTTAATCTATGTTTAGATGGGTATTTTGCAATTGAAAATTTTTAGAAGCGGATACAATATTATTTATTCGCAGACTTAATTCTACAGCAGTAATAAATCATCCAAATTCTGAGTGGTGACGTCAATAAAAAAAGTTGCTGAAAAAAATATTCGTCTGCAAAATCTCTCTAAGTTTTACTTTCTGCTGTATGAATAAAATGACTCAAAACAATAAACCGGCATGTGTATGTGTTAGTATATTCCCAAAATAATTTTCTATACTTTAAGTGTACCGCCACTATATTGGAAGTACTTACTGTACGTGTATACAAACGATGACGTGATATGTCCTGACATCCGGATAGGAAATAAAATGTAAATAAATTCAATTTTCTAATTATCTATTATTGTAGATTTTAATTTGAAGATTTAATTTACGGATAATAGAGATGATAGGATGTCAAAGGATAATGATTTAAAAAAAAAAACTCCCCCTTACATTATCACAAAAAGGTCTCATCTGTTTTAACTGACAATTATAGTTTCCGTTTATGTTAAAAACATTGCATAATAAAAGACAATCATCTCCAGGAAATAGAAAATGTAACGAAGTCAAATTCTTCTGGGATCGTTTATTTTACATAAATCTTTTTTTTTTATGGATATCCATGTACTTTACGCGGAGTATTTCGTCAACCGATACATGTTGATACATGTGATATATATTCAATATTTTCCATGAATTTGAAACTTCCTTCAGAAAAAAAGAGAAAATTCTAAATATGTGGACATCGAGAGGGAGAGTGTACGCCATAATTTAAGTAAGATTTATTAGGTAAAAATTTTTCACGAACAAATGGATCATGATAGATAGTCCAGAGTAAAAATGTCAGCGGCTACAGGAAAATATATCACTTGGCTTTCGAAGGTATGTATAAATTGAATTACTTGTTTCTTATCGTAATTCTATACATGATTACATATAGTAGAAATTGAAGCTTCCTCTATGACAATCTTTAATAGAACTGATTGATTGATTGATTGATTGGTTGATTCTTTTTCAATGCAAGAATATTTCATGCATGATAAAATGGTATGTTAGATTTGGAGAGAAAGTTTCGGCTACCAATGCAAGAATATATATCAAAACTGGTATAGGTAACCTCATTGAATAAGGACTTCGGACGAGGTGACGAAGATGATGATGATGATGATGATGACGAGGACCAGAACTATGATTTTTTTAAAGCATATTTTAACCAGGGATTTTTATTTTGAACATACTACTTTTCCATGCCATAATTGTGTTGAATTTGATTATTTTGTGTTTGTTTGTTACGAAACTGTGTATTTTTTAAATTCTGACATGTCCACACGAATATCTTGAAAGTACTTCTGATAGAGAAATCAACATGAAAGATGCGCATGCGCGTCACTCGTTTAGGACTAGTGGTCTAGCGGGAATATTCCAGATTGATTTCCTGGTATTGCGTCAGGACCCGTGAAAACTGTCACTGATCGAGCACCCTATAAATTAAACTGTTCGCCCCTCTTGCACCTGGCTGAAGTTTACACATGACAAGAAAATTTCACCTGTACAAAATTGGTGTTAAACATATATACTTTCTAGCATTTCTAACTGTTGATACATTTCTATGAGGACATTTCCCTAATCTTTGTCTACATCTAATTATTTGTCTTTTGTTCTCTTGTTTTTGTTTTTCTATGGTGTTTTTTTTTTTTGGCTCGCCCTTTTTTGTTTACTCAATGCGGATTGAAATTAGATGTTTGCAGCTGTATCAGCATTAAATAAGCCATTGCATACTGTATATATTACATGCATAATTTATGTACATGTATTCAGAAAAGACAACTTATAAAAATTCTGGAATGAAATTTAAAATAATGTAACAACAAACTTAAACTTCCTGCTATCAAAATGCATGGGGATTGATAGCCGCAAATAAGATTTAACTTAAACATCGACGGATTACTCACAAACGTTAATCTATCGATAATCGTTAAGGCTGAGATTAACTTAAGGTTCGGTTTTATTTATGACAGTGCAGCTGCTAATTTCCTTTGCAACCGAATGTATTTCTCAAGTATTTTATAGGAAAAAACATGAGGGTCTAAACCACATAACAAGTGTTTGAAGTTTGATTTCGTTGGAGATTGTGGTATAGGATGGAACACATGGTGCCTAAAGAAACGCGCATCATTACTATTTCAATTCTTTGATAACAAGTAATGATGTGAGGTGCAGAAATCCTCAATTACAAGAATTTTTAACAGTAAACCCTAATCCTAAATCTAATCCTTATTGGGTGGGGAAGGGATGGTTAGTTTTTTCTGCCTCAATAGAATAGAGAGTTTGATAAAAAAAAAAATCAAATGACTAACATATAGCAGTATGAAAGTGATAATTATTTTGGGTATAAATATGTAAATTTTGATTGATAAAGTAAATTTAGTTAAATTTAAAGATAATGGACTATAGACCAAACATTAATCCCCCCCCCCCCCCCGCACCTTATTAACTGCTAATTAGTACATCTAAAATGTTTTTACAAAATATCATCTAAAAAGTTTGTTCGTATATATACTTATTTGTTGTGATTGACTATAGCAAACGTTTATATTTCCGTTT
This sequence comes from Magallana nippona, assembly GCA_033439105.1. NCBI lineage: Eukaryota > Metazoa > Mollusca > Bivalvia > Ostreida > Ostreidae > Magallana > Magallana nippona. The sequence goes on from CM065922.1 coordinate 22,110,145, forward strand.
TACCAGTACAATGTATACGACAATTGATACAGAGGTAAATGAATAAATGGGAAAAGAATATATGAATTAATGAAAAAAGTTAGAAACATTTTCGAGAATACTAGTATTCAACATTATTTTGCAGAAATCAGCTTAATTTGTGGCGAGGAAGGAAGTCGCCAATATATTTTTTTGATATGATGACATTGCAGCGTTATACAAAATAAAACGCCTCCTTACAACCACTGCTATCCAAATATTTAAAACATTACTGGAATTTTCCTCAATTCATTATTCCACAAAAATTCAGAATAATCAATTCCTTTCCGTTTCATTCTTCAAATAAATAAAATAGTTCTGTTTGAAATGTCTTGTCTTTAAAGAGTTGGTTTTTCGGGGTCAAAACAAAGAAATGTATAAGGTTGTTTAATGTTGTAACATACACAAATTAACATTGGGAAAAACACAGCACATATAACTTACATGGTGTTAATGTCTGTTTCACGAAATCTCTTCGAAAGTTCAATCTGAAAATGCGGAACTCCGCGGTTAATGAAAGGAAGAGTAGTTCTAAGGTGGTATGGGACATTATAATCAAAATACTTTCACCGTTTTAAAACTTTCAATTTTCACAATATTTGACCAAAAAATATGTTTTAAAAATTTTTTGGAAAGGTAAAAATTTTAAAAGCCCCACGGGATTCGAACTCATGTCTAATAGATTCGTGTTTAACGCTCTAACCGACCCACTGCGCAATGCTGTTAGGTAACAATTTCGGGAAAGAAAAAGTTTATCAAATTATGCTTGATTTTATTATTTATTTCGATCGGAAGTACCTCACAATATGGAGGTGTCCCATACCACCTTAAATCGTTTTAACTATGTTGGATTTATAGAATCAAAACAGTCAATACATACTGTATTTCTGCAAATGTAGTCATAAAGTTCCTTATATCAAACATAGATATATATGTAACTATTATTATAAAAAGATTACTGTTATCCAACTGTGGCTTCTGATTTTTGTTATTTGATTCTAACTAGCTTACAATCATCTTGTCATACGTTGCTTATTTGATCCAGTGTACAAACAATATTTTCTAAGTTTGTCTTTCAGATATTGCTACTCTTTGAGTAGTAAATGTAGCTACCGATTGATTCTTCTTTGGTTACGATGCTGTTTTGAATGTCATTAGCTTTTTCATTGAGGTACGACGGTTCACCGATTTTGTATCATTGGGAAAAGCTGGGTTCAAAATACGGTATATTTTCTTCAAAATCTGATATTCAGCATGGCTTGGGTCTCTCTGCCTCTGTCAAAAATAACTTACCGCCATGATGATTTGCGTACAAAGAAGCACTTAGTAGTCTCCAAGTATGTCTTCACTCTGCCTTCTGCTTCTTACCAAAAATAATCTTATAACATGTCAAACCACTCAATGGAGGTGAAGTGGATTTACAAGAAGTCTTGTTTCTCAATTAAAGGCGCGGGAAACAAGACTATGTTCTCCCCCACAGCAGACGACAGGAACAACAGGTTTGTGAGCAATCAAGGCGCAGGCAGTTTAATCAGAATTTGTTTAAACAAACTCACAGAATGAAAAATACACACACTGTTGCAAAAAAAAAACAAAGATTCTGGAGTAATTAATAGTAGAGAAAAAAAAGTTACCCCCACCAAATCCCATTAAAGAATTCTTAACAATATTGTGTTATCTGTGAAGAAAATTATTCTCTTAAGAAAAAGAAAAGCAAACTTTTCTGCTACCGAAACACATCTATTGTAGATATTTTGAATATGACCAATAAGCAAATATGTTCAATGTAACTGAAATTGAAAACATTTACATTTATGTTAATTTTATCGGATCAAAAGTGATCAACTTGTAGGGAAACAGAGCAAGAGTTCCATGCTAATTTGCATATTTGATCAATGACGAGGATGGGGAAACCTTTATAGCGTTTTAGACAGTCTTTTCAAGAAACCACGAGTATTTTTGGTAAAGATGGCATAGTGCAAACCCATTACTAGTTTTGATCGTCAAATACCCATACATTGATTGATAATTAAACGCTCAAAGTATTTCTAATTACGACCACCCTGCACAGACAACGTCATCTATATGGCCAAGAAAACCACCGAGATTTTTCCCTTGATATTCTTCACTATTAGTGTTGACATTTTAAACATGAAAATGTCAAAGGAAAATATTTGATGGATTTACACCCCAAGAAGAAAAAGGGTGTTCTCTGATGACGTAGAAGTGAAGTGTTTAGATACCAAAAATAGCCCAGATTCAGATCGTTTCAACATTTTAAATTTAGTATCAAACCGCAAGCAATTTGTATGATGCAATCGTTATTAAGGGGGTCAGAGGTGATTAAGTCTGTTACTAAGAAACGATAAATTCACATGGATAAATTCTTCAATAATATGTTCCATCAAAACTACACTAATTCCTTTATACATGTAGAATGGGACAATGCTTAGCATAGCGGAAGAAGCTATTCCGAAACCGTATCTAATTTTTAATTTAAACACCATTTTATTATATTTTAACATAGTAGGGTTGGGTAACAGCTAGGCAATCTACCTATCCAAGCCCTCTCCCAATGTAATTTTCGCGCTCCCTCCTCATATATTGCGTTTATAATTGTATGAAACGAAATCGGCATATTCCAAACATATTCAATTCACAGTTTCTCAGACAATATAGAATTCGGGTGAGAAAATACACACTCTCGCTCGTGATCTCTGGTTTTCTACAATTGACAGTTTATTTTGAGGAAACGCAGACCGTATATACTATTTTAGATTCACGATTTTAAATCAATTTTGAAACAGAATATATTTATTTTGTGAACGTAAGCAATCAAATCTATTTAGAGTCAACAGTCTACAAATATTTCGGGAGTAAAGATTTTCTCAGAGATACGATATATAAAGCACGTTCTGTGGTCTGTCTGAAATATTCCCGGCTTTAGTTAGCAGATGAATTTATTTTTTATGTTGTGGATGCTCTGCGTAATTTTGTTGTCAAAACTATACTCTAATAATTAATTTCATTTGTATGTGATTCAAAAAATATAACTTCCAAGAATGCATGATCATTTACATATATTTTTAAAAAATTGGAAAACCAATTCGCTGTTGTCCGACCAGCATCTAGTGCTTAAAAAAAATTCCCCGTTTGAAATTAGGCGTGGAATTACGAAATCGAAATTAATCTCAAAATAATGGTTGAACCCCCATGGCGAACACGTACGGCTCCTTAGGGTCACGTGACCCAAGACGGTATCATGTCATGAACCTCAGACAATGGACGTGCACAATAATCTAGAATACCAATCCACGCATTGTATGTTGAATGCAGCTGGATTTGATTTACCTTTGAAGTTTATACTACGCTAAATTCAAGCCCAGTAAATAGCAAAACCAAATCAAATAGGTTAATATGGCAAAGAAAGGTTCAAAGCAGATATGTGAAAAGTGCTCATTTCAAATGAAGAGATACAGAAGAGAAAGCAAGGTATATTGTTCATCTTTCTTAACAGAATGATTCATACGAACCATTAATCTGGTGCTGAGATTCGCAATTTCAAGCCAGGAGTAATTTTTACCAACGTTTGTTGTCTCTAAAGATTCCGATAAACTTTTAATAAAGGAGTCTATTACATCATCGAATTTCGAACCAAAATGGGCCATTACAGAATTATGAGGCTACACCTATCTTGTCAATTTCAGCAGCCCTGTTACTAAAGCACTGCTGAGCTTAATGATCATATATCAACTAACTTCACAAAGATTTCATATCTTATACATGTACATTTCAATACATTTTTAAGAAATTTAAATCAAATAGACTTAATTATAAAAAGTGTTTGCCTCAATTGTGTGCAATACTAATAACTGGTATATGTGATCAATAATTAAACATAAAACTCTCCTCTCATCAAATAATAGAAATATTGTTATTCAGACATCATATTTTGTCTACTTGTCCCAGTCCTATTGAGCTATCAGTAAAATACGTTTAAATTAAATTATGAATTCTACCATGTTCCAAGTTCATTGTTTCCAATGATGCATAGCAAAAAAGTTCAGTCATAAACCTCTTTTATGTGTGTGTGTGTGTGTGTGTGTGTGTGTGTGTGTGTGTGCGTGTATATATATATATATATATATATATATATATATATATATATATATATATATATTTATAACAAAATATCATTAACATCAAGTATAGCTTGTTTTGCATAATGTAGTCAATTTCACATTCTTCAAAGTACAAACTATCTATAAACATGTATGCATGAAAACATGAATAAGTCAACAACATCTGTCCTTTCTGGATTTCACATTTTACACAAATAACAATGGTGTTTTTTTCATTCAACTATAAAAAAAATTTAGGCATTTTTATAAAATTAAACTTTAATCAATATACAGTCAAACCTCTTTATCCTGGAGTTATTGAAACCAAGAAAACAATACATCCATGGTTTCAAAATATTGAGGTTACAATAAAGAAACAGTGGTTGGGACTACAATCTCACTTCCATAAAGCTACGTCATACAAGATATAATTTCTTAAGATGTTAATGTTCCTATGTATTTGATCAACATATCACATTAATGCACAAGGTTTCTAGACTTACTGATAAATAATACATGTACAGTATATTAAATACATATTCAAGAGAAAGTAATTTTTTAAACTTTAAACTAGATTCATTGTAGATAAGTATTGTCCCTTGGAATATTATATAAATAAAAAATAATAAATTTCATAATTTTGTAATGGTTGTTTAATCTTAAATTAAGTTATAGTATGAAAACTGATTACATACACTTGTGTATAGAAAATTATATCATTACAAATAGGTTTTATGAGAATTAACCCAAAAAACCCTTGAATTTAAGATAAACAATATGTACACAAAAAATCATTAAAAAAACATAATGAGTTCATAGAATTATGACAAATATAATAACATAAAACAGATAACAATACAGAAAACAATTAAACATGAAAGAAAAGAGTTTACACAAGTAAAAACATTCCTTACACTTGTCAAAATTTGTCAGTTCTTGCTCCCACAACACATTTAGAGCTCAAATAGAAGGTTGAAGCTCTGATATCAACATTGAAATTAAGGAAAATTGATAAACTGAACTGAATGCATGCGTTTTAAAAAATTGCTTCATGATTAAGATGGCTGGAGGGTCATGGCCATTTTGAGAATATATTAATCTCCTTAAGAAGAGGAGCTCTGTACAAAGATATATCAAAATGTTCAAACTTTAGAGCTGAAATGTGTGGATTGTTTTCTTTTCTAAATGACAGTTTATAGCTAAACAAATTATATCTAAAAGTTTAAGGTAGATCTTATGGTTAACTTGATGACACAGCCTCCTTAATGCTAAATGTTGCAACAACATGGAAGTCATTGTAATTCAAAGATTCAAAGAGAGGAACGATTCTATGATGTTCCACACCTAGTGGCTACAGGTAGTCTGGTAAATAAACATATTCAAAAGTGCAATTCTTCGATCTCCTCATTGGTAGTCAATCTATGAAACAATAGCATTAAATGAACTACATGTAGATTTTCTAAAATTCCCCCACAGACTGTAAGAGTTCCTCTTCAGTAAATGTCTTCCTCATTTACTAATTCATTTGACAATCGAATGAAGTCAGGAGTCCCAGTTCTCTTATGTGAAGAGATGTTATGCATGTGAAGCTAGCACACAGACCACAACTATGATGGAGACCATGATCAGGAAGGGTAGCCATGTCTTTAGAAACCCACAAACACTGGAATGAAACAAATACAACACAGTTATAACATGCCACTTATTATCACATTGTTAACACATGGTCATCACACATCACATGGTTATCACACATCAAATAATATTACATGATTATGGCATATCACATGTAAACCTCATATCACATGGCTACTACACATCGCAAAATACAACATGATTAGAAAACATCACATAATATCATTAAAGTTATGCTATCTAACTATTCTTTTTTCTTTTTCTTTTTTTTTTTTTTTTTTTTTTTATAAAATACTGTCAAAATCAAAGTGTTTTTAATATTGTAGCTCCTGATGAAGCTCCAAGACCTGTTTTCCCTAAACTACATGTATACTCTAAATAAATGAAGATGAACTGCACCCCTTATTTGTTTACCTGTGCTGTTAGCTTTTCTACCCAATTGGCTCAAATGTACACTGCACAAAGCTTGCTTACCAGTAGTATAATTCAAACATATCTTTTAGAAACAATACATTTATCAACATCTGAAATGTTTCAAAAACAGTAACAGTGCAATATAACTCCTCTGAGCAAACCCCACCCAATCCATTTTTACTCCTTGTTTATTTCCTAAGCTTACAGGGCTCATGGATAATATGGTATTTAAGTATTCACGAAATATGTTTATTATTATAACTAGAACATTTTGCAATGTTGGAATATCATTTCCAGGCACTACAACATTAGATACAAGAGAATATAAGTGCATTAGAATCAGGTTTTCTGTGTTAATCAAATACAATCCTGTAATACAAGTTCAAGGTTCTTTCCAATAGTGCTGCAAATTTCCAAAATGCATTACTGCGAAATGGTTTGATTAATTTCAAGGAATACAGACACATTACCTGACATATTTCCCATGGATGAGCATCAGTATACACAGAACTACCATGTTATAGTTCGATTTGTTGTCGTAGTTCATTAGGTTCAATGCCATGGCAACGTGGGAGTGACAATTATCACAGCAGAGATTGTGCTGAAATATAAAATGGATACAACTTTTAAGATTTAGCACATTATGAGATTTGATACTCCTGTAGAACATACTGGTATTATAGTCAATTATTTATAGAGTTTTATGAGATATTGAATAATTAAAAAAGGGCAGGAAGGTCACTGCCATTTTCATACTATATATTTTAACCTTAAAAAGAAGAGCTCTGTCCGAAAAAAAATATATTCAAGATTATCAGGTGGACCCAGTGGTTAAATTGATGACAACAAAGTTTCCTTAAACAGGTAAATAATAAAGTCTACAAAGGTATTTGGAGAGATAGCAGCAATTATGAGCAAATTACCAACTGTTAGATTTTCCACAAAAATATCCAACATGAAGGAAAGGTTAAGGGTTCCAAATCAAAATGTGTGGATGTGGATAAATGAGACATACGAAGATGTTACTGTGCCTCTATTGCTTTGTTTATTGGAGAGCAATATTCCAGTGGCCTTGACACCTGCATGCTACTTTTATTTATCACCATACATCATTAATACATGAACCTACATACACATAACTCTCGCTTACTGTAACCCCATGACTTAGGGAATTTACATAAGGTTGAGAATTAAAAAATCAATGTAATTGTTTGCTTTTTCTTTTATATTGCAGATGTTGATGATAGAAAAAAATTAAAGACTGATACAACAACAGGGTATTATTGATGACAATATAGAAGCAGACATACTTACTAGGTATTGCAAAGATTCAAGATCATGCAATACCTAGGCTCCTCATCTTTACAAAAAAAAAAAAGGGTGATGCATTTGATTTAGTGAAAAATGCTGATATTTTTAGAGGCAACCAAATAAATATTTCTTGGGTGAATGGTTATTTATACAAATGCAAGCAAGTAAAAGAGGACCTCATACACATAAAAAAGAAGGATATACAATACTAAAAGTTTATTGATAGAATAAAATTATTTGCTCTAAACAATAATTTTTGGCAGTGATGAAGTACATCTTCCATTACAATAAATAATAACCTTCGAGGAGCTTCTTGCATAACTAACTCCTCATTAAACCAGCATAAACTTGGAGTGATAAACATTTATCTCCACAAATCAAAATATTTTCCCTGCCGTCTCTAACTCTTGAACCGTCAGGAGAGTGTTTGCAGGGAGAACAGAATACATGGGGGTAGAGAAATCATATTGCATAACACGCCTCACAATGGGGGTTCAATTCCGCTGCAATAATAGTGCACAGACACCTGTTCTCGTACACCTTGGAAAATGTAGCCATCTTCACGGATATAGATACATCTCGTTATTGAATCAGAAATTAAGAACCATTTCATGAGCAGACTAAATTAACACAATTATCTGATTTTCGTCTCTGATAAGGAATTCTACCGCCCCATGCTGGTGCTATGTTGTAATCAAGGTACTGATCACCAATTTTACCTCCAAACTTTTAATTAAAGAAGTGATTTATATGGTTAATGGATTTCATAAACCCTTCCCTCCTGGATAGGTAAAATGGTGTAAAATCGCAGATAAAATCAGAATGTACACAGGAACAGCAGAAATGTAAATTGTTCATTGCAGAAAACAGGAATGGGTAGGGCATAATTCTCCTATCATATATGTAAATCTCCTATAAAATTCATATTAAGAATTCAGGCACTTTTTAAAAAAAAAATGGAAATTTGAAATGATTCATTTAAGTTAATAGACTCTTGATATAGAATAAATATCTATATATTTTGGCAGTAAAAAATGCAGACTGTTCAATTTTCTCGATCAGATAACCTTGAACCCTAATAGAACTGCTTCAAAGGAGGGCAAAAAGGTCATCATCATTTAAAGTGCATTAGATAATTGAAATTTGTCATATAAAGAAACAAAAAATCAAGAAACAGAAGGACAAATGATTAATAAAGAATTCACACCAAATTATTTTAGAAGTCATAGATGAACATTTTAGATATTGCAGGGTACATCATTTATATTATAGGAGATTTGAATTATTTTTGAATCAGTCTGACTTCTGCTTTTTAATCTGCTTGCTGTGCACAGCATGTTGGAGGAATTTCATGAAAAAGCACTGATTTTAATTAAGGATTAACCTCTTATAACATTCTTAAAGGTTGTTGGCACAATGTAAAATTCTTAATATTGCGGTTTCATCATTATTTGTTGAGTACCATTTTTTGTGGATTTTGTTCTCGAGTTGATCCATGAAATGAACGTTAATTGAAGTGCAATTTCTGAGAACAATATTGTATTGATAGGATCAGCGTCCACAAAATAAGGTATCTTTGAAACTGTGATTCGCATTAAATCCAATAAAAGTGATGCCACCTTATATTGACATTATGTTGGGCAGGCTTGATGTACAGCTTTTGTAAATCTAAGGTGTTTATAAATGAACATCATGATCCTTAAATAAAAACAGGTTATTTACCATTCTGTGTTTGTATTCCTCTGATGCTTCTGAGATAGACTTGTCCCACTTCTCTTTGCCCTTTGGGACATTACTCAAATCCAGCTGCCAGTATCTGGTGATAGAGGAAGGGAAATAACTCTAATATTAAAACACCCAAGCAGTTGCCAGACATATTATCATTCAGTAACTCAACGGTGAATATTTAGATCTAACGAGTATTTTCTCCTGTACTTCTTAGGAAACCCAATTGTCATTCTGTAGAAACTGACAGGACTGAAATCTATGTGATCCAAGTTCTAAACAGTTATCAATCGATCGAAACTTTCAACAACCTATGAGAAATTTTGGACTGCAATAAATAAATCATGATGATGTCAGACCCAAATTCCCATATAAGAATAATTGGCTTTTATTTCTTTCACCAAAAAAGCATTCATTGTTTAAATAAGTTTTATTATAGGAAAAGAGTTGATTTCTTTTATTTGTAAGAAAACTGTTACAGAGCCATGCTGTCAAATTCTTATGGTGAATTTAAGAGTTTTGAATCAGAAAAAGAATACCTTACATTGACTATATTTGCCCAAGTTTGAAATCTTTAGACAAAAAAGTCTTCCAATATTTAACAAGCAAAATTCATATGCACTTACAACACCAGTATACAATTTGATTTCGAATGTGTATTTAAGACTCCCATGAATCAGAATAGTTCTATATTTATACATGAATAGATATAAGTATGTACTTACTTTGCTGGTCTTCCAAATGCCATGTCATCTTCCTATTGTATGAATAGAAAAAAACCGATGTAAGATTTCTATAAATATTCTTGTAACACCTACTGGTATTCTGGTAACATACAAATTCAAAGAGAAAAAAATCCAATTAATATGATTTAGAATATTAATGCTTTTAGGATAACAAAAGCAAAGGTAAAAATTGCTGATTCCTATTACATGCAGCCCTTTAAAAGTTCTTTGAATAAAATCTTCAGATTTGTTGTGATTTGATTAAAATAATGGGTGATTATTATTCTATTTTTTAGAGGGTGTTGGAATTGAAAGTTTACAATTATGTCCCTTTTGTACCCATATTATTTACATACACTTTAAAATGCACATTCAGTGTAATATAGATATGAAATATGGTAGAATGTAAATTGTGCATACCAGTAATTTTTTTATAAGAGCAGATAAAATAAAAGTTGTATATAGGATAAAAAAAGGAATATGCACTTACCGACACAAAATATGGTCCAGCAAAATCCCGGATCACTCCTGCTGATGTAGCAATCCCCATGTGTCCAATGAATGGGAATAGCCATCTGAAAATACATAAGGTTAAGTACAATAATTAAACAGAGATAGGGTAGGTTAAATAACCACATAAATATGTTTGAAACATCTTCTTTTTTTTTTTGAAACACTTATATATATAACTGATAGCAACCAATAACTTCTTTGAGTGTTTTGCTGGATTTTCTTTCTCTCTCTGTCTCTCTCTCTCTCTGTCTCTTATTCATGTACATGTATTATCATTGGCTTAATGACAGTCAAAATGAAGGGGTTTAGACATTCACAAGGATGCAAATAATACACGAGGCCAATGGGCCACATTGTTTAAGCAACTAAGTCTTTGGACCAAAGTATATAGCTTACTACCTATACCCTAATTTTATATTAATTAAGGGGACTGGCTAATGTGATGCAAAATAGAAAGGTTTGGAAATCATCAGTGTTTGACTGATAGGAAGCTTGTTTTACCAGAGAGAGAGAGAGAGAGAGAGAGAGAGAGAGAGATTTTCTAGACAGGCCCTAATGGGAATTCTGGAATCAACCAGTAATTCCAGTCCCACCACCACGCAGCAATGGTAAGGTGTCCCGGAGCTAAAATACGGCTAAAAAACGATATTATTTAAATCAACAAAAATTTACTTTGACTGGGAGTATTCCTTACAATCTGAATAACATATATTGACAACAATAATAAACATTATATTTGATGCATTTTTGTGAAGTCATATGTACTTCGTTGTCACGTGACGAGCGTATCCTAACATTGCAACTTATCTAATTAAATTGCATCGGGCAGGTGATTATTGACATTAAATCATAAATATTTTTAAGAGAAATCCTTTGTTATGTCTTATACTTTGAGGTTCTTCCTTGGGCTTGAAATACAAATTTCGTTTATTAAAGATTGTTAAATCATTTCATCAAATCATCAAAAGAAGGCACATTTTTACTATTTAAAAGCGATTTACATAAAATTGGGGTATATCAGTCGGTTTCCTAAGCATGATTCACATTGGTACTTATATTCTCTACCAATTTTATGTAAAATATCTTAAAATTGTATTGATCTTTCACCTGTGCCAAGCTGTTTTTTACATGCATTAAAATTTCTTCATTCAGTTGTTTACATATAGCAGGGAGAGTCTCCAAACCACTAATTTGTAAATAGTCTTTTTACTTGAAGCTTTAAATCAGCTAATTTTTTGATACTGATTATTAATATGAATGAATTCAATACGTCTAACATTAACGTCAGCATCTATATAAAGGAAATAAGCCGTCTTATTACTGTTTCAATATAATTCACTTTTAACGTTACGATACATTCCCTAGGAACTATGGAATGTAGATCGTGACGTCAAAGTTGATTATGACGTCATATTGTATGAAGTACAGACAAGTGACTTTCTACACATTGCTGTGGGAAGCCTTAACATACCCGCACAATTTATTTATGTTTCCTCTTCAACATGTATATTTGGTTCCCACAATTTAATAAATCCCTGGGAAATTTGGAATGACATTTTAATATTTCCTGGTGTACATATATGAAATCTGAGAGTAAGACAAAATGGGATACATAGACTGAAATGACTATACACACATGTACTCTGTTCCAAGATAGATATTTATAAATATCATAGGGTTAAAAACGAACTCATTCTCTAGAATGAAAATAAAATCCCAAGACTTCTTGTTTGAAACTTCCTTTTAAATACATGTTCAGGATAAAGGATGCAGCTAAATTAAATAAAATGTCTGCAGGGATTTGGCATTGCAAAATGACATGAAAGGTCACAGGTGAAAACTCTGAAAATATATTCTGAGAACTTCTGAATGATTAAAAGATGATGCAAGATTTTCTCAATATTAAATATATTTTTGTTCATGTCATTTTCCAAGAGTTGATATGCCAATGAAAAATATTGATTTTTTCTTATATCAATTTTCAAAGTACATTTAAACTGTTAGGTATGTGTATAATGTATAATTTTTTTTTTTACAAATGGAATAGAAAACCTATGATGGGGTAAACTCACATAAAAAAGATTCATCAAAAGCTTGTTATTTGAAGTGACACCTTTATCAAAGTGTCAACCAAATATTAATCCAAGCAAAACCTCAGCCGAGACTAAACTATATAAGGCTAATCTAACCTGGAATCTTGTCAATAGTTCTATAATTGGGTCATAAATATAGACTCATAATACAAAACTCCATTACTCAATAACTTTTTCCAAATAAATAGTATGATTACATGTATCGATAGTTTATCAGATGATAAGCACATAAAATATACCGTAATCCAGTGAATATAATACGCAGTAGTGTACAATATGCACCCCCCACTTTGGGCCTGAAAGTGGTGAAAAAAAGCTAGTTCGGATGTATCAAAAAAATTGACCAAACGGTAATGCTGAGTATATCAACAAAGCAGTTATACTTTGTGTACACACTCAATTTCATCGCTGAAATACACAACCGGAAATAAGAAAAATAATAAATTTTTAGATACGGATTTATTGTAACTAATACATCGCGGTAATATCTTTACTTCATAATCAATGTTTTAAATAGACCTAGTATTAAATAGTCTACCATAAATAAAATCAACTACTTTTAACAAGCGTTATATAATTGTTTTGTCATCACATAACCCCAGTGTAGTGAAAAACGGTGCACAGGTATAGGAGATAACGGACCTAATTAAATTCTTAAATGATGCCGATCAAAGTGATCAATAAGAGGCCTGGAACATAATAAAATATGTACACAAATAGTTGTGTTGTGTATAGTACTCATAGCCTAAGGGGAGTGTCTGAGATAACCAAGGTGTCAAGCATTAGCGGTGGGGAGCACAACAATGGCTTCAATTAACGGAATAGGTTATAGAATTATTTATAGTCATAATTATTTGCAATAAATCAATTATCATTACATGAAAATGGTTAAAAATGAGCCAAATGATGTTTAAGCTGTTTTCAAAGATCGGTTACAAATAGCACGTGGCCACCCAAGCCCACGTTCTATTAATAACAGCTGTAATGGCGGCGTACACGGAGAAAAAGAATAGGCAGTTCAAATTAATTTTTAAAGGCCATTTTGAAACAGTTTATCGATAAACAGACTTTAAGTATACATTTTCTTTAATAACATGCTATAAAAAGGATTTATTAATATATATATGTGATAATGAAGTAATGTTATGATGTATAGAGGGGTGTCGGTTCTGTCTGTGGTCAGCATAGATAATACGCCAGTATGATACCCCATGCTTCACCTAGGAAAAAAATATATGTCAAAATCCTATAGGGATGTATAATACGCACCCCTTTCTCACGGTAAAAAATCCTGGGAAAAAAGTGCGTATTATATTCACCGGATTACGGTACCTTAAAAAATATTTAAATAATGAAACAGTCAAACTGGAAATTGTTTTGTATGTGTTGTAACTACTACCGGTACACAATTTTCTCAAATAAGGAGTTGTGCTTACGTCAGGCATGGAATGGGTGTCCAAACAATGCAGTGTGGGTACCTGGATTTAGCATGGTCTATTCGCACACCATTGTGTACTGGTAATTGACCTGGCATGTTGTTAAAAGCTACCTTTTCTGATTCTCTTGTTTTGGTTTCTTCCATTCCTACGGGATGAATAATTATTTAACCTTCACTTGCCAAGAAGAAATAATAAAAGTAATTAAAAAAACATTTTTATCAAAATAATTACTAATGTCATATGCTGAATACAGAAATATAGATAGTAATTTTTAAAGTTTAAATTAGAATTTCGACTTGGCTGTCCATTTTTTGGATTCACTATACTTTTTTCATTTTACACAAAATAACTACTCCCTTAATCTACATAGGAAGAATAACTTGCATTTTATTATCAGGAATCTCATTATGTATGGAGTAAAATATTTCCGTTTAAAAATTATGTGGACAAAATTTTAAATTTTGAATTAAATAAAATTTTATGATGTAGCAAAAATATAAATTTTTGATACAATTTTTATCTATTTATGAAAATAAATTTTGCGATATCCGAGCACAGAGAGAAAAACGAAGTGAGACAATATTTTCCGGATTCCAAAACTGTGAATACACAATTGGTTTTGTCTTTTATTTGTAAATATTTTATGATAATTTGTACACCAGCTTGTACCTATGAATAATCGTTTTAATGATAAAAATATGCAATTAAATGGTCTTATCTCGTTGTGAAATTATCATTTCATAACTATTATTCATTATATGAGCAGAATTATCGTTAAAACAGGAAAATTAGCGGGAAACATACACTGAGAGACCCAAGGTCAAGGTTGGCTTGTTCCTGAAAATAGCGTGTGAAATTATTTATGGTGTAGTTGAAACATTTGTTGATGCCAAATGGGCACCGGAGAAACGACCTCCTATCACTTACGGAGGATAGGACCCTCTGCAACATGTATGAGCATTTCCAACATCATGAAGTAAGTTGAAAGATCTACTTTCTGTTTGAGAAAGAATCCTTTGAAAAACAAACAAGGATGACAGATCAACAACGTATCAACACGCCATGATTGAAGTCGTTAATTTCATTACTCCGCCAACATTTGTGAAGTTATATGCATATTTCAATATGCGTTTACACCAAAATGGAGTGAAAATGATAACATATCCCACTATTTTCTATTTCTTTATTCTGGCCTAACAATAAGTTATTTTAAGCATTTGTTAAGTATATCGCGTAGATCTTATTGAGACCTAACTATATTCTATGTCCAAGAATTTAACTCTTAAAATATTAAAAATTGTGATGTTTTACACAACCCAATATGAAACTTTGATTGAAAAATCATGTAGGTTTCATTGCATTTCATGTTTTGTTTAATTTGCCATTTACATTGAATGATTTTAATAGAAGAATATATTTGATCTACATGTGCTAAATATCATATATCAATGCATTTGAAATTACCTTCGGTCTATCGTTTTGATTTTATTTGTTGATGCATCATGGAGACATTTTTTAGGTTGAAGGAGTATCCAAATAAACATCAAAACATGCATGCTTATTATAAAATTTGACAAAAAGATGTTTACGATTGTCATTCAAGTTTTCAATTTAAATATGGCTGACAAGATTTCATCGTTTTATCTGCATATTTAGGTTGAAATATGGTGTGACAAAATTTGGTCGAGCAACCAGCAATGATTATTACTTGGACTCTACAAAGCTGAAGAACTTCATATCTCGGATACATGCAGAAATCCATGCAATACCCTGCGATAGTGGAGATGTTCAGTTTAGAATTGTTGATAAGGGCCTTAACGGGACCTTTATCAATGACACAAAGGTACATATAAATTGTGTCACTCTCTATGGTAAATAAATATCACTTTCTTATTCTACCTCACGCACAATGTAGCTGTGTGAATTGAGTAATAGACAAATAGTCAATAACAAAATGGATGGATTGTGAAAATAAAACTGAATATACCATTAAATTACACAATAATGGAAGATTTATGAATGCCAATTGCTTTTTCCAAGTTCCTTGTCGCATTTCTTGGTGTGATTTTTTTTTACCATGGAATGAATACTTTATATTAATTATCTTTTGAACTGAATACTAAATTATTTTGATCATAGCATGTGATAATCATCCGTTGATATTGTGGTCATGAACATGTTGTTCAATTTGATGCATACAGTTTGTATTTTCTATAACTTTAATAAAAGATATTCCTTTCTTTAGATGAGTGGACCATATATATTAAAGGTTGGGGACAAGGTTACTTTTGGACACACAAATGGTTACAAACTAAAAGCTGGAGATTATGCAAAGCAACCAAACTCAGAATTTCAATTTATTGTAAGTTAACATTCTTTAGGTACAAGTGACTAGAGTGTTTGCTAATGATGCAGCAAAATTGAAATTGCATATTAGTTCTCTGGGGTAACCAGGCATAAACAGTCACTTTTCCAGAACATCCATTCCTTTTAAAATGGCATCATTTAGTTAGATGATGCAAGGCACATGCAATTTAATTTTTTTTATTACATTCAGTATTGCATTTTATAGTTCTCTCATTATTGAGTTACTTTTGTAGATACATGTATAATCATATCACATTTTCACTTTGTTGTGATAGGTTTTTGCAAACTTGAACTTTACATTAAAGGAAATATTTGTCACATAATCCTAGTAATATTTTATCTTTTGTTCAAATAGAAATAGAGATTTAGAGAGTGTATTATCAATAACTTGTTAATTACAGTTTGAAAAATTGATACAAAAAGAGGAGGAGCGAGGTTTTCGAACAGGAGATGAAGCAGCTATTAATGGGCACGTGCCCGCAAATGCCTCTAGCAGTGCTAACACAATAACAAGTCACAGCATAAAAAAATCTCCCAGCAAAACAGACCAAAAATACAATCTCTCAAAAGACTCGACTGTGACTTTCACTGCCTCACCCAATGTGAATAGATATTCAGGGTTTGATTTGAAGTCTTCGCCCTCAAATAGTGAAGACAGTGAGGAGGAGGATGACGATGATTTTAAACCCAAAGTGAATACTCTCAGCAGAAAGCCGTTCCCAGTGCGGAGCAGGTATGAAGATAGTGATGATAGTATGGATTCTAGTCCCTCTCCCAAGCCAGTACGGAAAAACTCTGGTTATTCAGACAAAAAGCAGAGCCCACCGGGCAAAGTGAAAAAGTCGGCCAGCAGGCTGTCAGGGGAGAATGGATTCACTCCCCTGAGTGATCTCGCCAGGAAGGATAAAAGTTCTAAGACAAAGACCAGTCGAGTGAATGTTAACATAAACATCAATGTGGAGTCAACTGTGAAAAACAGTGGCAGTAGAACTAGCAATTCCATGAGGGAGCGAGACACTCCCCCCTCCACTACACACCTTGAAATCCCCAACATACATCGGAGAAAACTCCTGAACGAAAAACAGCGCCATAGAAGCAGGGACAGGTACAAGTAGTTGTTTCATGCAAAACTATCAAACCAGAATTTTTCTCAAAGTTTTTTTTTTTTTTCAATCTATGAATTGCGTGTTACGGAAAATTTTACTTGTCTTTTTATATCACTTTACATTTTGAAACACCGCACTGTAAATAATTGAATATATGGGGAACTGTATTAACATGTTGAACTATAGATTTTTACCTAATTAATTGACAAGCATTTAATAGGCATCTAGTATCCAGATGCCAAATCCTTTTTTAAAAAAATTCTTTCGTAAAAATGTATTGTGAACTACATAATTCCACATTGCTAATTTTGAGTCAAACTTTCCATAATTGTGCATGTATTTTGTTCATTATTTGAATGTAAAAAAAAAAAACCCTTTGTTGTGTGTTAAATGTAAATATGTTGTACACCCAGTTTTTCTGGTACACACATTTGGAATATATAATGTATTACTCAAACGCTTTGTCTTTACTATCTGCTTGACTTCATGCCATTGCTATTTCAGCAGCAGCTCCGAGGATTCCAATGATTTACCCTCCCCTGACGAAGACAGCAGTCGAGATCCATTCTTCTCTAGCGAGGAAAACACGGACAGTAAGTCTTATAATCCTCTTTGTCTTGGCCGAATATTATAGCCTTTTTGGGAGCTTTGTTCTTAATATAAACTTGCCACCCTTCAGATTTAAAGAAGGTCCCTGGTGCCATAATGTTATATAATCTTTTAATTGGTTTATTTAGATAACATTCCAGTTCAGATAAATGCTTGACTTCTTTCATACTCATTATCATGTAATGTTATGAAACCAGATTAAGTATCTTTGTCTTGAAAAAGCTATTTATGGCTATTCAAGTACTTTAATAATAATACATAAGATTTGTTTCCATATTTCCCATATGCATATGTTTTTCTTTATATTTGATAAAAAAAAAAATATGTGTAAATAAGCTTGTGATTTTAAACCACTGCAAAATTTCATAAAAAATAAAATTTAACATTTTATTCAAAAGGTCTGATAAGAAAAAATTATATCAATTGTGCATTATGGGAATAAAATAGTTATTGAGGCTTTTGTCTTCTTTTTTTCATCTGGATTTATTCAAGTCTAGGGATGTGATTAGATAGTAGATTTCTAATAATTTTAAAAACAGGAAAATCATAGCATACTTTCATTTTCTAAGTATTTCATTATGCGCTGTATATTTTGTTTTGTGAGATGAAATTATCTGAATACCAAACAGTGCATTATACATATACATGTATCCCAAACAGAGGAAGTTGCCAATCAGATATCTTATGCAATTCAAGTCCTAGAAAAGGAAGGTATATGTTCATATTCAAGTCTTATCATATTGATTTTTTCTTAAGTGAAAGAAGTGTTTATTTGCTTGAATTGGAGAGTAAAAATAAATACACCTCTTAAAAGGAAGGTTTCTGTATTGTTGTCAGATCATCTATTGTCACTCAGAGCCCATTTATTATCTTTTTATATTGAAGTAACCTTAAAGTTTAAAAGATATGAATAATAAGTTGAAATATTTAGACACATCCAATTCTGATATTTAAGCACTATTATTTTGTTTATTTTCAGTTTCTGTATTGGGTTTTAGTTTTCTGGTTGTTTTAAGTGAACTCATCAGTGCATGCAAAGTTTAAAACTAACTTGATAAGTATAAAATGATCCACCGACATTTTGAATACGATTTATTTAAAATTGAAAAATCAGCGCATTTATTGTTATCATGATGTATAATATCAATTATGATATGTTTATCATATTTTAATGGTTTCTTAATACCAAAAGAAAAAGATTGAAGTAAATTAGGAGTATTCCAGATTAACAACTATTTTGCATGGCTTGAACTTATCCTGTTTTCACAAATAAAGTTGTGGGAAAGGTTAATAACACATTTTATTACTTAAACAATTAGGTATTGTTATTTCTATAACAAGGGATTTTAAGTACCGGGTATGTATTACTTTCCAAAAAGAAGACGGTACACATATATACGCTATGTAAAGTTGAGCGATGTATTAAGGTATTGCACACTGGATAAAAATTCCAGTTTTCTCTATTGATTAAAATGAATCAGGCCAGAGTATACACAAAAGAAATCAATATCTGCAGATTTGTTTTCTCATTAGCAAGTTACCTGTGGGGGTCTCCAGAATGAATTCATCGAGGATTCAATATGCTTAAGATATCTGTCACTCAATTTATAAGTACATGTAAGATGGAATATCACTAGGGGAAAGTTTTTAAAAAACTATTGAATGGGCAATTTAGAAAATAAAGCATATTTAATCACCTGAGGCATGTTAAGCAGAGCGAGTGCTTGCAAATGCTCGCCAAAATTTGTGTTGCAGGTACAGGAAATGTTGGAGAGCGCTCGCGAGCACTCGCTCTGTAGAACACACTTCAGGAGTTGTAGTTACCTGAAGATGATACATCTAATATCATGTTGTTTCTCCTATCTTGCATGGTTTAAGTTATTAGGTACATAGAAGTAATGCAATTTTATAAAGTTCTTAAACTGGTTTGTTTTTTTAATTCAGTAAAACCCAAAGGCAAGAAGAAATCTCCGATTGAGAAAAAAGTCGCAAAACCAGCAAAAGTGCAGCGAAGCAATAGTAAAGGATCTGTGAAGGAGGCAAAGAAACGCAAACCAGGGCCTGTAAAACGTAGGTCAAATTAAATTAACCAGCAAATGTGGAAGTTTTATATCATTTCATAAAGACAGTAGTTTAAAGTGCAGGATTTGATTATTGATATAAAAAGCTACTACATGTATTGATATTTAGCTCACCGAGACAAAGTCAGGGGGAGCTTATGCTATACCCTCGACGTCGGCATCCGGACCTGGTTAAAGTTTTTGTTGCAGGTCCTGTATCTAAGTTATTACTTGTCCTATTTTCACCAAACTTGCATGGATGATGCATCTGGACCTACTTATGGACTTGAAAGACCTGGATGCTGAATCTGGGCCATGAATTTCAGATGCTTGAGGAGGTTAAGGTTTTTGGAGCAGGTTAAAGTTTTTGGTGCAGGTGCCCTTTGATAGCAATTTCTAAGTTACTACTGGTCCTAACTTCACAAAACTTGCATGGATATGATACTGATGCACCTGACAGGCTTGAATGCTGAATCGGAGCCACAGGTTTCGGATGCTGGAGGAGGTTAAGGTTTTTAGAGCTGGTTAAAGTTTTTGGAGCAGGTACCTTCTGATGATTATATCTTAGTTATTACTGGTCCTAACTTCACCAAACTTGCAAGGATGGTGCATCTTATGATACTGATGCACCTGACAGGCTTAAATGCTGAATCGGAGCCATATGTTTCGGATGCTGGAGGAGGTTAAGGTTTTAAGAGCTGGTTAAAGTTTTTGGAGCAGGTGCCCTCTGATGATTATATCATAGGTTTCGGATGCTGGATGAGGTTTAGTTTTTTGGAACAGGTCACATGTTTTATAAATAATAGCTTGCATAATTGATTTAACTATAATATAAATGAATCGCAGAGGTAGCTTCAGATGCAGAGCCTGATCTCCATTATTAAGGATGCTAAAAAAATCTCCTACCTCGCTCAAACCTTCTGGATAGATGTGACTGTGTTTGATAAATGATATTACCGTATTTTTCGGACGATATGACGATATTTTTTTTCTCTGAAGCAGAACACCTGACTTATCGTCCAGATCGACTTGTCTAAGGCTTGAGTTCGGAAAATTTTCCAAAAATAGCATTAAAAATCTTGGTTTTAATCATTCAAAATTGGTTGTGTGATTCGATATTACCTTGTTGAAATCTTTGTTCATCTTTATTTATTGTCGTTTTCACTCATTTTTAACATTAGTATACATAATAATACCAGTAATTAAAAAAAATGGTCCATGTCTTTAATCAATTAAAAGTTTTATCGTTCTGTAATTTTAAACACATCGTCACATGGTATCCATATATTACTAGTGGGAAGATAACATTGCGCAGTAAAATTGAAACCAAATTCGAATGGAACAAATTATTGCGGTAAGTCCCGGGAATGTTTAATTATAAGAGATATTTAATTACATATTACTAAATGTGTGTAAGTTGTATTAGTGTTCATCTTTTAATTGATAATTATCCTAGGTATTTTTGCATTTATTCACGGTAGGCTGACACCAATTGTTTTATTAATCATGCCCTACGGCTGAGATCTATATGTGTTCACTCATGGTTTTGAGAGAATAAATGAATTGAATTGACTCTCTGTGTATATAAAGCGTACCGTTATACGGGTGTTTATATTTCACTGATTAATTATAGTCCAGTTTTTTGATTGTTGTTAAATAAACATTGTAAAGAAACGTATGTATGTCGTATATCGTTATTATCAAGTTGTACAAATGATCGATCTATTTTTAACAGTGTCTAAGTAAAGCAATAATATTTAACTGCATAACTGGACACAAAGTAAACAAGTAAAATCTAATCAAAATAATTGCTAATCTTCCTGCACTTGAGATCCCTCTTTGAAGTCTGACACGAGACAGGTGCATGCTACTGACACAGGAAATTGTTAAACAAACATTGACCACGCGCCGAGTCAACAGGTGGCTGGTTACGTAATGGCGAATACACTGGCGATAACTTGTTTGATGCAAGGAATAGTGGTCAGAGTGGATAAATATTTTAATACATGGAATTAAATATTTTTGACAACGTAAGTTTAGTTTACACTGTTACAACTTGTATAACACGCGATGTCGGGAATTGCATGCAAGCAGTTTTATAGATATTATCGGTATTTAAAAATACCATGCATAATTATAAACGTAATTGTTTAAATGTTAATCATTAATAATAATTGGTAGCAATATCGGGGATGTCCTTTGCATCATACACTGATTATGTTACCTGCAGTTTGATACGCCATTTTGAAGCGATTACATCGACATATCGTTCGAATCGACATATCTAAGGATTTTTTTAAATTTTTGGCTTAAAATGATCAATTCGACTTGTAGTCCACATCGACGAGTCGTCCGTAAAATACGGTACATGATTACTATGATATAGTACTGTATGATATGATACACTATTGTTTTATATGATACATATACAATATTATATCATATTATATTGTAAAAAGTTATATAATACAATATGATATTGTTTCAATTTTTTGTACATTATGATATGATATTGTATCATGGTATTGCTATGTATAGTATTGTATATTATGATACAATATTGTATAATATGATATTGTATTATACAAATGTTGACTGGGGTTGAGGGCAACATTGATTATATGAGCCCCCGAGGGAGGAAATATTGCCCGACGCGAAGGGGAGGGCAATATATTCGTCCCAAGGGGGCTCATATAATCAATGTTGCCCGAAAACACAGTCAACATTTGTTTTGTTATATGAAGAAACAAACCAAAATTCAAGAAAGGATTTGAAAACAGATCGCCATAATATCCCAGTTCAACATAGAATTCACGAATTCTATTTTGTGCAAATTCTATTTCCAAAAAATCGCCGGCATCAAACGGTCACTGGTGATTTTCCAGCGCCCGTAGGAATTAAGTTACAGATGTTCTACCTGATTTTACTTCACAGTAATTCATAAATCCTTATATCCGTCATGATAGCAAACCATCGCATTGTGCGTTCGTTGTTTACTTGCCTTGACTGAATGCCTATTATGACGTCACCTTGTTTTGGAGTCGCGAAGACTTATTTACGTCAACGTATATGAATCAACAAATCAGAAGCGATTAATTGAAATAGAGGGAATATTCTCTAGATATTATTCCTAGCCGGTCAATATTTAAAAAATATTGACCGGTCAATATTTTTCCAACGAGATAATATTACAATTATGAATATAACAATATATATTATTTTATCACATAATATTGTTTCATATGATATTGCAATATATAATATTGTTTCATATGATATGATATTGTATTCTATATAATATTGTATCATATGATATGATATTGTATAATATATAATATCGCGTCGGGCAATATTTCGTCCCTCAGGGGCTAATATAATCAATGTTGCCCTCAACCCCAGTCAATATTTGTATAATATGATATTGTATTAATATAATATGTTACTATATCACATGATATTGTATCATATGATATGATATAATGTATCAAATTTTATTGTATCATTTGATACAATATCATATATTTATCAAATATACAATATCATATACAATACAATATCATACTATATAATACACACTATTTAATATATGTTACAATATTTTGATGTATTATGTGATATGATATTGTATCATATGATACTGTATTGTATCATATATTATACAATTATGGACATTGTAGGTCGATATGTGGTTATATGGACCCATGTCAAGTGATATCGACCGAAGACACAGAAAGTGATATCGACCGAGCTTGTGAGGTCAATATCACTTTATGTGTCTGCGGTCGATATCACTTGATATGGGTCCATATAACCACATATTGACCGTGCAATGAAGTCTGTAATAGTTATATTATATAATCACTCGCAGCACAGTTATGGCTGTCAAAAATTTCGTTTAGACAAAAAATTCAGGAAATTGTACATTATGACGTCCAAATAATCTGCTATCTTTAAAATACTATACGCATCAATTGCCAATTCAAGCTATCCCTATTTTAATAATCACTACTAACATATGACATTATTTACAACGCCGTTCTCATTTAAAAAAAAAAAATCTACAGTACATATTGTATAGATGAGAGAGAGAGAGGCTGATCTCGCTCCACAGCTTACTGTGACATCATCTGCCTCTTGATGACGCACTAAGTGAACGGAGAGTAGGCTATCAACATCAGTTTTAAAACAACGAAAATCAAAGATTGTAGATAAAGGGAATGAAATAGAAGAATATTTCGCAAAATATTATTTTTGATATTCTGTATTTAAAAATTCCCATTGGTACAATGTCTTTCCAATACCTATTTTTGTTGATACTGCCGAATCGTGCGATATCATATTCCGCGGACGCACTTTCGCGTCGATATCGGAAAAGGATGAATGTCACGTGATGTACTTTCAGCCAATGAAAATGACGAAAATTATTGTCTGATATAATATTATATATTATGATATTTTATTATGTGATCAAATACAAAAATGTATAACATGATACAATGTCATATCATATGTTACAATGTCATATTGCATCATTATTTATTACAGTATTATATTGTATTATATGATATATATTGTAAGTATCATAGGATGCAATATCGTATTTTATATTATTGTATTGATAAACATTGTATCTTATAATACCGTATGAAATGAACATATGATTATCATATAATTTTTTAACATATGATATACGATATTGTGTCAAAACAGTATAAATGAGTATCCAAGATCATTAACTATGATTTTCATATAATATGATAAAGACGGTCTCATAAAAATTATGCCTCGTCTCGGTGAGCTTTGTAATCTGTGATTACCTATGTTTATATTTTAAAGGAAAGAGGAAATTTTTAACTGGAATTTACATGTACGGTGATTTTTATATTGCTTTCAGTTTGCTCACATTAATTTTAATAAATTAACTTTATTTCTTACAATTATATGATTAATTTAAACCAACTTCGGTTTTTATTTTAATATGGATGGGATTTTTTTAGGGGGATGGAGGGTAACTTATATATTTAGCATGCAGGCTTGTGACTAGTCTGGTACATATGTTTTGAAGGTGACCCTGATTTTTTAAAAACAGCTACTAGTGAAATATTTAAAAATCAACATGCAGAAAACCATAAGAACATTCTTCAGAGGGTTATTTTAAGTCTGAGTACAGCACATACAGTATATGATCTTGCATCTTCAGACATAGGTATTGTGGATATGTAAACCAACTTTTTTCACTTGCAAGAAAGCTTTACAAGGTTCACAAAGAAATCCAAATGGCAAATTTCTCACTTCAAATCTGTCCTTTAATATATCTTGTATTTGTCTAAGTTTATAAATATAGACTCATTATGAAATTAGCATCTTGGAACCATTTTCTAGTGGGTATATTGCGATATAAAGTGTCTGTGAATAAAAGTTAGTCTTACTTTACTGTATAATTAGGCTTACAAATTATGTTTTAACTTTACTGTTCTATACAGCTGGAAAACCGGGAAGAAGAGGTCGACCCCCAAAGAAGAAGAAGAGGGATTCTGATGAAGATGATGATGATGACGATGATGATGAGTTTTTCAATCGTGTGGAAACTGAAGATGTGCTAGAAGATGGAGTAGAATGGTTTGAAGAAGATAAATGTGCCTCTGGGGAATGTAAACGGCCCAAAGGAAAGAGAGTGGCATGGGTAAGTAGTCAGGCCAGCAAAGCTAGCATACTTGATTACAAAATTTCAATGCTTAGCAGGCAATAGCAGCATAAGTCTGTGTAAATTATCTGCCCCAAAAAAGTTATGGTAATGGTAATAATTTGGTAATGATCATGTTATAACTGTTGAATACAACTCTGTCCATTTCATCTCTAAATTATTATTGAAATGTCCTATTATATTGTAAACAATTATTACATCATACAGTCAATTTGGAAATGTCTTTTGGAAATAATGCTTTAGATTAAGAGATTTTGTAATTAAACATGCGACAATGCAAACTTTTATAATATATACTTGTTTAGCCTTCCCTCCTTTTTAAGACACATTATTTATTGTTTTTTTTTAATTTATAAATGTTGAGTTATCCTTCTTGGAGGATTAATGAACCTTAAATGATAATAGCATTAAAGGGGCACCTTCTTGTTTGACACTAACAATAGATGATATACTGGTGTGTTTTGCTTTAGGTTGCATGCGATGATTGCGACAAGTGGTACCACACAGAATGCGTTGGATGTCGTTACGACCACGTCAAAGACTCGGACATCCCGTTTAGCTGTGGATGTCGATGAAATCCGATGTCAAGTTCAGCTGCAAATTTCATAAGATCCAACATCAAGTTCAGCTGCGGATGTCGTGAGAATATTATTAAATCCTGTCGTTGTTTATTTTAGTAGATCTTGGATATTAGTAAGAACTTGCAGGTATTCTGTGATTAAGAGAGAAAATTGTTCAATATACTGCCAGTTTGTTTTATATGCACTGTTCAATTTTTTCACACAATCTCAGAATTTATAATTAAGTACCAGTACATGTATTTCTAAACAATTTGGAAAAGATCTGTTGATTAATCTTACAATGAAAATACACAATTTATAAACATTCTGGCTTAAAAGTGTCATTCGTATTCAGATATAGAAGTATCTGGAATCCAAAAGTGGGAAATGTACAGTACGTAATGGGAATAACTGGGTTTTTATTTCATCAAATTACTTTGGTTGACTGTTCATAAAGGTTGGTGTGTACATAGACATGTATATTTATTATACAATTTGTAGGACATGCACATTGTATTAGGGTATATTTACAACATTCTCAAGGAATCGCATATTGTTAACTTGATTGCAATGTTTGTATTTTTCAAATGATGCTGCAATCTTATCTTACATTGATCCAGGTTCTATGAATCTGATGTTATTTAAGTGTTTGTACACGTAATATGCATTGTCACTAGAACATAGGTGGATTATATATATACATGTACACTCATTTCACATCAAGCTGCAAATATAGCATTAGCAGTATAGAAACTACATGCTTTTTTCTATTTTGTTTGCAAATAATTTATTGTATGAAAGACAAGTAATGCTAAAGGAATGGACTTTTTTGTTCCAAATAATTCTTATTTACCATATTTTTGTGTTTTGTTCATGTAATGTCCAATGCTTAAGAAATAATCAGCAATATTTTTATGTTTTACATGTTTTCACCCTTATTATTGCTTTTTTGCTTTGCAACTACCTACATGAACTTTCATAATCTGAAAATTGAAAACGAATATGTTCATATTTTTGGTACCTCATGTTTTTGTGTCATATCTATCTACATACATGTATATATATCTGCATATTATATAAGCTGTTCCAAAGAGTGCTTATATATGATACCAATACAACATCATAATGTTTTATTGCAATCATTTTTACTTTTTTTCCCATGTTCTCTTTCCTTTTGTATGTTTTGGGAGGTTTTTTTTTGGTCAATTCAAAATTTTGCATATGAAAGTGTTTAGTTTCTTTTAGATCTTACCATAAAATCTATGTGTTAACAAAGAAGAAAACAGCAATATCATCTCAGCTTGTTGTGTGAATGAGCTATTGAGATGACTCATTTGAGCTATTCTTTGTTTGATATGACTCGGATAAGATTCCAAGATACTTCAGACCTGTATATTCAGTGCTCTGGCTGCATCTTATGAAATTTGTTTTGATAATTTAGTGCATTATCCTGTTTCGCAGTAAACAATTTTGTCAGCTTATAATTCACTCAAAACAATTTACAATATTGTGTACTAAAGTATGCAATACTCTGTAAATGGGGTTGCAGCAAAAATCACACAAGCTTTTATGAAAGAATCTTTTAATGTATGTTTTACATATTTTTTTTCTTTAAGTTAAAAATGTTTGTTCAAAGGATTAGAAAATTGGTTTTTGTGATCCCACTTAAAAAATGATAAACAATTCTGCATAATATGCATGTTTAGACATTACAGATTTCATGTTGACATTTTTTTTATCATAGAGTCAATCATGTAACTATGTTGGCAGTGATGCATATGGTAGACTTTTTGAAAAGCTCCTTTATTTTTTCTTTCTTTCTTTTTTTTTTTTTTTTTTTTTGCATTGAAATATAAGTAGTGGTACATATTTGTGTACTTATAGAGCATTTAGCTGCTGTAAATTAAAACATTGTAGACAATTTTTTTTTCACTATGTATCTATATTATTGTATATTACTGGTAGTCATTTTTGGTCAGTATATAGCTTTGTGTGGCATAAACTTAGTTATTGTATTCGCCTATCAATATTGCATGCCAGCTAGCATTATAGAGAATATTTTTTTTAAATACATGTACATTTTCAAAACTTTAATTAAATTTTACTGCTTCTGTATCAAATTTTAGCTAGATGGCTGGTAGCTTTCAATGTGTACATGTATGTGAAAACTTTTGTAGAGGGTCTTCAACACCCAATATGTGCTAAACCTTCAAAAATTATGCACTGAATTGTCAAATTAGAAGAAAAAAATGTTGGAGACATTGTACATATATATTCAATAGGGCCATAATTATGTGTTAAATGAACTCGAAATGGTTTACGAAAATGTTGACATATTTAAAAATTTTATTCCTGTTGATTTCGCGATTTGACTCATACTACATTAGAATTCAGAATCTATATTTCTACATCATATCAGAGGTTTGAAAACACATTTGGACAACTTTTTTTCCTGTCAACAACATTAATACTATGAAGAGCATCATTTCTTTTCTTTTTTTTTTTTTTTTTTTAAATATTTTTGGTTTTTATCATTGTCTTTTTGAATACATTATGGATTCAATGTACAGAAAGACTTTTGAATGTTGACCTGGTCTTTATGTATAAATATTTAAACACAGTAGTGTTTAAGCAAAACCTTGTACAATAAAGACTGTTATCAAATGGAGTGTTGTTCGTTAAAAACCTGGTCATCTAGATATTTATAATTTAGCATGACTTTCATAGAAGATGGCAAAGAACAGAATGGTGTCAGAACCTATTCTGATTAAAATCAAAAGAAACATTTCTATGGCACGCTAAATGTACAAAAATTAGCTAAACATAGTTTAACAGTCGATAAACTATAGGTTTATAATAATCATTTTCAAATTTTGCAGCACTTGGCAGAAAATGCATTTATAAACTTGTGACATTGATTAATATACTGGGTAACTGAGCTTAAACTT
This sequence comes from Magallana nippona, assembly GCA_033439105.1. Classification (NCBI taxonomy): domain Eukaryota; kingdom Metazoa; phylum Mollusca; class Bivalvia; order Ostreida; family Ostreidae; genus Magallana; species Magallana nippona. The sequence goes on from CM065922.1 coordinate 22,139,493, forward strand.
GAGTGTAGGGTAAAAAGGAGGAATAAAAGTATGTCACCAATTTGAAGTGTTCATTTCCACTTAAGTTGGTGAGAGCAACCATGAAACTTGCAATTCTTGCATCAATTTTACATCTGAAATCTGTACCTTTTTACCTAAGAGAGTTTAATTTTGGGTAACACGTGCCCCCATCCATACTATTGATAATCCAAAACATCAAGTTGCCATGGTTTTTGTATATTTTTATTACTGAAGGTCATGCAAATATACATTTTGATAAATGCATGAATAATACATTACATAAGAAAAAATATCCATAAATGCATAGTACCTTGATTATTTGTAGTAATGTTCTTAATTATCATATGCATAAATGAAATGTTGAGATTAATGTTGACATCTAAAATATATATAAAATATATTCATATACATGTATATATAAATGGCACATGTTATTTGAAATGTGGAAGATGATAATATTCAAAGTAAAATCATTCTTGAACATCTCTTGCAGTAACAAAGCATCCATCTTTCTTTAGATAAAAAGATGAATAAACAAAATACATTTTTTTAAAAATCCAGTTTGATTGCAATTTGTTGTTTAAATTTTACCAAATACAAGCACACAACAAGTATATATTGGTCAATGAGATTCAATACTGAAATTTCCTCACAAGTATTAATATAATACTAAGAAGCACACTCCAAAGGACCGGGGGAGTTAACTTGGAGCTGCCATTGATTACGTCTGTGCAGTCTGTCCGGCGACAGTAACAGACACTGCCAACAAAGCGAGTGAGCACCACTGTGTTGGAGAATTTACTTTGTAGGATGTTGTTGAAGTGAAGATTGTCCCCGGGGAGAGGAAACTCGCGGGCCGTGCACCCCCAGTCTACATTGACATCAACATTGTAGCACGTCATGGAGAACACATTCAGTGAAGCCATCCCTGTAATTGAACAGAAGTACAGTTTGTTAACACAACAACTATCAAATTCAAATGAATTCAAGGATAATTTCTTATACCTATATGTTCTTTGAAAATTTCAGGAACTGGGTATTTTTACCCTGTTTAATTTAAAGATGTAAATTTTTAGGTGTATACATGTACTGTACCATGATTTTTTTTTTTCATTAACATTGCTTATAATAATGTTAAAGTATATAAGGTCATCCTACTAAGTAAAGGGTTTCTGATCTGCATCACTCCACATAATGGATCAGAAACCCTTGACTTAGGAAGATGCTGTAGGGTAATATTTTTCAAATTAAAAGTCAAATTATTTGATCTGCTCTCTTATATCAATAGATTACTTCTTAAAAAACAATTTACAATGCAATTAAGAAATCTGATATAAATTATAAACCGGTATCAAAATCTAGTAAGACTGAATAATTTACCACTTAATTGCTATAAGTAAATCTTTAATATACATGTACATAACATTCACCCAGAGGACCTTTGATCTGTTGATTGGTTAACAAACATATAAAAATATACCTGAGCCATCCTGATTCATGACCTCTATGTATCCTTTGTAGAAGCCACACCTGATCTCTGTGTTGGTGCCTGCCACTGCACTGAGGGTACAGATGGTGGGGAGCACCGGCTGCTGATTGTAGGGCTGCCGGGGGGTGGGGGTGGTGGTCATCAGGCTATGGTAGGCCATGCCACATTGGGGGTCATGAAGATTGGGGAGAATGGACTGAAACACGGTACCCATGTTAGTGTAGTCCCTCGCGGTTAATGAATAACATTGTGTACACTGTAGAGCTGAGGGGAAAAAGAAATATAGAAAATAAAATGTTATGTAAACAGGTAAATATTCTCTCTCTCTCTCTCTCTCTCTCTCTCTCTCTCTCTCTCTCTCTCTCTCTCTCTCTCTCTCTCTCTCTCTCTCGTCTGATTTACAAGAGCTAAAAGGAAATTACGTAATTAAACGATTAACAATGATCCCTATTTTGTTACCTCTGAAAAATAAAAATAAAATTATTTTGCGCGAGATGCGAAAGTGCGCGTTAATACTTCCTGGAAATATTTACAGGTAGATAACATGATAGGGTGACTTACCTGAGCAAAGCGGAAATCCAACACATAGCAGTGTTACTAAAAGCAGCATAGTAAAATCCATTTGGAATATTTTTTTACTGGACAACGACAAGTATCTTGAAGTTATTTCAGTTATGCTACCTTAACACACCTGTGCGCGGCCATGTTATTACAGTAACAAAGAGAGACAACTTGGACCGTTTCACAGGTATCAAGCACCCCAGGGCGCATTTGTCATAAATATTCAAACCGGACAGATGTTACACCGCGAGTTACATGATATAATTATTGCAATTGTCTGGTGTAAGTCTGTGCAAACACAAATTAATAACTTTAACACTTTTATTCAAAAATAGTAAGTATATATACAGTAGTTTACCACAGGCACGTAGCATCGGGGGGGGGGGGGGGGGGGGGGAGGGGGGGGGGGTAAGGGGGAGTCTGCCCCCCCCCCCTCCCACCACCACCACACCCCCATCCCCACACACACTTTTTATCGCAGCAAACATATCTTAACTTTACATATAGAAAATTGAATTACCATGAAGTTGGCCCCCGACCCTTTTGGAGAGAAATCGAAGTGGAAATAAGGAGATTAAAGTTATAGGTATACTCCCCCCCCCCTTCCCCTACAGATAAGGATTTTAATGATTTGCGATTTCCTCTTTAGTCTTTTTTTTTTTTTTTTTGGCTTGTCAAGATATTTTGGATGAGAATAAGAAACATTTTTATTGAGAATATAATACATGTGAGGATTTTGTTCCGATATTAGGAGCTAGCGCTTCTACTTGTTTTTCTGGGTTGTCCTGTATGGACCATGGTTGTTCAGTGAATTCAATTTTCTTATAGTTGGAATGCCTGGACATTAAGATGGTGATGTCACTGATTTGTTAGATGAAAGTGACCCAGCACGATAACTGAGTCGGTGATGAAAAGTGAGAAACAAATGAATTTTAAAATGTTTTAAGGAATAAGGAATTGCGAAATGATAATTTCGGTCGGAGCGTGATCAAATCCAATCCTTTGGGTGAAGGCTAGAACCTGGTTCTTATTTCTTCTTGGAACAAAAACAAATTTTATGTCGCTTAAACAACAAGAACAATCCAGAAGTACATGTATGAACAAAATATTTGCACCACTTCTTGTAGAAATTAGCGGAACAAATATGGCCAAAATAAAACGGAAAGATGCGTTGTACTTTTTTTTGCATTTTACATATTTTCTCAGGTTCACCGATTGGTTCCATACAGGGAAACGTGTACTGCTGTTGTAAAGATAAATATTTTTACCTACTGTAAAATGGAGCTAACTACTGAGCAGAACTGAATTTTGAAAATTATGTTATATAAAATATGAACTTCCATTTCATAGGGGTTAGATTGAAATAAATTTTGCAATATACATACTTTTACATCGAACAGATATCATTATAGAATATCAGCTGCAAATCTTTGAATTTTATTCATTTGTGTATTGAGTTGGTAAATACAATTGGAAGCACAGGTGCTTGAGGACGGGATGACTAACACTTGGTAAACATCGGAAAAATAAATACCCGAGTCTAGTCTGTTATTGGCGTTGAGACTCGCGATTTGTTTTGGCGTCAACCTTAATGTCATATTTTATATGTTTTTTATTTTATTTAGAAATATTCATTTTCTTTTTTATAGACAATCATTTAAAATTATACAAAATATCAATGAGAGAGAAAGAGAGAGAGACAGGGAGAGAGAAAGACAGACACAGAGGTTTATGGTTGTCAAGGGAAAATTAATTTAATTCTTCTTTTAAATTCTCAGACTGTAGGCAGAGTAATCAAATACTGTGGAGAATGAAGGTAACCATCTCATCATGTTTACTGTATCCATGCTTTTGGCCAGGAGATTACTTAATTACAATTTACATTTAGTTACAATTTGAATTTAATTGCATTCAAAACAACCTTAATCTTTTAGAATACTCACAGGCTGCATTAATATATTGTTGCCTCTACATGAAAAACTCCAACAGATATAAATCCTTCATTTATGTAAAATTTTTACTGGTACATAGTTATAACAATTTGACATACATATTTACAATAAAAAAATTCAACAATTGACAGTTTTATGCCTCTGTTAAGTCATCATTGAAGTACAGATGGATTGCTTGGAGGAATGTGTCATCATTCATACTGAGTTTATAGAACTCTTCATCTTCATCTGGAATACCATTATCTTCCAGTGTTTTGTCCATATCCAGATTTCTGCCATCATACTTCCATGTGTAGCTGGCAGCGTGGGCATTGTATCGGAGGTATCGGGCCAAAATCTCTGTCATTGTCTCTTCTGAACACACCTTTAAAATATTAGAGCTCCTTTATCATATGCATATAAGATTTTTTTAACCACAGGCACCTGACATTACATATTTTTCTTGTAAAAAACAATAGGTAGGGGATAGTAAAAGAAAAAGATGTGTCTGATCAATCAGTGATGTGTTTTATTTTAAACTAAGAGGTTTTTTTTCTAAAATAATACATTTATAACACTTAAATAGATAATTGTATAACTTAACTATATTCAGCAACTTACCTCAATCACTTGGTCTTGTGATGTCAAGGTATTTATTATCTTGATGTGTCGTGTTTTCTTTGACAAAATTCCCACAAGATAGCCCTCATCTCTCCACCAAGGGCGCCCAAAATCATTAGCCCAGTCAGCATCTGGATAGGGTGGGGGAATGTGAATAAATCGCCCATTTGGACAGTATGGAATGACGCACCCAGTCTGCGGGTCTACATGTGTACGGATCTGAAAGCATTAGATCAAATACTGGATAGGAAAGACTTTTATTTTTAAAGGATTGTTGAAAAGCTGACATAAACCTGACATATAATATGTTTCTAAGATGAGGTTTAAAATTACTATAATCAAACAATTCATATTTATATGCATAAAAGTGTTTCTTTTATGATTGATGTGCTGTACTATGGAACTGTTATTCTGTTAAGTAAGTCATGTGTTTAAACAGTTCATCAGATTTGACAACATCAATTTATTTTTCATTTAACTATTCAAAGAAAACATTTCATCAATTAAGCATCTTGTCAAGAATTCGAAACTACCTGGTAACCGAACCTAAATTATTGATATACGGTACTGTACTGATTGAACAAAGCCATACTATAATTCAAAACACAGTTGATCTACCTCTTTTGTTTTTGGATTGAACCAATGTGATATATCTTTTCCTGCTGACTGTATAATTGGTTTTAACAAAACATCACCTGTAAATAAACACATCATATTAATTAGGAATTCTTTTTCATAAACAATGGACTAAAAAGTAAACAGATTCTTAGAAAATAACGTTTATTTGGCCCGTTTAATAACATATGATTTATTTATCAATGAAACCTTGCTGACAAGCAGGTACCATTTCTTTTCCAACGAAGAAAACAAATGAAATGTTTACCTTTATATTTTTCACATAGGGGTGTTAAGTTGTAGACTTTTCCCAAAAACGAGACCCATAAATCATCAGCTGTGTTATGTACCGAAACCTCATTTGGCGTGAAGTATTTTGGTCTCCCCATTTTGCCTTCACTCTTCTTGAAGTTGTCAATATCAACTTGACAACGAAATATCGATTTATCAGAATGTTATAAGAAACAAAACGAAATTATTAGATGAATATTGTGAAAATACGTATAATAACTCCTGGGGATTTAAATAATTATATTGCAACGACAAATAAAACATAATGAAAAATAAAATTAAAGATATCAAGTTATATACTATAACTGCAATATTACAGTTTAAAAAATAATCTTTTTCTTAAAAACAACTCCGTGTTTGGAATTTAAACTGGTTCTCTCACTGGGAACCAATCGTAATGGCAGGGGAGGTTGTGGTAAGTAAGGAATTCTTGATTTGCCTTTTAAATTCACATTATTTGCAACATATTTTACGTGCATAACTCTTAAGCACATTTGTATGATATTGAGTTGGATCATAGATGTGTTATATATTTCGAGTTTCCTCATCACTTATTTGATTAAAAAAAATATATCTCAGACTAATGTATACATTTTATCTAATACCTTTCTGAAAAATTGAATCACCTTTACCAGGAAAAGAAAGACACTGATAAAGATGCAAGTGAAGGGAAAAAGAAGTTATCCAGCTGGCTGAACAAAAGTATGAAGGTCAGAATGACAGATGGAAGAACTCTTATTGGTAGGTTAATCAAGGAGAGTGGGGTTTTTTTTTTAAATGTACAGAGCCCGTTTTACTGGTATTTTGATATTTTGTTATTGTTAAAATCATCAAGTAAAGAATGGTGAAAATTTTGCTGATATGATCTGTTAGAAACATTAAAACTATATTAGGTGTAATTGCTTATGATGTTTGGAACTGGAGTAAAATTTTAAGATAAAGTGTTTCGAACCCTACCTATACTCTGTCCCAAGATATCCTGGATTCACGTTTTGCTTAATTACTCGATATTTATAAATACCTCAGGGTTCAAACGATGTTCATTCAAAAGTAAGAAATTTCCAAGATATTTCCATTGAAACGCCCCCTCTAGCTGATCATGTTTCAATACACGGCTAAAAAATGTAATGTCTACGGGGATTTTGTATTGAAGCAGACCCAGATGATAACATTGAAAAATTGCACGAGGTATTCCGAGTGACTTCTGAATGCAGAAAAGATGTAAACATTCCCCATTATAAACTTCTGTAAGAAATCTGTTTTCATTCCTGCGAACATTTATGAGTGAAAAATGATAATGTGTCAATGAAGATATCTTGGAAAATTTCCCTTTCATCGATTTCAATTGCACTTCTTTCACACGTATGTGTATTTTTATTCAAAATCAGCCAAATGTGCTGCATAAATATCTTGGGACAGACTATAACAGGGTAGACAGACTTGAAAGCACTGTATATCATTTATCATTTTGTGTTTAAATCAATCATCATAATAATTCTTTATTTCAAATTGCAAAATGTAATAAAATTTTATAAAATTTTAATTGGGCTGAGGTGTCTTATGCATGTAAGGCGAGGGGGAGGTGTCTTGCATTTTGTGCCGATCCATCTAATATTTCCTACCAGGTACCTACAGTACTTTTATGGATTGGATTGGAAATATTCCTATTATCTATCATAGTCCTTAAAACAGTACAAAAGTTCAAGTTTACTGCCATGTGAATTTTCATTTACAGTTTAAACATTTATCAAACAAAATGAATGTGACTAGGACTGATTGGTTAGAAATTACGGTAATTCTTTTTTAATATTGTTGCTGATTTGTGTTTTATATATAGGTGTGTTCCTGTGCACAGACAGGGAAAGAAATGTCATTCTCGGAGGTTGTGAAGAGTACCTAAAACCACTAGGTATAAGTTCTTAATATACAAGTACATGTACTTACCTGTCCCCATTAAAATTACATTGAAAATTATATGGAACATATTGATTTAATTTCATTGAAATACTGCCTTTCTATTAAACCTTAATTGCTTTGGTATCTATGATGTCTAGAAAACATTCAATATGCAAAAAAAATTAATTAATGCATTTACTTGCAGTCTCCTTGTCAAGTCTTTTTTGTCTGCATACAGTACCGATCAGACCCAGCCTTACACCAGAGTAAACCCCAACTAAACCCTGGATTTACTTTTGGGGTTTACTTGGGGTTTACTCTGGGTCTGCTTTTTGAAAATTTGTGTCCACTTGGGGTTTACTTTAGGTTTACTCGGCGTTTACTTTGCGTTTACTCGGGATTTGCTTTTGGGGTCAACTGTACACACTGAAGTGTGAAGCAGACCCATCTTTTATCTTACCATCTTACTGCCTGTAATTCCTGCCCCTTGTATATTCCAAATACACATGTAGCACCTGCTTTCAGGGGTATACTTCTGATCTGGGTTTACTCTCTGTGTCCACTCTGGGTTTACTTTGGGTTTACTCTGGGTCCACTCTAGTAAACTCAGGGTAAACCCCGAAAGTAAACCCAGGGTTTAGTTGGGGTTTACTTTCTGTTAGGTTGGGTCTGATCGGTACTGTATATATAAGAATGTATTGAACCAAAGAGTACTTCTGCTTTTAGAGGGTAATGAAAAAGAGGAGCCGCGTATATTGGGATTAGCCATGATTCCAGGTCACCATATTGTCAGCATCTCCATTGATAAGTCACAAGTTCAGGATTCAGAATTTCAGTGAATGGGCAGAGAAAGCTATCACTGGAGTGGCTCTATCAAATGTGGCTTCATGTCAGTAAAGAAGAACCATTATAAGAATTTAAGAGCCAATGATGTAATAATATCACCAGAAAAGGACTTTGCGGAAAGCAATCCAAACTGCTTCCATATTATGCAGTATTACGGTAGATGTATCTTATCTAAACATGCATTATTGTTACACTCTGTTGTTGATATTTCATTGTTAATGAATTTGAATTGTATATATCCATATTTCAATCATGAATTGGACAACAATAAAAAGATCTTTAATAGAATGACTCTTTTAGTGTTTTATTTCTTGAAATTTATTAATACAGGGCACCGTTTAAAAGAACTGGGTACTATATTTTTTTAGTTTGTTTATTATTCATATACATGTACTATATTGTTTATTTCTTCCCACTGTTAAAAGTTTTGCTTTGCTTTAAACTTTAAGTAGCACTATTTATTGTAAGGAGAACATTATAAGAGTCTTTTTTAAAAACAGATATACATGTATTCAAATATGCTTGAATGTAGGAATAAATTTGTGTTGATATTGATACCATGTTAAAGTATACAATTTGCTAATTATTCTAAGAATAAAATATAAAACCAGTTCTTATATTATACTATTTTTATTTGACGTTTGTACATATAATTTTGACAATTTGTAATGCACTTGAAAATACATATAAAGGTAGTATATGTACTGGACACCATCTGTTGGACTCATTTTGCTGAGATGATAATTTTAGCACAGAATTGAGTTGGTTGGCACTTAATATGGTAATTACGATTTAACAATTTTTTTTTATTTTTTACCCAGTAATCCCGCCAAAGCTCCTAGTCCCCCTCCTCCCCCACCCCCACCTAGCCCCGATAAGACGCCGTCCAACCCTCCATTCTGGAGCATTCCCATGGCAGCATTCATCAGTTGGCCACCTTGTGGACCGCTCATCATGTCCTTGACCTTTGACATCATTTGTTGACCTTGAGGACTGTTCATCATTCCTGCCACCTGGTTCATGTCTATTCCCTTGCCCCCCAGCATTTTAGAGATGTCACCACCACCAGGGCCATCTAAAATTCCAGACAGATCAGGCATTCCTCCTGCACCGCCACTAGGCCCACTTCCTCCAGGTGGTGCTCCTCCACCCATCCCAGCAAATATGCTGCCCAGGTCAGGAGTGTCCCCACCACCTCCAAATATGCTGTTCAGATTGAAGTCCTCTGTTGGTGGTTGTGGTTGGGGCTGGGCTGGAGGCTGGGGGTTAGGTTGTGGAGCTGGGGGTTGTGGTTGTGGGTTGGGATTTGATGGCATGATATTTGGATTGACCATTGGTTGCCCACCAAATTGGTTGTTAGATGGAGGTTGTTGGTTTCCATTATTCATGTTTGGTCCTATGCTCGGATTTGGCCCCATGTTGTTGTTATTGGGGAGCTGTTGCTGGTTTTGACCACTTGGAGCAGTTGGTCCAAAGTTATTTTGATTTTGATTGAAATTATTTTGATTCTGGTTGAAATTATTTTGACCAAAGCCATTAGCACCAGAACCAGCATTTGGATTAAAATTGTTGTTTGGGAACTGGCCACTATTTTGCCCTTGAGGAAAGTTGTTATTCTGTTGCATGTTGGGATTTGGTTGGAAACCATTTTGATTTTGTTGAAAGTTTTGCTGTTGTTGATAATTATTTTGATTTTGTGGATAGTTTTGTCCTTGAAAGTTTTGAGGATAGTTCTGTCCAGCTCCCATATTCTGATTCTGGTTGACACCACTATTTGGGTTAAACTGTCCAAAATTCCCATTCTGTTGTCCCATTCCTTGAGGCTGTTGGAAACCCATTTGATTGGATTGATAATTGGGTTGCTGCATCTGATACTGAGGATTGGAGTTATATTGGGGTCCACCCATGTTGTTTCCCATAAAGGAATTTTGTCCAAGGCCCATTTGTCCACCCATAGGGGGTTGTCCGAATCCCCCCATCTGTCCACCCATGTATGGCTGTCTAGGAGCACTGTTTCCTCCACCCAAGTTTCCAAGAATTCCAGACAGACCTCCATTTCCACTCAAACTTTTAATCATAGAGGACAGTGGATCAATTGGTTGTGCTCTTGATTGAGTACCTTCAATCAATTCTGGTCTTGGTGCTTGATTTGGTGTGGCTCCAGGATCGACACCAAGCATTGCAGCTAATCCATTATTTCTGTTTGAATTCTGTGTCAAAGATGATGCAGTGCCCAAGTTTCCTGCTCCTGCCCCACCGCCTAGAAGCCCACTCAAGCCTCCTGCACCACCCAAAGCTCCTAACATTCCTCCTAAGCCTGCAGAACTGCTCCCACCTCCACCTCCCATTAAACCTCCCAGACCACCAGGTTGTCCTCCCCCCATACCTCCTAAAAGACCACTGAGGGGATCACTCCCACCTCCACCCCCACCTAAAAGACCACCAAGTGGACCTCCTCCCCCACCACCCCCACCTAAAAGACCACCGAGTGGACCTCCTCCCCCTCCCCCAAGTAACCCTGCCATGGGATTCGATGATCCTCCTCCTCCTCCGAGCAATCCACCTAAAGGATTTGAAGAACCACCTCCTAATAACCCACTTAATCCCCCACCACCCCCTCCTCCCCCGCCAAGTAACCCTCCTAGTAATCCCATTGGACCTCCACCCCCTCCCAACATCCCGCCTAGGCCACCTAGATTTTTCATACCCATCATAATTGGCAAGAATTTCATCATCCCATTGATTCCCCCTCCTCCAAGAAGCCCTGACACTTTTCCAAGTATTCCAGACCCTCCCCCACCAAACAAGCCTTTGACTTTTCCCAGTAAACTGGTGTCCTCGAGCATTTTTTCGACTTTCTGTTCTTTCACCGGGTCGTTGTTAGCAATTTTCTTGATCTCGTCTGTCTTCTGGACCGGTGGAACCGTCACTACCGGAATCCCTTGTTCTTGTGCGTCCTTCTCTTGAACCTTGGCTTTCAGCAGCTCCAGCAGCTCTGACGCGCTCTCTGCACCGACCTCTTTCGCTAGTTGGTCCAGCAGAGCTTTCTTCTCCGTCTCTTTGTTGTCAGTTGACGTTGGTGGCGATGGAGTGATGTACGTCACTGTGTTGGGATTTGGATTGGGTGGCGGATTGGGCTGAGGAATCGGTATATCTGTAATAATTTGAGAATTCTCGTTAGATACTTGTACATATATGATTCCTTAATTTATTCTTGCATAAAATCAACATCAAACACAAAATCCATATCCACCACATTGTAAATCTACGCACCTTTATGGGCCTCCACGGTTATTATTGGAGACATAATTCCTTCCCAGTGAGTCTTTGCATCTTTTACAATTGTCGCTCTATTTGATAGATAACATACATTTGATTTGAATTTTTCTAAAATAAATAAATAAATAAGCAAACAAACAAAACGAAAAGCCCCCCCCCCCCCCTAAAAAAACAACAACAAAGAAACAAAAACAAAATAATAAAATAAAAACAAAGAAGAAAATGAAAAAAAACTTTTAAAAATCCAAAACATATATATTGAAATAAAATATCACTACGAAGTTCTCACCGTATTCTGAAGTCCTTTAGGTTTTCTACCGGCGCCTGCCATAGCATGGTTAGATTTGCCTTGAATTGGTTGTTGGTGTGGGTCACTGTGTCCGCGTTATGGTGACACCCCATGGTTTTCGAGGACCTGCCCCGAAGCATCCATGTCCCCTCCGGTCGGGGATTGTCTCCAAACACATCGGCAGGGAATGCCTGCACAATGAATCCCTTGAAGAAATCGAACTTCCCTTGTCCGTACAAGGTAACTGGAATACCAAGATGTTATAACAATATTTAAATTAATGAGTCACAGATCTTCATCCAATATTTTAAAAAATCTCCAAGCTTCAAGAGTTTTGCGAACGACGGTGTGTCGGCTTCTACAATAGGGCCCTTTTTCAAAAGTTATTTATTTCCAAGGCTTTAGCAAAATCATACCCAAAGCTTTGTTTTTATTGGGAGCGTTGCCCTTCCCGATATACTAAAATAGTCATGTTGTATATTGTATTTGATAAAGTACTATACATGTATTTGGCAGTCTTCTAATGCATAGAGGGATAGTTTTAAAACCCCGTTCAGGAAAAAGAATGAATACTAGGCTAGTATTATTAGCTATTTCTATCGTGTTTTACTTTTAATCAAATGAAATTTTTGAATGAGAATTTATGGAGAAAATTCTGAAATATATAGATGTAAGATGGTCGTTGGAATTTGGCATTGGCGTGCGTAATTCTTTAACTGAAAATAACAGAAAAATGGTCTATACAAAGTGCGTAGAAAACTATTCCAGTTATCTTTGGGTTTTTTTTTCGTCAAATGGCTTTTTAACTAACTTTAGACAAACAATTCTGTTGTTGTAAAAAATAATTACATTTAAGGTCAATTTTTTCACGTTGGCAAGTTATTCAGAACTACGATAAGTTTTTCGTAGTTTTTCTATTTTTTTTTTGTTAAAAAAACCCCAAGATGTACGTTTGTATTTATAATTAATAAGCATCTAATGTAGCAATATCACAACGTACTTGTCTGTTCATCGGAAATGATTTTAGGCAAGGATCTTATATCATTACACATAAGATAAACGCTACATGATAATGCATGCCCCCCGGCTGGCTTGTTTAATTCATAAGATTACCTCTTTACAACATCTATCTTGTTTGAAATATTTGATAAAATCTTCTGTAATCCAATACATTAGTTTTATCTGGTGCCTAGAATGCGTTCTTTCCCTATCATACTAGCATCTCTCTTATAGATGTTAAATTTGATACACGGATACCGAGATTCCAGTTGTCGATGCGACAAGGAGTATCACTTTCCCATTGCTCTTTAATGTTAAATGAATCGTGTTCTCCAAAGACATTGCCCTATAGACAGTGTTTCTTAGAATTTAAAGAACCGATATTTTTCATAATATAGAAAATACATAGTGTTAAAATCATCAGGAGAATAGATTTGCCTTATTATTTTAAAAAATAAATCACTTCTTTTCAACAGTTTCGGAAATCAACGTTAACAGATTATATAAAACTGTTACCTTCAACGATATCCCCTTTGTGAACATGCGTTGTATTCACAAGAATTTTATATGGGGATTGTGTGTACTGTGGGGGGTAAATGTCCGTTAAACTCCCCTCCCTGTTATGTCGGACATGTCCATGACACCCGTATCCGTTCAATGGTGCACCGGTTGGATAACACGTCACGCAAGTCCATAAAGTTAGTGAAAAACACAATAAAAATAATTTAAACATGTCTATAGGATAATAAATCCCTTTGTCATTAAGAAAAATTCTCTTCACTTATGCAGCAAGGGTCCAGCCCTTGACAAACGAAAAGTCGAAAATAAACACTCTGATTGCTTCAACGTTATATGACGTAATTGAGGCTCCAAAAGGTTGAAACAATTCGTTGGTAAAATCTTTGGTAAAGTAATCCAGGAGTTAACAGGAATTAAAGCTTTTGGTAAGACAATGGCACCTTCTGTTACTTATTCGTAAATGTTTCAATGCTTATAGATGACGAACTCTTTGAAATGGACATTGCACCGGTGTGAGGGCCTCACTTGTTTCAGGCGGTAATAGATATGATTGACGGGTATAACACGACTATATACTGACTGACATTTTCTTGTTGGGAAATCACTTCCGTCTGTACTTACCCCGGGGCAAAGCGTGAAGCTAAGGGATTGGCCATTGGTTGAGTATACCCGAGATATACTGTACCTTATACACGAAACGTTTATAAATCTTGCGGGGAATACACAACGCAAACAAAGTCATGGGACGGTGACTAACTTTTGTGGACAAATTGGCTCTCTATGACGCTATAGTTGACCTCATGCAAAATGGGCGTCATTACGAAAATGACCAATAACGGCGGAAGCTCTCTCTTATTTTTTAATAAAAGCGTAATATTCATCATGTTGAATCAAATTCTCATTTAAAGAGTTTTTTAATAATGTTACTTGTTAGATACAGTAAGATTTCAAAATATTCAGGGATATCAATTGTTGACTGTACATGTATTGAAGGCTATGAAACATAATGCAACAAAATAATAATTCTAAACTTTATTTACTGAAGAAGAAGTTCAACTGTATCTGTATAATCAAGGTTTCCTGCAAGAAGTTCTGAAACAGCCTTTTCTGTGTCCGATGACTCTTTTTGCTGGGAGCTAACTCCCGGCTTTGAAGATTTTTCGGACATTTTGAATGGTAAAGAGTTCAGTATTTCTTTGGAAGCCATCACATTATCTTTGTTTAGAACACCACTGAAACCCGTTAAAAATCTGGAATGGATGTTTGCATCAAGTTGCTGTGTTCCTCCAGTTGTACTTTTTGCTATCTGAATCACGCTCTTTAACCATTTCCTCGACAAAGCAACCCCGCTCTCAGTTACGTCTTGGAAATAAAGAACAAAAATGTCAAAGATGGCAAACTAATTCCACTAAATAAAATGTATAGTATTAACAAATATTATACCTACTTGTTGCCTTCACTGAAACAACTGGAGACGAAATATTCATCCAGTATTTATTATAGGACTGCACAACTGTTGCTCTAGAAACATACGAAAGCTACTTAAAGTTATTTCGAATTTATTTCAGGGTGTGTGCATGTAGTTCTGCAAAATATATACCGTATACACATTCAACTGACATTACCTAAATCTTATGTTAGCCTCTGTATTCGGAACTCTAAATGATAATGCGATGTGTTGCCTAGGAGATGACGAAGAGTGGGTCACCATTCTCTGGTTCCACGTACATTGAACCTGTTTAATTTCTTCTGATGGAAGGAATTCTCCGCTGGATGAGAGCTCACTCTGCTTTTCTTCCACATCTAATACAGCTTCCACAAGGAAACCTTTAAAGCTTGTCTTCTTGTCTTTCAATGTAACTTAAAAAATACATAATATGATGAAAAACCAAAACAACGAATTAATGAATGATCGGGGAAATTGGTAATAAGAACAATGGTGAAATAATACCTGTTATAATGCTTCCTCCGCTTGTCTCGCTGACATCCGTTGCCATGGATACAGAAGGTGCCCCGATTTGCGGTTGGATGATTTCCTCTCCAGATCGATGAAGAGGTTGACGTTGCTCACAAACTGACGTCATAGACGGCGCACCTGAACTGTAAGCCATTGTTTTCGTAGCATAGAAAAGCACGAGGCAGGAGTAGAGAAATCCGGCATAACATCTTCCCACCATCTTCGTCAGTTCATGTACAAGGAAAATACCCATGGCCTGTGGCTGTATGTACCTGTATATGTATTACGTTGTATTAGTAAAATGATTCATGCGATATCAGTTAGTGACTAAGTAAAGGACACTGACATACAGTTCAATATTTATGTTTTGATTCAATTATAAATCTTTGATTTGTTTATGATTTAAAATTTTATTTTGGGTAAAAGAACATCAAACATAGCAAAGATATGGTTATCAGGCAACAAACACCATTCTTTCTAGACAAAAATCTCTAACCAGAGTTGTCGCTCTTACTGCCCATTACGTTTTCTGGGTTTCGCGACGATCGTATAACGATTTTAAGTAATGACTTTAATTAAAGTACCCGCTTGCGTTAAACCTAAGACACAATCGTTTACAAAATATCATTTTTAAGTCTTAAAGGAGAAGTCTGATAATTTTTTCCCTGCTGTTTGATGTTTTGAAAAATTATTTATCATTGTATCGGTATCTCACACTATTCAGACTTTTCGTTTTCTTTATCATTCATCATTATTTCTATGCATTTTCAGCAAAACATTTGTAAGCAATATAAGTTAGACCAGCCTTCATGTACGTATCATATCCCATATAAATCATTAGGTAATGAAACATTCCACGTTGAGATTCATTTCCTTGTTTTACATGATGTTGAACATTTGTGCAAAACCTGAGATACTCAGGCGAACCAGGCCCCAAAGACTGTAAACTGGGAATAAACAAACAAGTCAAAATTTTAAATTAATGTAACTTTTGAAATCAGAACAATACGTGCTACCCATCTACACTTTACACCAATAAAGTTAAGAATGTCTGCATAATTCTCCGATTTAATGCAAATTATGATGCATTACATAATCAATCATGAAAATATCTGGCCCAATTTATTAATTACTTTATTTAAAAATTCCTTTTCATAAGGGGGTACGAAAAATTTTCAACTGAAATCAGGAGTCCGTAAGTTAGGGGAGTATATGTACATGCCCCATTACAGAGAGGAGGGCTACTTAATCATTGGATTTATTTCATGTTTAGCATTAAAAATATTATTCGATATTTTTTTTTTATATTTATTTGATCTTTGGTCTGTTAACATATCTCCCTTACACCGTGAATCGACAAAGTGTTTTCTATGAATTTCCAAAACGGAATTCTTGTTTCATTTAGAAGGGAGAAAGTATTACTGTTTCAAGTTCAAAAATGCACAGTTCTAGTGGAGCGGAAACTATAAATTTTTGTTAAAAACGTAATAAGTCCATTTTCATTTTATATGCAACCTTGGGACCAGGTCATCGTAATAAGAGAGAGACAACAAAGAGAGACCAGATTTTATTAATATTTATTGTGATATCTTGTGTATTTCTGAACACCTAGCAGTCATGGAACCATATTGCTTTAAAATCAACTGTTCACAAAAAACAAAACAAGCCGTCATTCTGAATTCAGTATAGACAAGTTCATCGTTCTCATAATTTCAGATAGTGACCCTGGGTCTCTGCAGTTTTTCTTTCACAATAATAGTACAAACTCCAATCAACAGAAATTAATTAAAAGAAGCCAGTTAAAAGAGGTAAAATTAGGAGGAATTCATTCTCAATATCAAATACAATATGCATAAATCAACTTGTAAATTCAGCACCAATTTCATTTCAGATATGATATATTAATTTTTGTTTGTGTGTGTTCTTACAAAAAGCAATGATTTGTGAATGATTTCTTAAATTTGACATCAAAATACATTATTATAAAGTACATGTTACTGCTGATTCAGGCATTGAGAACAACATTTTTTTTCTTTCAGAAACAAAACTCTACAACACAGCCAACAAAATCATTTTATCAACAGAACTTGTCACCTGTTTGGGATTTCATACAGAAACTGAAATGAAACTGTATCATGAAAGGATTTCTTTACTATTTTTTTCTAATGTGAGAGAAAAAAAATCAATAGGCATGAATATCAAAATCACATTTGTCTTTTAAAAAAATTATCAACATAAAATAAAAAAAAGATGTACAAAAAGTTAAAATGGTGGTTCATCTGACCTCACATTTTAATCACTAACTCAATGTTAAAAACTAACAACAACAAAAACAATTTAAAAAACAAAACTTTTGGAAGAAAAAGAGTTAAACCAATTTTGACAAGTATTGTAAGAAGACGACAACCACATCATTTGGAAATTTGCTTGCTTTACATTTGTTTTATTCAGCATCATAAGTATAAACTTTGCGTATACTATTTACAGCACTATCGGAATTTACAAATTATATACAGAGTCAAAAAACGAAACAAAATGATAATAAAACGATCTACAAATTACACTACATGGAGTACTATACACAACTTGGTGGGGGTGGGGGTGGGGGGTCGTGGTTGATGTTTGAAAATAAAAGGAGAGAATCACAAAAACGATGAGGAATGGATCACATGGATATTACAATATATACATGTTTTAAATTGAAGACCTTCATAATACAACTTCTATTGTGTTTGATTGTGGAAAGCAATTGATAATTTGCTTTTACATTGATAAACACTGAAATTTGTGAGTTTTTGATATGTACAATTTATTGTTGGCATATAGGTATACACTTTTGCTAGTTAAAAATATTTTTTAACTTTTAACTTATTGTTTCAAATTTGAAGAGTACACGGCAGGTATACAAAAGTTTTTATCAAATGAGTACACTATGTTGGCAAAAGTGGGAATATCTTGTTAGTGGAATGGTTCAAATGTTGCATAGAAACTAACCAAACAGAAAATATCTGGGCATCTACAAAGCACCTTTAAAATAAATTGAATTGAATTTGAACACTGAATAATATGCACTACAATGTATCATTTAAACTAAAAAAAAACATCTGATGATATAAAAAACTAAATCTTAAAATAACCAAATTTAAAACTTCAATATGTTGTACCAATTAACTGCTGATTAAACAAAAAGTAAAAAGAAAAGAGAGATTAAAAAGTGTTGAGACATATGATGTAATTCTCAGTGTTCACAAACAAGATGCGGCAGAGTGATATAAATACTGATACACTGCTTCTGACTTAAATAATAGTAAATCAATGCCCAGTTACACTGGAACCACACACACATACACACAGTCAAACAACAGTACTAATAAACAAAAAAGTTTGCTAGCTTGAGAGACAGCCAATTACATTGCATACTGTCACTGTAAGATTAAAAAAAAATCAACTAGCAAATAAAAATCCCTGGCATACACACACAGGCAAAATAAAGGAATATGACCATTTCTTTCTTTTACAAACATTCATTAACATTTCTCACTCTGGCTAACTTACGGACAGTATCATCCTTAGGACGATCATAATATAAAGTCATTATGCAAAAACATGACAGAACTTGACAGTTGTTTGCTGTAAAGGGCGGACAACTCTCTTTCTCTTGTGGACACAAGCTTCGGATTTTGTTGCAGTATTCCTTTTTTGATTGAATGTACATTCAGAACATCTCTTTGCTCTTCTCTTTCGAATCAAATTGCACAGGTTGTCAGCATCACAACTGAAAAATATTTCAATAACAAGCACACTACGAAGAACCAAGCACACGTGAGACTATACAAGGAATCCTTCGGAAACTTGCGGGAATTGTCCGAATCGTTGTGCACGCAGAGTTTGGATACTGTTCATGATTTTCTTTTGGTGTCCTATTAATGTGACCCCCACCCTTTGCTCTAAGTCCTGCTGAGTTATTTTCAACACTTGCTCTATTGTCCTGTAACCACAGTTTAAGAAATTGTCCATGTATTTCTCCATTTTGATGGATATGAGCCAACCTTCAACGTTGGTGAAATTTGAAACTTCTCCTTGTCGATTCATGGGTAGTGTACGATTGGTGTCCATCAAAAACTCAGGCCTATAAAATACATTTACAACATAAGCACCTTTAGACAACTAAATACTTTTCTACACAATTAAAAATATGATTTGATTAACCGAGGTTACTGGCAAAAGTCACTTTTAAATTATGAGAAGAAATGTAAAAACAATTGACACTGGTCATGTAGTCATGATAATAAAGGACAGGTAGTTATATTGACAGACCTTGGCTTTGCAATTTTCCTTAGTAGTTCTGGAGCTCTGATGAACTTGTCTAGACTTTTGACAATGATGTCAAACTTGGGTCGGTTTCCTCGCTCTTTCTGCCAGCAGTCCAGCATCAGCTGATGGAGAGCCTCTGGGCAGTCCTGTCAAATCCAACACAACACAATCAGTCAGGCTAATTCACTTTCAGGACTGGCCGTCCCTTACCAGCAAAAGCAATTAATTGAACATGAATTTTACATTAAGAGAACGAAATATTGTTTGCATTCATTATCTTCATATCATATGGTTGACCATAACATTAATTTTGCAGAAGGAAAAATTAAAGATAACAGTAATAAATCTTAGCTAATGTATGTCACTATTAATTCCAATAAAACATCACTCACTGGAAATATATAAAAAAAAATTAATTAAACCCTTACCATTGGTGGTGGGAGTCTGTACCCCCGGTCTACAGCCCGGATGACATCTTGATTTGACCAGTTCCAGTATGGCCTCTCTCCATAGGAGACTACCTCCCACATGACTACTCCGTAACTCCACACATCACTGGCTGATGTAAACTTCCGGAACGCTATGGCCTCTGGTGCTGTCCACCTCACAGGAATTTTTCCACCCTGCATACAAATTTAAAAAATATCAACTTGCTCAGAATAATATTAGTACAGTTTATTGATATATCTAAAAAAAAAAAAAATATTGTGAATCATAAAAATTTGTCATCTTGAATTAAAAATTATCCTTAAACCATTCCATATCCAGTAAAAGTATTAGGTTGAGTTTTGATCATGTCAGTTTATTCCAAACTCAATTTGTGCATAAATGCAAAATTAGATAAAGTGAAGTAATCTATTCTCCTTCAGTCACAGAGAAGTTATGAAGGCAGTATATCATGCACCAGATTCCTATCTCCCTACCTTTGTGGTGTAGGCCCCATCGGTAGTGTCTATGTCAATTTCCCTGGACAATCCAAAGTCAGCCACTTTACAGACCAAATTATCATTAATCAGAATATTCCGGGCAGCTAAGTCCTGCAAACAATCACAAGAGAGTTAGTGTTATATGGGCCATGCATTTCGTTCTGTCTGATGTGTAGATACAAACTCCTTAACACAGACAATTCTGTAAGCTCATCATTAACCACTTAGCTATTACATCAGAGATCAAATTTGTTTGCAAGTCTAGACTTTTTTAAAACTTTATCTGATCTTTCCATTGAATATTTCTGAATCAAGATGAAACTGAAGAGATCTCTTGTTGAGATATGAAAGGTAACCAATTGAGGATTAATCAAAGATTAAATTGGTTTTTCCTTTCCTAAGCTGATAACAGTGCTCTATATTCTTTCAAATGAGCCAAAATTTAATTATATGTAGACTTTGATTGGAATTTTTGTATGTGCTGATGAATGCTTGAGGTTCTTACTCTGTGTACATAGCCCATGTTGGATAGGTATCTCATTCCTGACGCGATTCCTCTCATCATTCCCACTAGCTGTATTATTGTGAACTTCCCATCGTTATTCTGAAAAAATATTGAAAATCATAAATCTGTGAGGACACATTCAAACAAACAGTCGCCACTCTGTCAAGCTGGCTCCTTCAATATGATTTGTGAACTAATCGAAACCCTTATTAAAGAAACTGGCTGGCAACAAGCATGTGATGTGCCATAAAAACCAAAGCATTGCATAACTTTTTTACGGGGGCAAGGTGAAGGGGTGACTGACAAAAAGATCGTAGAGATTTCTCTTAGGATGGCGGAGGTGATCATAAGGGGGGGATTATGTCAACAATAAAACGTCTGGGAGATAGGGAATTTCTATCAGACGCAGCAGTTATAAGAAACAATGAAATATGGGTCTTCCATCAAACAGGATAGAAAACAATAAATAAGACTTACGAGGAAACCTCTCTTGATGAAAATCAGCTTATTGGGGTTCAAGTTGGGTTTTTTCTGCAATGAGGAAATAATATGGGCAGACATGCATAAAACCTGCCCACAATAACCAGATTCTGCATTTCCGACCAATCCATCACTCATTTTTCCCCCTTCTCTGTAATCCCCCCGTCCTTCATCACAAAATAATTGATAATTTGTCTCTATAGAATGTGTTTTTTTCTGTGTTCAGCATTGACTGGGATACTTTCTGTCCCATGTCGGGATTTTATTTTATGTGAGTATAAATAACTGGTCTTTTTTTCTTCCCAGGTTTTTCGGTGAGAAGATTAATGGAGGTTTGATGGTGTTTGCGGGGATCTGACAACAATTGTCATGAAAAATGACTAGAAGGGGACAGAGCAGGCTTGATTGCATTGCAGCCACTCATCAAAATCCAGTCAGCTTCCCCTTGCCCTCTGCGATTTCTTCCTCCATCCATTTATTTCTCCATAAAACATTACACAAAAACATTCAATAAAAGTCTTGGATTGCAACAACAACTCAAAATTAATCTCATTTTATCATTCAGCAGGAAATATACACGGATCCTTCTTTCTTGCTCCAGTATATTGAAAAAACTGGAGATCAAGAGTGATTTGATGTTAACATGTATTTGTGTGTAAATGGTGCACAATAGATTTTCAAGGTGTTGGGTAGAGGAAAGGGTTTTGGGACAATGGATTACTAAGTCAATCCTATAATAGTTTTATTTAAAAGGGCTGCCTGATAATTTAAGAACTAAATAAAAGAAATTCATCTTAATATTGCATGAAGCCACAAATACTTGAAAGCAACAATTCAACATTCATTTCATAAAACATTTAATCAATCCTGTTTCCTCCCAAAACTAAATGTGCAATTTTGCAAGCCCTTTATTAACAGAAAAACCCCTCTGACATTTTTCTTAATTAATTTTCTGCACCAGAAAACTTTCGCATTCAAATTGAATAGTCAATGTGGAAAAAAAGAGTTAGAAAGCTTCTTCAATACCACCCATGGAAACCGAATGATTTCAACCTTTAGAGAAGAAAAGAGGAAAATTTAAAGACAAATGAGTCTTGAAATATGCAAGAACTTCCGTAGATTATTTCCCAAATTGGTAATTATTTCTCCCCCTGCAGCAAATTTGTCAAGTGGAGCCAGCTAGTATGGCACTGTCATTACAGCAGACAGAAAGGATGAGTGCTGCATTTTACAAACCCTTCAGCTCTCTACCAGGTGTTGACGGATAAAAGAGACTAATTGATATTTATGTCCCTTTGTTTCCTAGATTCTTCACCCCCGTTTTTTTTGTGTTTTTTTTTAGGAGGGGGGACACTGAATGTACATCTGCACTGGAGGATAACCAATCTAAATTGATTAATTATTTCTGGGCATTACATGACTGGACCATGGAATGAGTTATTACACTTCTTAGTTAATCAGAAGGAATTTTATGAGTCCTTTTATTTGGATGTGCCAGGATATTTTATGACAAGACTGGAATATCAACTAACATTAACTCATCAATAAGGATATTTTTCTTGATTACTTCAGGAAATCTATGGCACATCAGGGTGGGAAAAAAGAGAAGGCAAATTTCCATCTCCAAGTCATCTGTCTGGGTAAACAATTGTCCCCCCATAAAAAGTGGGGGGATCCTAATTGAATGATATTGCCTTGCCGTGACGTCTATTTTACCACTCACAGTGTCAGATTAATTCCAATCTCCATTACAATTTATTTTTTATAAAGACAAGAGTTTTTCAAATACTCTATCATAACATTCCCCCCCCCCCCCCCCCCCCCCCCCCCCAAAAAAAAAGACTAATGTAAATATGTGGAAAAAACAAAATTCATGGTAGACTTACTCGTAAATATGTGTCAAGTGATCCATTTTCCATGTATTCCGTGACAATCATTATTGGATGGCCTGCAAAACAAATGATTACTTCTGCATCTTCATCTAAAAGCAATTTTTATTTGATAATGAAAATTCAAAGCAGAACAGATTTAATAATGATGGAAAACTGATACCAATTTTTTTTGAGAATTTTTGGTGATGATGTAATTTTTAATCAGCAAAGCGGAAGGGAGTTGAAATTTTTTACAGTGTGTCTTTTTTTATTTTAGAAAACATTTCCGAAGTGGTAGAATGGGCTTATAGAAAAAGTGACAAAATCTTCAAATTACTTTTTGTGACGACTCCTTCTAGGAATATAACATTCTGATCGTCAAACTGTCCCATTATGCTGGCTTCCGTCAGAAAATCTAAGCGGTTTTTGTCTGTTGCACCAGGCTTCAAAGTCTTTATGGCTACCGACATTTCTGGTTTTACAGGATTGCGTAGTTTTCCTTTGCAGACATCACCGAACTCTCCTAAAAATGGTAAATTTAGAAACTTGAATTGTTGCACACAAATTGGAGTTTTATGGGCCAAAATGTTCATCAAAATACAATGAGGTTTAGAAATAGTATCATGAAAGTCTCGTAAAACAGAGAACAAGAAAAAGCGATAAATTTCATTGTTGGGGTTAATCATGTTATCTACCTCCTCCTATGACAGATTCAATGGTGATGTGTGACGCATCAATTTCTCTGGTGAACTCTCGCACTGCTTGGTTTGGGTCTTCATAAGTGTGAGGGTCAACGTAGGACTTGACACAGTCGTTGGGAGGAAACAGTGGCATGGTCACTGAAATAGTAGAAACACACAGTGCAGTATATACCAGTCAGACAAAGTATTTGGGGTTTTTTTTTCAGGACCGCAAGTTGAAACTGTTACCTTCTAAACTATGGGATTTATTTTTTCCTTACACAATCAGTAAAGTTTATAAGTTACAAGTTTCTCTTTTTTTTAAAATGAGGCATGTTAAACCAAATAATAAAATTGATAAACAAATCAATTGTTTGTTCTAAATGCATAATGTAAATGCACATGTAATCATAGTACATGTACTAATATAAGAAATATAATTTTGGTAAGATCTAATAAATGGGATCCTAAGCATAATCTGATAATGTTTAAAAATTATAACTAAAGGGGTTTATTTTAATTCAACTTGTTTCATTTTATTTAACATAATGAGGAAGGACAACTGCAATCACTTATTAGATTACAATAAATTGTTTGAACTGGCAAGGAATGTGAACTATCACAATATTTGTATTTTCTCTCATCATGTCATTAGCATATCAATGGGCCATTCCTTGTTAATCAAATTAGCCAGTTTCAGACCAAGCCAATCATATTGTATAAGCCAGCTCATTGACTGCAAGCACCTAGTAATTTTCACATCAAGGCTAGTTTTCTGGAGGAGAAACAGACCAATATTAATTGAAATTGAGAATTAGAAAAAAAACCCAAAGAAATCTTTTTACAAACTCTCCAAATCTCTGTTTGTTATGGCTATCAGTGAAATGAAAAAACAAGGGTATTATAAGTTTTTGCCTCTTTCATCTTATCTTTTAAATTGAAGCATTAAATCTTGAAGCTTGTTTCACAAGAGCTTTGATGCACCTAGATTTTGGTTACATAACAATCCGGGTTTGAAGTCTCTTCCTTGTTTGAATGTGATAACAATATTAATTTTCAATGAAAGGACTCCACCTCTTGTATCAATACTACTCTGAACGAAAGTTTCCATCATTTCCTTTCACAATCTTAAAAAAGATTTTTATTTTTTAATGTTCACAGAAATATAAATATTGTTGATGACAGCAATGGGAGAGGAAATAGGGGTGCCAGAAATCGTTGATGTGAAAATTTGGTGAAACAAAGAAAGAGAGAAAACATGTAGAAACAGTACAGAGTGGGTACGCAAGCAGGAAAGCAGTGTGCAAAAACTGTGCAGTACTATTGCAGGTGCACTAAAATAAATGCAACGCAAAAGACATGAAGATCACACAAAGAATGAAACAATGTTAGTATCTGCACTACAAATGAAAAAATGTGTTTTGAAAATGTAAAAAGTTTGCAGAAGAAAAAGTTAGAAAGGGTGTACGCTGTTCAGAACCCAGAAAATATCCCCAGTCGTGGCCTTTTAGTTAGAATCTAAAATGCTAGAGTCTATAAAACTACGTTAAGACAAGTATCCATGCTACTTACATCCACCATTCATATGGGGCTCCAATGGGGGACAATGGAGAACTACAGGAATAAAAATTTATGAGTAAGCAGAAAAAAAAATTAAAATCATAATCAAAGCACAAGCCACACCAATTTTTTTTTTCTGAAGAGTGACACATTTAGCTTGAATGTATAAACCATGATGGCAAAATTACGGTATATTGAAACATCATTTTTTCTGAAGATGATTTGATGATTACAGTAAACAAACATTTGGAGCAATCCAAAAGGAGGGCAAATACATGCGAATCATTCAAGTATAATACATATAAAGAGATATAGCCATGCACTGGTCAACTACGGATTAAAATTATTCTATACCTAAGCAAACAGCATTAAAACTACATTCTACTGGTCTACCCACAGCCTTCCTTTGCAAGAAAAGGTCACTTCCTTTGATACTGTAACATTCCTTCAACTCAATGGCTGTATAAACTTAAGAAATTCCTTGCAGACATGCTTACAAATGAAAAACTTGAAATCTCTGGCTGATAATGAGTGAAAAAAGCAGACATTCACGGATAAAAAAGGACAGACGAACATACAGTAAAGGACATACTCTGACAACACATGGAATTGTGTTTTTGGTAAATAAAATTATATAGCATCATGCATACATTTTGATACATTAACCATTAAGCATGCTAAGAGAATCGAAAGTTTATTTTTTGCAAGAACAATGTTAGTCATTAGTTGCTATGATTAATATGGCAGCTTTACTGTTAACAAAATTCATTCTCTCGCACATAGAACAAACAACCCCTCCGTCAAGGGGGGAGAAATGCAAATTCAATTGTGTTCATTCACATTCCTTACCAAATGCAATCAAAAATGCTTCAAAGTGACATGAAGTGGGGTTATGAAACAATACACACGCAGTCCTAGCGACAGACCGACTGGTCTCTACGGTTTCTGTCACTAGCTGTTACTATGGCTACAATCTGATTAGTACGTGCAAAACGTGCATACCCTCACCGGGATTATACGGCGGGTCGTACTCTCCTCCCCCTTTGTCATTTTGGCAGTTTCCTTGATTCCTGCAACAGAACAACACGGACAATTATACAAAAATGCATCCCAGATTTATCGGCTGTTCTGAATCCCTAGGGCAACACTATTTACTCTTTTCTTCATCAGCAAATGTCCACAACATGGTGTCACGATTTCAATAAGTTTAAGTTATCAATTTTACAAGTCAATTAACTTCTGAATAATTGGCTTAGCAAATAATCTATCAAAATGCAGTAAATCCTGACCTGCGCACAAGATATTGATAATTTCAGCTTTTCGGTATCCAAAGACATACCTTTTGATAAGTATTATGATCATCCCTGTCGCTATAGCCATACACAGGATAACAGCCAGAACAGCCGCAATGATGATCCCCACCGACATCTCGGGAGGGGCATCCATCTTCTTCTCCCCTGTTAAAACAAAACCAAAATTAGGATTATTTTTACTCCCAACATCACGTCTGCTAATTAGGACTCAAAATACATGTACTGTATTATGAACAAAAATATGATAAGGTCAATGCAATTTCAAGGAAACATGCATTGCAAACACAATAGAGCATTGTTTGTAGGAAGAGAAATGGTAATACATGTATATCTAGTGTAAAATGAGGGGGAGGCTGTATAGGTGTAATGTGCTAGATAAATCTGGTTTCATAAAAAAGATCAATACTGTAGAGAAAGCGATAATGTTGAAGTTTTAAGTAATGTCAATAGTCAGCATCAACCAAAGGACTAATAAATTGAATTGCTTTCAAACATGGAGACCAAAGATGAGAATTTATTTACTTTCTTTATCTATATACACATCATTCACTTAAAGCTTAAATATAGATACAAAGGACCTTCTATTAACAAAAAGAGTAGATCTACAAGCACCAAACTGCTGAATTTTAATCAATTAAAAGAAAGCTAATCACTGGGATGATAGTTTGCACAGAATATGCATGTATCACAAGAACAGTTTTACAATTAATTTCCCTACCATGCAACAAGAATTTCTGAATACAAAAGTACATCATAAGCTTAAAAAGGAAAGTAAAATCTTTAATACATGCTTTTTTTGCATGCATGCTAATATATCATAGGATATCTTTCCCTAAATTTAATTTAACAACCTTTTTCACGTTGGGTCATTCCATTCCATCCACCTATTTCAAATTTGGACATTTTTTTATTACATAAAACTTTTCATTAAGTTTTTACTTTCATATCTCATGAAGTTTTTATTTTCAAATTGAAACAGGCAAGTACAGAAATTGTGTTTTAAAATTGGCAGCAGAATCCTCAATTATCACAGAATTATAATTTTGGCAGAGAGAATTGCTTTGTGGAGTGAATTGAACATACCAGCAGACTCTCCTGGTACCACATATAGTGGCTTTGTGAAGTCGCCCCATCCTTTGTCTATCAAGTAACACCTCACCTACAAAACACAAATACTCAAAAACATAATCAGTGTGTCAGGCTTCTAATTAAAAGGCTTGTTCAACATGATACAGGCACATGTAGCAATTTAAAACAAAACTCATTTTCTCCAAAAGATGACGTTCTTTGCCATAATTACATTCAACATTGATCTTGGCACAAGAGTCTTTGTTAAAATTCATGCAATACCACTTATTTATGATAACTTGTTAAGCATTTATTATTATGGAAAAGCAATTTTTATCATCATAATGCATACTTTTTTTGGGGGGTATTGGGTGTTGGGTTGAGGGGGTGTAATGGAGGTTTGGAATTAATTTTCTGTATGAACGTAATTTGAAATGGAATATTTAGACAATTACAATGAAACTAAATATTCTTGGTATGAGTTTTAAAATTGAAAATGGAACCATACAACTCAACACTCCCCAACACACAGACAAACAGACAAGACGAAAACTTTTTAAAACATTTTTCAGTTCAGTCAAATAATATATGCTCACTTAATTCTATTCATTCAACTACAATAAACATGTTCCGAAGTACAAACTCCTTACACAACCAGACTAGAAGTCCCGGAATTATTAGGTTTATTGGAAATAAAATGACAAAACACTACACGCTCTCGAGACATGACAGCTACCATTCTTCCCATCTCAACGTCTGACCACTTCATCAATGATCGCACTAACAAAACACCAGCTAACACCGACTTTACAAGGCGGCTCCGTTTTATTCTCATTATCTGTGATGTAGCCCTGTTTGGTTGTTATGGATTCCCAATTAGAAAAAAAAAATGTGGAAACTGATTGGCTGCATGCAAGCAGAAATATATATTTCATTTTGATTGATCATCAATAAGATTTTAACATCCATTTGAACTAGCTTCTACAAATCTACTGCCATTTTATTAAAGTAATATCTGTTGAGTCCTAAATTGCCCATATATTTTTTCAGTGGATTCATAGTGTCATCATCAGAAAATTTGAACAGAAAACTTTGCATCAATCTACATGCACTAATGCAGTTTTTTTTCTCTCTAATTTTTTGTTGGTGTCTCCATCCACAGAAAAAAAAGGTTCATTTCTGAGATAAAAAAAAAATATAAAAAACATTTGGTTACCAGTATATGACAATAAAAAATCTATTTGGTGAAGCATAAAAATACTTGCAACACAAACAAGAGGCCTATTTTCAAGATAAAAAGTTAAAATTATTGGGTTAGAAAATCATCATTACCATATGCTCTTTTAAAAAAGCAGCTTCAGGCCCTAAAAAAATTCAACCCAGGAAATAGAGACTGATCTCTGATGAATTCGGCTCTGATCTAAGATAGACTTTAACTGTCAATTAATATCCTAATTTGCTGGGATGAAAAATAAACTGGTACTAAAACTTAAATATTTAACCTGTATTAAACACTTAAATTCCGCAATTAAAGCCCCAAATTATAGGGTTTTCCTTGCTTCAAAGCTGGAGAAAAGTGTTCATTTGAAAAAAGTGCACTCGTCTGTGACTGTAATTCACAAACTTTTTCCTGCCTGCTGGCGACAGGTTTCTCCATTGGAACCTTACATAGAGCATGATAAAGTCTTCTGCTTCTGCATGTCTCAGGATTTTTATTAGAGCACCGACAGAAGCCTTACATCAGGCTTATAGCCCTCTGTAACATTTATCTTGAGAGAAAAAACACAAGTTCACGATCTGATTAATTACAGGTTTGGTGCTTTTTCACCTTGCTAGCATAAAATTGCACAATTTTTATCCCGCTGATTGTGTGCAATAATTATTACTTTCAAGATTAGGGACCGCCCAGAACGAACTGTGGGGTGTCAATTTTTTTCTTGAAAACACACCGCTACTTTCTATTAATATAATATGCTTTTCACATATCAGTGGAAAGATTCATAAACAATATATCCTGTCATTCTAATCTTTAAACAAACACTTGTGGTATTATGAAACTCATATTTGATCAGAGCCATTTTGCTGTTCTGAACAGCACAATTTCAGACAACGTACAACATGCACCACAAACCACGTTTCCCAACTTGAATTTATTTTTTTTTTTACAAAGTTTGAAAATAAAGAGTAGGTAAAAAGCACCTTTTCCTCATTTTATTGCTTTCAATCCCATCTGTTGTGATCAAATTGGTATTTTCTCTCGAAATTTTGACTGGATTTTTTAACCATTTGAAGATAAGAAATGTTTTGGTATCATCCCCCTTGATAAGTTTTGATGAATTAGATTACTGAATCACACTTGGAGGTGTAAAATTTCTTCTTTTATCAACAGAGAGTAAAAATTCAGATCCCGCATGACAAATGTTATCTTGTTTTTATTCCAAGCGTTAATCACTAAGCAAGTCAGGCAACTCTGGTTGATAAAGGACAATAAATATTCTAAAATCTACCCACTCCAAATCATTTCTGTTTTTATACCTCCTGACAATTGCCTTCTTGAAAATTTGTTCAGAAATATGTCTCTTGTCTCTGTCTGTACATTTTTAAAATAACAAGAGCCCTAAAGATTTCCTTTGCCCTGTAATTCTAAATCAAGTAAATATTTCTGACTTTTGCAAAAAAAAAAAAACCCCAAGAAGCCAAATCAAAACGTCTAATTGCAGTGACTTAATTAAATAATGATCCACATAAAGAAGGGGAAAATGGAAAAATGATACTCCTACGGCAATTGTTTTTGCATGTCTCGATTGGTTAAATCATTGAACCATATGTTTTGTCCCCTGTTGTGACAAAAATGAAAGGTCCCTTGTTGATTTTAACTCTTTCTCCACATGACATGTTCAATATGCCCCTTAATTTCTTAATTTCCACACAACTCTTGATTTTTCCCCAAATACTTCACATCCCCTAAACAACACCAATATGAATATTGAACATTGAGCATTTACTGAGCCATAAAAACTTTTCAATTCATTCCATCATTTTCTTTTTGTATGTTTCTTTTTGCACAAATGAGAAAGATGAATGGCTCCATGATATATTGACATTATAAGGTGACTGTAGCGAATCATGTGAAGCCAAATATTACCAACTTGAACATTACCCGAAGTTTATTTCCCTTAACACCACAGCATGGACATTCTTTTTGTAATATATTTTTTTTCTTTTTGACATCTTAAAAATGAGGACAGTTTTTATTGCCTTAGCGTGTTGCAATGTCATTAATGTTTTACAGTCCCCTAAAATACACGTTTGACACAAACAATACCATTCATAAATAAGCAGGATGTTAACTTACAATAATTACTTCTAGTGCATTTTATATGTTTCAATAATCTGCAATTCTTTTTGGTACATTTCATATGTTGGTTAATCTGGAAGAGCTGCATTGATAAAAAATGGTAAAATGTTCGATGTTTGCTTTGATTTCAATCAGATTATGCAAGCGTACAGAGTTTATGATGATTTGAGCCACCAGAAAAAGAAAAGACTATTTATTAATTGATATGCTCCAAATTACTTTGCTTAAAACAAGAGGGAAAAAATGCAACCCGCCAAAAGAATTGCAATGCAATTACAGGAGCTTAAGCTTAACAATTCAGTTGTTTTTCAGGTAAAGGGCACCCATAGCAACATTTGATTAAAAGAAATGGGACATAAAAATGGTTCACCCTGAATGAACAGGGACCATAAAATGCTTCAATTTTGTGCTACCAATCAATCCACATCACAGCGTTCAGGAAAACCTGGCTATTCCCAAAACATACATTTGCAGCACGCAGGGCGAATCCTCTGACTTCACCCTGTCCACTGGATCACGATAATCAATGATGCAGTTCTCTGTGTGGATGGGGATACTAGAACTATGGAGACAGTGTAGTGTCCATCATAATAGGTGATAAGAGAGAGAGAGAGAGAGAGAGAGAGAGAGAGAGAGAGAGTGAGTTGGATTGAAATTTTATAGGTTTAGGGACAGTAAAAATTTTAGCTTTATAAAACAACTACAATGTTTATCACAAAAAAGACTGTAAAGGGGGAAAGGGGGGGTTGTCGGAAGGTTGGAAACCTGACATTTGCTGACATTTGTGTTGAATTGACAGAATTTAGGATAAGATAACTTGAGTGAGTAGACATAAACAATTGCAATAATCCTCTCCTCCCAACACTTAATCACATCATTCAGTTTGTTCACAGATTCGAAAAGAACGCATGTGTTTTATCATTTACTGATACATGCACAGATAGGGACTCCGTTTTTTATGCATTTAAGGCATTAAAAAATCACAACAAGTCTCGTCGCCTTTTTTTCCCCCCTTAGTTTTCTCTTTAAATACAATACCAAAAACACTTTTATGAAGATCAGATTTTCAAGAAAATGGGTTTCCTTAAAGGAAATTGAAAAATGTCATTCAAAGGGTTTGCTTAGCTCTCTGATGCAATCAACCTGTGGAAAATTAAGTGGAGTGCTGCTATTTTATCCCCAGGAACTGGCTTTAAGACAATTTCCTCCATCAAAAATGTGTATGGCTAACACAAACACTGAAGCTTCAATAAATTGTCAAGCATTTGTAAATGTCCTAGTAACTCAATTATGGCATTCTCCAAGAGTTAGATCTTGTATTGAAAACAAATATCAATACACTTGCGTTTCTTTAGTTGTTGGAGGTGATACTTTTATGGACCATCCTTCATCTGACTAACCGCTTGTTTATATTTCTTGATGTTGATACTGCTATTCACAAAGCTTTCAATATAAAAAAAAAATCTTTCTGTTTTTATGACAATGAAATCCTTCAATAAATAAACTTACACCCTTTTATAATGAGTCAAACAGATTTCAGAAGTCCCAGCAAAGTTAAAAAGGCAGATTACTTTGAAAAAACAATTTGCCTACTTAAAAACATCGCAGCACATTGCTGAAATAATGGCATGTTTCAATAAACGGAGTTTGTTTTGCTTCTCTGAACAAAGTCATAAGGTGAAGCATGTTATCTAAAACAACTCTCGTGGTCGGATTTAGCTCTGCAAAACAACATGCAAACCCAGCACAAATTTTTGAAATATATCTGCAATGTATGCAATAACAAAGATCATTAAGGTTTTTTTATCGTATACATATACCTATATTTCAAGAGTTTCAGTCCAATACAGCTCAAAAAAAATTAAAAAGCTTTTAATTCGCTATGCAAGATTATGAATATAAACTGGTACATTAATCTAAAGCACACTTTCTGCATAGTACATGCTTCTTTTTTCTTTTTTAGATTAAATTTTGGTGGTGTTGGGAAGGTATGGAAGAGGGAGAGGTAATAGTTGGGGGGTTTTCCTTGGTCAATGAAAAAGTTCAGACACTTAAAAACCCACCTGAAGACTGTACTCTGTGCCCAAATTCAGATTCTTGAAAGTGTAATTCTGATGCGTGGAGGAGGTATTCTTTAGGAACAAGTCCGTGCCGAGCCTGGGCGCGCTCTTGACCTGGTAGAACAGGACCTGGTTCCTGATGCCCGGTACGATGTCCCAGGTGACGGTCACCTCGGCCTGGTTGCGGCTGCTGATCTGAAAGTGCTGGATGGTCTTGGTGCTGGCCTTGGTTGTGTACTGACTCTCATCAAACTCGACCGGGATGTTGCTCTGGTTGCTGACGCCATTGACCGCAGACACTCTCACACTGTAAGTGGTGCTGGAGGTCAGGCCAGTTATGGTCACCCTAACAACACAAAAAAACATAGCCCATGTATTCATCATCATCAGGAAATCTTTTGAAAATTATTCCTCTTTACAAAGGACAATGTTTTAAAACACTTTGAAAAAGCAATATTTTATGACTCAAGGGTTGGGTCTGTTTTTTGTAAAAATGTAAACTGGAAAATTGCATGTTTTTTTTTTTAAACATGATTATATGCATGGATCATAATGTGATTGAATCTGCTGCTGCATGTCTATATCATACCGGGTCTGGCTGATGTTCTGCCAGCCAGGGTTGAAGGACACACTCTCACACGGACTGCAGGCAATCCGGTACCGGACGTCGATTCTCCCTCCGTCCGACACAGGAGGAATCCAAGACAGAGTGATGGAGTTATGGGTGATCTCCTCAGCCACCAAGTTCCTTGGCTTAGAAGGTGGCTCTGAAAAATTATATAAGAATTAACTATTAAATCAATTCAAGGAAACCCTTATATCTATATATTACTGATTGACATCAATGATATCATTGAAAAAATGCTTAAAACTTTTGAGTCCTGTGGACTCTTACAAGGGTTATGAAGTTCAGTGATTTTGCAATGAATGTTGAGGACAAAAGATGTACTTCGGTGACATGGAAACTCAATGGTCAAACCAAAATGCCTGAATAACCAGTTCTTTTTTACTGGGTTACCTCCCTTAACATGCTTAAAGACTACAGGTGTTTAAACGTGGAGTTGATAAAAATCTTGAAACTTTCTATGTGTGGCAATGTGCAAAATATCACCCTGTTTTGTGTGTGCTTTAAAAACTTGTGCCCACAGAGCCATGACTATCTTCTTCCAGCACACATTTGAGCTGGAAATTGCTCTCCCCATTATAAGGGCATTTCACTCTAATTTTCATAATTCTAAACAAGATATCAAAAATTTACCGATCAATTATCATGTCAATGATGAAAAGTCATAACCATAGCCGAGATATATCAACTATCTGTCTATACACTATGACTAAAGGAGACCAAAAGTCTCTGGATTTTTATTTTCTCTACCACATGCCTCAGAAATCTTAACTTTAAATACATGCAATAAGAAATGATGGCTTTCCTTTACTTTCACATTGACTCCCAGACAGAAATTCATAAAGGAAAGAAATCATCAAACTGAATACCCCATTATCAACAAATATTAAAGAACTCCGTTTTGTTAAATATGAATATTCTGGTAATGTTCTGGTGACATGCGATTTTAAACCAAGATAGCTGCATGCTGGTGCTAAATTTGTTGCCTTCAATTCCCATTTACAAGAGAAAGGTGTGGGCCCAAGGCTAGAAATTTCTTTTATGACCATTGCTAAAATACATTGAAAATGCACTCTCTGTTCCCTTGCGTGTTCAAAATTCCCATAATCTATCTACAAATACCCTCATATGCTTTTGACTTCAGGCCTATATGAAACTTGATCCTTAAATTGGAATGTTTTTTCTAATTTCTAATTCTTGTGTACACAGTTGAATGTTCAAACACACGGTTCTATTTTTGTAATCTATTAACTCATGAAAAAAATATTACCCGTACAACATTTGCCTAATGGACTACCTTTAGCAACAGATTATACTCTTCAATTACTAAGTGTATACCTAGAGAATATTGGAAATAAAGCAATGGTACATGTATATGTGTGTTGTGTATATATGTGTGTGGTGTGTGTGTGTGGGGGGGGGGGGGGGGGGGGGGGGGGGACTATCAGGATTTGAGAAGGTGAGGATTACTGGCATTATACTTACGGGTGCAGGATGAGTTTTTGCTGTCACTGGGGTTGCGGAAGTACCCGTCCGCACAGTTACATTCCACTGACTTGGGGGCGTTGGTGTAGCTGTTGGCAGGGCAGGGATAACAGGGCGTGTTTCCTAGCAGCCATTTATAGAAGCCAGGTCTACATTCTGAAAAAAAGACAGGAATACTTTCATCGGTCAAACTAACCACAGTCAATTTTTAATGGGCAGAAAAATAATCAAAAACATTTCAAAAAACGTGTTTGTGATCAGTACCAGTACAAGTCATTTGTGATCAGTACCAGTACATGTATTTTGTTTCATTTCAAAAACAAATGTTCTGATAACTACAAATTACATGAGCCTCTGATACGCTTACCATGGTATATATAAATTGTTACAAAGTCCTCTTTAACATATGTATGTATATTTTTCAATGTGGTAACACATGTACAAGGTATCTGAAGGTGTGTGCACGGACTCAGTACCTGTGATATCAGTATCATATGCCAACATGTATTTGTCACGCTATTGAATGTGCAATCTGCATTTTTATCATTTTTAAGCAATGAAAGTATTAATTAAAAAATCCACTTTAATGTCTTCCGAATAACATGTCATTAAAATGCTTATGTAATTATTCAGCTTCCTTTGGGTACAACTTCTCATTGAAAGCACCAAAAAAGGGCACATTTTATATCTCAATTTATGTTCTTTTTGAATGCAATAATCACTCTGACATAAAATAGGATACTTTGCAACAAAAGGAAACTAAAAGCAATCTCCTACAGGAATTATTTGAAAACTGATATTCTATGACAAGAGTCAGACAGCCGGGGATACTATTTCATCGCGGTTTTTATTAAATCCACTAGATCCAAGATATTAAATGTAAAAAAGTTAAACTGACAAAACAATCTATCTGTGGTAGTGGCTGAAACCTAATTCTAATGGGCTGCAATATGTTACAGTATTGGTCTTTCATCCTGAAGCTACACAAAATTTTGACAGGGAACACTCTTTTTCACTCCAAAATATGTGATAAATAAAACTTCAATGTAACTTATATTCCATTACACAAGATAATCATCTTTTGTTGTACTGTCCACCAGAGTCAAATGCTCTGCTTTTCTTCAAGCCAGTTGGTCTGTGTCAAATTCTCTCATAAGCCTCAAAGAGGTAATTGTAACTAATTCCTATGCTGAAGGAAATAACTGTACATAGAAACTTATACACAAAAGGGTAGCAAGAGAAACAATGGCACAATTGATGCCGTTCCCATGGTATCAAATTAAATTATTTTATTTTATTAACACCTAAGTACCATAAAGTACTCATTGCCGATTGTATCTTTCAAACATTGCTGAATCTCTAAGGTACAGTTTATTCCCTGAATCCGAAAGCCATCTTTTTCCTTTGCTCAGACAAGGAATTAACTCCCCTGATTTGACACCCCCCCCCCCCCCCCCCCCCCCCCCCAATACCATCACACTTTTTCTTCCCTTTGCAGATTTTTTCTGAATGCACCAAGCCCATGGCTGCTGGGTTCATCAAATTTACAAACCATAAATGCTAGACTGTATCAGCCACCAGAATCTAAATTACATGAATAAAATTTTTCTTTGGGTCCAGTGGGGGAATTAAAACCCACTGTTCAAATGTAGTTATCTGCCCATCAAACCAGTGCAATTTGATAGATACATTATTGGAGCTTCCTGATGGCATCATGGGGTAATTAACTGCCTTTAACTAATTGTTGCTGAATATAAAATAGAAGTAGAGTGTAAAATGTTGGATATTTCATTGCCGAGTCATAAAACTGGGCTGCATACAGTTTTACAAGAGAGATAGGAATTTTCAATTTTCTCCCTAAAATCAGTTACTCTCAGCGATGCAATTTCTCCTCATAAAACTTTTCCACTGCCTTGCACCCCAAGTTGTACAGCAATGATAATGATGGCGGCTCACAATTAAGTAAATACTGAACAGGGAAAACAGGACAATAAAATATTTTTTAAAGTCACATTCTGTCAATCAAACCAGATATAAACCAAACAGCATGAAATATTTTTAAAATATAAATTCATAAAATTAATCAAATTGTCCATGAAGTTTATTGCAAGCAAATACTGCATGCTTCAATCTTATTTAGCACATCAATTTTTTCCCCCTCCCTAAAAACTAAATACAAAGTTGTTGATAATAGAATATCCCGGTTATTTGGGAAGTCTGAGCAAATCTATTAATGACAGGTAATATTCTCCTAATTCCATTTCAGCACTTTTTTCTTTCTTTTTCTCTAAACCCTGTATTCTGTTGTTTTGGGGCCATTTACACACACATTTCTACCCTGTTGACAGCTCCATTGTCAGCACACCTATACAAAAGACAGGCCACAGCAATCACCAATTTAATTCTCGCCCAAATCAAACAATATCCTCTCAAATCTGGAAAAGCACTACTCTAGAAATTGGTACCCAAGTGGTCTGGGCCAAACAATAAGTTGTGGTCAGAATCATTTAAATGCCCAGAATCTGGCCTATTTGACCCCAATTACTTTACAATAATTCCTTCATGAATCAAAATTTTGTGGAAAACACATTCTAGCAGACAAAGCTGTGCGGTTATTTACGATACAGACGCACTCCAGCAGCGAGGAAGGTCATGCAAGAAAAAACATCTTTCATGGCTGACATACAAGATTTTAATGGATTTTTAAGGTCCTTTATCTAGAAAATGTATTTAGCTGGTGGTGAAAAATACAGTATCAAAAAATCCGCCACTTTTTATATATCAAATACTGACATATTTATTGCTGATATTGGTTGTTTGTCACTGTAAAAATACTTAATTTCATTTGAAAATTCAACCTATATCATTATGTAATTCAGGGTGTAAAATGCATCTATGAATCAAGATAGCATTTAGATGTCAAAATACACAACATAATATTTCATTTTTTTTTCAGAGTATCAAAACAATGCATGGCCGCTGATGTGATACAAACAACATATGGCAACACATCGATACCAGTTCTGGGGTAAGCTAGGTATCTAACAAGCTTCTTGACCGCTTGAACTGCTCTCAAATTGGCTTCCTGCACCCCTCAGATTGTCGTAGGCAATTCATGCATCTCTTATGAATCCCATGGTCTTTCCATGGCAACAATGCGGCCAGGAAAGAAAAATGTACCTTTATTACCTGTGCCGGATCACAGTAGTGGCGGCTTTGTCAAGCAGAACAAAGGGTAATGGATGGGGACATCAATTTAGCAACTGAAATCTGTCATTATGACAAAAGTCAAATTAAGACTGGACCAGCAAATGTAAAGTGTTGGGCCTCCTAAGCACCATTGTATTGGCAAACTGCAACAGTTGTCTCTGCTATTATAAGTCAATGACACCCCTAATCCACAGATCAACCAAAATGGCAGCAGTGACTGTCCCAACATGTCCGACACATCTATGTCCGTTTACATGCAATAAAGGTTCACTGTATCTTGATTCAACATTATGACCCCTGCAATCTCTTTCATGCTTCTCTGTTCATTTCTATGCTTCAAAATCATTTTCTTCCTTTGTGTATCGAAGAAATGAAAACATCAAGTTGTCTGGAAAAAACTGACATTAAAATAGCATTTCCTTTTGATTTATTACCTTTCCAAATTAGCTGTTAGTTCAGTTCTTCTTTTATATTGATATCCTTCCATTAGAAAAGAGCTCATAAAATCAGCAAGACCTAATTTACATATGCATCAAAGGTTTATCACAAGATAATCCCTTTTTTTTAATATCTCTCACAAATGGCAAATCTGAAGATTAATATCTATATAATCTATGGGTTATATTAAAAATGTTTATAATCATCTATCCCTGTGTCCCCTTAACTTTATATTGCCTATCCAGAAAGAGATTTTAATAACGATCGAAAATGATGACATACAAAAACTCACTCGACCCCATGCACTTTTGAAATTTATCTTCTTTTATTTCTTTTAATCTCTTTACTTAAACATCAAGAGGATTACTGCAAATTTATTTCTACCCTATACTCAGATCATAAAAATTGTCAATAAAAATTTACATCAAATGAAAATTCAATTCATATTTACATGCTCATTAATATTTGACAAAACTTTTGATCGCAGCACTTGTATATAGTTAATTTCCTTAAAACTCTTTTAATTATCAAAGACTTTCATGAAAATACTTTCTTCTACTTTCCTCCTGCTAATGATATATGAATAAGATGAGGATCAACAAGTTGATGTGGATGACACAACACTTTGTAGGAATCAGTATTGGACACCTTCTGGAGGCCCTGACTGATGGTACACAGCTTTGGTGTCTAGCCCGGTGTACATTGCAGTAAATTGCTGTTTACGAGAGTGTAAGGTTACCAATAGGTCAAACTATGATCGGCCCCTGAGGACCTCACCAACATCAAATAGCCATTACACCGTAAGAAGCTATATGGTCAATTGAATTTAAGGGAAAACTGATCATGGACGTGTCTGCACTATAATCTCCTCTTTCTTTCCCCATTCATTAGCTCTTTATTATGGCATAAACACCTACCATTTAAAAAAAAACCTTTTTTCTTTTTTTAACATCTTAATTATTACACATTATTTTGCAAGATTAATTTTGTTTCCTGGTTTTGCCAGATGGGTGTTTTCAAAAATATATATATCTATAACTAATTGTAGAACTTAAATAAATGCATAGTGGTCTGTCTCGCCAAGCTTGTAAGTAGTACCAAGGCCATCATAGGAACATACCATACCAATCAGCTTTTACCATTAATGAGGTCCAACAGAGTCGGATCTCTAACACGTTTGTAGAGAGAAGAAAATGAGACTCTGACACTTTCGCTGGAGTTAAGATCTATCCTTTCCTTATCAATGACACTTCTCATCAAAATCATGCTCTCCAGTTTGTATTACAGATCTTTACTCATTTCAAACCTTTTCCTCAAATAACCATTTGTGCATGTTGTTCTTCCTGATCTTTTTTAACACTACCCACCCCCCACAAAAAAATCCCGATGATTTTCTTCCAGCTGTCAAGGAATATTTTAATTCCTAGACATGCTATCATAGCTTCTTTTTTTTTATATTTACAATTATGTAATGCAAAATATAAACGATCTACAGAGTGTTTAGTTTTCTTTGGTCCTGTACTTTGCTATAATAATCAACTGGGGAAAAAAAGAAAAAATAGTTTTCCCTTCCTAAACCTTTATCTGAACCCCATTTGTGATACTGTACAATTTTTTTTAGTCCCGTAAGAAATCTATTTCAGTGGCCATAAAGCAGTCATCCTATAATGATATAAGTCTTTTTAAAAAAACATAGCTTTGTCAAGATGAAAAAAGTATTCCACTCCAACACCCAAAAAAATTTGGCTTTGATAAAATATAACCAACTGTTTTACTGATAGTGCCAAGCTGCACCATTCTTTATGAGACTACTGTCTTCATAACTTCTTACAGATGTAAACATATGTTCCAACATGCATGCCCCCATTTATTTTAATTGGTCTGACCCTAAATGTCCCCTTCTGCAGTTTCCCTGGCTGTAACACCAATCTCACAGCTAGATAACAATGAAAACAATTAACCTAAAGCATGCCCAATTATTTGTAAACAGCTGACTTTAACACCACACAGGGTCTTACTTCTTGCAGTTACAACCATCCATATTATAATTTTGTGTACAAAGTGAATTAATCATATCAATATGCATGTACCTTCCAATTGTTGGCTTATCTATAGTTTGAAATGCACTTTGGAATACATGTATTACGATTGATAAAATAAAATGAATAAAAAAAATTGAGGAATGAATTTTAAAGATGATGATGATGGAAGCACTTAAGTGACTTGAGTTGTGAGATTATGAAAAAGCATTCATATCAAAGCAGACTGTTGATATTGTTTATACTGATAAAATATTTTCAACGATTTCGAAAGAATATATGAATTACGTAATAAACTGAAAAGGTCTGGGAAAGAATATTTTCTTTTAAAAATTACTCACCAACACATGCATTTTCTCCTTGTCCCTCATAGCCAGACAAACACTCACACCCTCCAGATCCGTAAATCCATACTCCATCGCTCTGGCACAGATATTTCGGGCGTGTCTTCTCCGCCGCATTGGGTACACACACCCCATGGTGTTCCTCAAATCCTGGATTCTCCCGACCAACGGGAGTCTCTTGGAAGAATGCATAATTTTTTGTAACATTCGGACACATTATGTAGGAAATTTTAATGGAGATCAAAGTAACACAGGCTCCTAGGTCCTGAAATGCTATGTACAGACCCCCCATCCCGGGACTGAGGGACACATCTCGAACTTCTGTGTTGAGTTTGATGTCTGTATTTGAATCATACAAATTGTCTGCTGCTATCTTGTCAATGTGTTTGTATGACACTGAGTCCCATGTTGGCATGTGAGCATTTGCAATGTCTGTATCTGCTTCATAGTAGTATAAATTGAAAGTTTCTTTGCACTGTTTGATGGTGCTTGGATCTGAATGTTGAACACATCGCCGCATGGAAAATCGGATTTCTATGCGTATGCTGTTGGCTCCTTTTCGTGGAATGTAAGGAGTCCTCAACCAATTGTCCACGTCATTACTGCTGACTGAACAGGAAGAGAAAATCCGGATTATGTTTCCATTGTCTCGATAACTGCCCTCTTTCCACTACAAAAAATTGAAAATCAAATTCATTAAAGCAACTTTTCATAAAAATTTTGCTACACAGTAGTATCAAATTACCAATAAAGTTCAATTCTAATTAATGTTATAAAATGCATTTTTATTGGACAGCAGACATTTGGTTTTCTTTTCACTTGGGCCAGTATTTCCTAATCTTATCAATTAGACTCAGAAGTGGGTGGGAATTAATTAATAGCTAGATTTATTCTAGCCAGTGAGTCTCGTCAGCTGAATATCACCTAAAATTCATCTTAAATTCGAATGGTACCACACATTTACTGATTAGTTCTCAAATTCCCCCTGATCCAACCAAATCCAGTCACAAGTCAATTCTCACACCTTAATTAATTCTTATACCATAAAGAGGCCTCAGTTAGAATGCAAACTTCAAACACCCTGTTATGACCAAAATGCTATCAACATCCTTACATGTAGGATAAGATTACTGCCATAATGTAAACACCCTCTATCTTTTGGACATGGATAGGTTTTGGCAGAGGCCAGGGAATTCAAATACTAGTTTGTCACTGTCAGTGGCCCTATCACACATTGATACAACAGATGCAGCTGAGATACCCTGGTATTTCTTTGATGCAAGTGTTGTGTATTTTAATCCCTACTGTCAGAAGCCTGTCCAATTGGCTAGGGGGAAACTTTAGTTATTTCAACAAGGTATGTGGGCTGCAGACAAAAATCAAGTTAAAAAAAAAAAGAGCCCGCCAACATTGGCCTCTGCTGATCTGTATACAAAGACTCCATAATGTATACACAAACTGTTTCTGTACAAGACAAGCTGTTGCCGAATGGACTGAAAAAACTTCTCATATTAACCTCTCAGAAATAGGGTTCTAAGTGTATTTATGCTCTTGGACAAATACCTTGGAAAAACACACTGGGAGCAGGAAAACTTGTTA
The DNA here is from genome assembly GCA_033439105.1 of Magallana nippona. Taxonomy (NCBI): domain Eukaryota; kingdom Metazoa; phylum Mollusca; class Bivalvia; order Ostreida; family Ostreidae; genus Magallana; species Magallana nippona. Next base: position 22,182,661 of record CM065922.1, read on the forward strand.
CAGAGAAGTCAATATTGTTGTAACTGTGCAATGCTATATATTGACAGTTCTGTTGCCAGTGTTCAATACCCCAATCCATTTACCAAACAAGCCAGCTCTATGATGGGAAAATCAAACTACTGGCTGTCCAAGATGAAAGCCCAATTGCTTTAGTCTCAGAATTAATAATGACCCTTCAACTTCTCCTCTATTGAGCAAGTATTACCTCCTGCCTAGTGTGTGCATTTACTTTTCAGAGAAATTGAAAAGCTCTTGTACTCTGATTTTGTTGTTTGTTATAGAAGGTGACACAAGCTGTACTTTGAGACATAGGATCATGTGGTGTCCCAAATAATGAAACAACAAATCAAATACCGGTAGTCATCAATTTATCATGATCAAAATTATTTTTGTCACCAAAACATGTAAATCAACTGAAATTATTAAAGAGTAAAACAATCTGGCTTCATTTATTTCAGTTGTAACCAAACACCCCTACCATTACTGTGCCTAACCTTATAACCCATATCGCAGTTTGCAGATAGGGAGAGATTTCATTGGAATTCTAGCATAGGAATGGTACATTATAAATCCTGCATGGGATACTATCATCCCTGGCAAATTCAATTATCAATATACAGATATCAAATGAATCTCAACAAGAGACCTATTATAGGGGCAGCTTCATCAATTCTATAGGAATTTATCACTATTGATTCTCCATAACCCCTGAATAACATGTCAATCTTCACTCACTACTTACACTCAATTATATAATGTGTTATTCCTACATAAAAACAAGCACATTTTGCTATTCGGTTTCTGTCTTAGCTAATGAGAGATGAAGTGGTATGTATACATGCATATTAAAAGAATGCCATCTAGGTTAATGTGCATTGAGATCTGCATTGTTCTGCATGCTCGCAATCTCTGTCTAACCTACATAAATATAATGGAGTATATATACACCACAGTCACCTTTGTATGATGAATTGAAGGTGACCATGGGATATTTGATTAATGAGAAAACTCTCCGCTTAGCTCGGGCATGTAATGTCTTTTCAAACCGAGCTCCTGGACCTTGCACTAAGGGGAGTGTTATAGAGATGAAAATCCATCTGTTAATCATGAATGGCTAAGGAAGAGATGTCTCATTTTAATCGTTTACAGAGGGATGACTTAGACAATCAACATTTCTTGAATTTTTCTCTCACAATACCTACACAATATAATTAACCACATCTATCATAATGAACTGTCATTCATCATTCCCAGGCATATAGATGTTTATTCCACATGTACAAAGCGATCGAGTACCATACAGATGACGAGATTCATGTACGCTACATGCACACTTAATGTTTTGTATTTCAATGCCTTCCACCCAATTCCCCACAAAAATGTAAACCCAGCATGTGTACCAGAAGTGTGAAGTTAATCACTTCAGGAAACAACATAGGTGTGAAATTATACATCAACATCTTCACACCACAAAAACAAACACAAACTTGAGTTTCTGATTAATCCTAAACAATGGAAAGCCATCTCGCCTTGTAATTACTGAGGCGGTAATTAGCGGAAAGTATTATGTCAGAAAAGTTATACATCAATGTCAAAAGACCAGACCTATGACATTCCCTTCTGAAATCCCCCCAAAGCAGGAATGATCTATCATATCTTATCAATATTCTACGGTAAAAAAAAAAATCCCCAGTAAACACGACTCATTATTTTCTTGTTTCTCTGTTGCTTTTTTTCTGTAAGTTTCAAAGACTTTTAACTTAGGAGGTTTTTGGCCTGATTGGTGTAGTTCCATTAGCTACTAGGCTTTCCTTTTCCCAAGAGGTGGGCTTCTCCAATTTTACTGCCAAAGGTTTGGGAGAAGGGAGAAAAATTTCCAACTTATCAAATTAGTTGCCTTAGGAATAACTAATTTTCCATCCATTTGTGTTTTAAAATGTTATCACTCTGAAACTCTTGAGCAATTTTCATATTTTTATTCAAGGATGACTCTAATTTCTCCAATTAATCAAAACTGCACATCCGCTTCTGTTGTTTCCTACAGAGAACTGAATTGATCAGCAAGCAATCAATCAAAAATATTAAACCAGTAGGTTTACAAATGTACAAATACACATGAAAAAGAAATTTCCCTGGTCTCAACAAACAGTTTAACCATATATCAAAAATGTAATTTTGGTAATAAAAAAGCAATGATCTCCTTCAAAATGGCGATAATTGTTCCTGAAAAGATTTAATATATGAATGTGAGCTTAGAGATCAAAGAGATGAGAATTCTTAAATTAAATAATATACTCCTCAGTTAGAGGCCACAGAAGGCCTGGATAATTTCTAATGCACTTTCATGTTATCTCCACAAAAGCTTAAACTTTCCTGAGTTCTTAAGATATAGCAATAATATGTGGGGTACAATGATTTTTTTCTAATAAATTCAAGCCCCCAATAATCCTCTCTTTCTTCCAATACAGACAGCACCTGAATTCACCCTGCACAAATACTCAAACATTTGACAGTTCAAACATCTTCAGTGGCCACTCGTTGGGTAGGATGAAGGGGTGAATTAGGTGTCTTATTTCTACAGGTATGACTTGTGATGGGATAGCGAACAATCTAGCCTTGTCATAATCATAACAAAATATTCATCCTTAGTAACACCCTTGGAACCGCAGGCTCTTGCTTAAGGGACTTCCCACATTCGACCAATTATACACCTAAGCAAGTTTTCTTCTAGGAGTACAAAAGGCTTTGACAAGAAATATCAAATATTACTTGATATCACCTATAACAATCTACGGCATTCAGACACCTCTTTGTCATAGTCCTTTCATTAAACCTCCTGAGCCCTTAAAAACTGTCCAAATAACTGAAAAGGGACCATAAGGGAAAAAAACTCCCCTTAGCATCTGACCGTGCTTCAAAACAAGAACTGCACCAAGAAAAGACTTGCATTCTTAAGGGTATTCCAATCCTTCTTCCTTTACCCTGAAAAAGTACAATGCACTTTGCAAAACAGTAGGTGTCCAGCCCCTGAGTCACTGCAAGGTAATCCTGAACCACCTTAAGATGCCATTCTCCAGGTAAAACAAAGACCCGGACAACAATATATAAATGTACCATCAAAAACACTCGAAGTGACAACAAACGATAAAACTGGCAGCCCTATCTCAGAGTCAGTAGCCCTTCTCAGCAAGCGCAGAGCAGATAACTGCATTATTGAACACCATCTATCTCCATATTTGTGAACATACGCAGTGACAAGGAACAGTTTATGCTGGATATTGTGTGTACAACTACCCCAGGTAGCAGTCAGTGTGCCAGGAATGCGGGACAGTTTAATCCATAGGGAGATAGGGTTGTGCTATCTAGACAATGATGTGTATCGGGGACTTCTGACCCCAGATAACCCGACATAGAGATGGTATTTGCTGTAGGAAAGCCAGTTCTGATAATATCCCTGCCCACTGACAGGTCATTATGACAAAGTAGCTCTTGTATAGGCACTGATTACAATTTCTGACTGCTGACATCATCCACAAAGTAAGGACATTTTATGGAAGTCCTTCACTATCATTGCTTTGTTCTGTTTCTACAGAACTCAGTAGAGATTCTTTTTCCCTACAGAATGTAAGTAGTTAAACATGTTCCTACAGCATCTAAGGTAATAAAAAGTGCTGCAGGTACTTCATCTTACTTCAGAATTTTCCAGTCCCACACGATGATCTGGCACCGCCATTTATCAACAAGAGTAATAAAATAAGCCTTGGATTTGTAATCCGATATTGTTTTCTTGGCATATGCAAAAAATTCTAAATCCATTAAACTGTATCCCACCTAGAAATTTTATTGAGCTGGCCCAGGCAGTCGCATTCTAAAGCTTATTATACTTACACAATTTTTTGGGGATGCTGAAGCAATCCAATGATAAACGTCAACAAAAATAACGAAAGAGTAGGACGGAATTCTCCATAATACAAGTCTTTGCTTTATGACTGAAGGCTAATTGTAGATCAGTGTTTCCAATGCTTATCTTGTGTTATTCTGTGTTATTCTGTCAGAGGTAATCCCGATTCTAATAATGCCTAATGGCTGGAGACATTGAAAGATTCTGATATATATAAGAAAGGAATTGTCTGGGGTGTACAAAATGAAATTGCGTTGTGCATGCTCTAAATGTATATGTACCTAGTGCTTTCTCAGTGAAAACCATTTATATACTATTTATCTTGGATTGGAAATCCTCAATTGCCCATTCACATCCTCAGCAAGACACCAACATTTCTAGATATCAGAAAATTTGTCCAAACCTGTCTGAAAAGTCATCAATAAGTCATAAAAATCTGTGGAGATTAAACATTGGCTGGATGCTGGAGAATTTTTTAGCAGTTGTTACGACCCAGTATCATGACACCCTTGGCAGGGAAACTAGTTTCAAGCACGGAATATCTAGAATTCCAGTTTTCTCCTAGCTCTTTTCTTTATAAAATCCCTATGGAGAATATTTGTAACAACTAGCCTTCACTTTTTTTACACTATATATTACATAATCTGGAATACATATGCTAACCTCATTATTCGAGGTTAACAAATGCAATAAATCATTTTTCATTTTAATAAAGGATCTTCTGAAATAGGCTTCAATGAACAAAATTTCTTCCCTATGCATGTTTATTACATTGCGTCAGCATGTCAATAAGCATGACCGATACTAATGAATTCGCCCAATGCTCCATTTATCATTTTTAATTCCCATCTTAAAAAGCAATTAACAGGAGTCCCATAAAACTCAAAGTGAATGAAAAAAAATATATCATAAAATGAACATTACTCTGGGAAGAGCTCCATCATCAAAGACAACTTTTTAATTTCACTTCAGTACACTTATCGACTAAACATGTCAATCAATTGACGTTCCTAGTCCCCAAATCCATTTTGCTTCTTTGGTAAGGCAAGATCAATGAGAAATGACAAAACCTTGATTTGGGAGGGGATTACTATACTCGGCTTGCAGAGTGAATGGTATTTGTATGTGCACTTCAAGCAAAGAGTGTCTATGACATATCCTTATCTGGTCAGATCCACAAGATACCCTCAACAAGTTGACGTTTCTCCGTCACATGGAAACCGAGCTATTGTTCCCAATGTTTCCATATTAATAGATTATACAATGATACATTAGCAAATAGGGTTCCAAATATGCATCAAGTAATTTTTAATAATAAAATCTGCTTGAGACAAAAATCCAAAATGAAGACCTCTCTACTTCGATCCAAGAATTTCTTGGTGTCTCGAGAACTTTGAAGAGGCGACTACTTGAAATCAATATGTTTTCACCTGAAGCATCGTCAACTGGGGTGTAAGGGCTTCCTCTATTAATCTACCTTAACCAAAGCAATGGTGAGCAGCCATACTTTCATTCATTATATAATAGATCCCCTTCGCAGCAATGAAAATCCTGACAAGCTTTAAATGCCGTAAGATATTAAGCTAATGAGCAATGGGATTTTTTTGTGAAGGATTTATCTATTTTCAATTATTGCACAAATGCAGACCATGGAATAATACCTCGTCTGCTTATGACCTCCCGGAGTAATTATTTCTTAGATCAATAATGTTTATTAAAGAAAGATTTTGTGTCCTTTATACTAGTAATTTTCTATTCAACCAAAAAAAACTTTTGAGTGGGAAATTTTTCCTTATACCATATTATTCAGGGGGTGTGTTTTTTTTTCTCAATAAAATAACAAATCTTTTTTAATTTTCACTAAGTGTGGGAATCAAAGTTTTTGTTCTTACATGCCCGTCGGGCAAATAACATACACCTGGATTTAGAAGACTGGTAGTGGCCCAGATCTCCTATCAAACACACCTTTTACAGGTAAAAACAATATTTGCAATGACAATGGATCTGTTGAGTAAACATTTATTTATCCTCTCGCCATTCCAACCTGACTGTTCAGCCCCGGATTAGAAATCTGAATTTAGCCGACACAATCCCTGCATAACGCTTGGATTGTTGGGGTTTTGGTTAAAGTCTGACCCTCATTTTCACCTGAGGTGTTGAAGAGCTGAGGTTCAGTATTATTAGCCCTACCTTGCCACCTGTCTGTCTGTTTCCAACATGGCTGATTCCTCACCTTTCCATGCCACTAGTTTCCCAATAAGGGGATACCCGAGGGAGAATTTGCAAATTATACCCAACATTTGCTAGCACTTACAAAAAATTATGTGTGAGATCTATTCAATAATTAATACACTAATTCATTTTCTAAGGCCTAACATATCTGATCTTTAATTAATACACAGACAAAATGATATAAAATATTTCTTGATGCTATGTTGCTGCTCTGTTGTTATTGGTAACCTCTTTTTTTTTGGGGGGGGGGGGGGGTGGTTGTTTGTGATTTATTTCATTTACAATTTTATTTCATTTATTGGGTGTAATATAGAATGCTTATGAATCACCACAGCGCTGGAGTCTGATATAAACAACTGGGGTCTGGGCCTGAGCAGAACGGACAAGGTGTTGACAGCCCATGTCTGCTTTCACAAGCCTGCTCAATCACAATCTTGCAGGTGCTTGACATTTCTAAATATCACATACTCTGTGACTTTCCCTCATATTATATAAAGTATATATTGGAGAATAATGATATATGTATTCCCTGCCTTCCAGCATCTTTATATTTTTTTTTGGGGGGGGGGGGGGGGGGGAGGGGGGGGAGGGGCTAGTTACAATGTAAATCAACAAAATAATGCTAGGAAATGATAACAAAAAGAAATAATATGTCATATTATGACTTCTGTCCACTCTGCATTGTTTCACATCAAAAAGCAGAGGAGCCTTTATCATCAAATGAATTATATTTCCTCCTTTATCATTACAAATAAATGTAGAACTCCTGACACCGATTTGATGGAATACATATTTCTCTGTACATTTTTTCTTTTGAAATATTGCTTCAAACTGAAGAATGAAATCAAACCCTATTCATCAAAATCTCTCTCCATAACTTTAACCAAGGAGTGAGTCATTTGGGCCTAGTAATTTTTCATACCAGCCAATAAATGCCAAGAGTATTATGTATTCATTTCTTTTAAAAGGAATTAGGGTAAAAGAAACTTTCCTCTATTGTCTACCATTTCCCAAATTTTCAGTGGCTTCAAAAGCAAATAAACAATTTCTTTAGAAAGACTGGTCATGCCCCAAGACAGATACATGTAATTGTAGTCAGAACAGAACATCTCAACTTTACCATTGATACTAAGAAAGAGAGTGCTGTTGATTTCATTATGAATGACATTAAAGTAGATTTGGGATGAGGATGCTTCATGTTAAAAGATCAAGTCCCAAACTATTATCTAAATTTTTAAAGCAATTTAATTAAGATTTATCAATAGAGTTTTAAACATTAATTCAACTAAAGCAATCCTGAAATATTTTGATACCCAAGCCAATTTTGTTTCAAGAATCGAGACCAGATTGCAAGGGTATTCACCGCATGTCAGATGAATCAGAAGAGATATCTGTTTGCAAGTGTCTCCTGTGCGATATGTTTTGTTTGCTTTTTTCCAGAATGACTTCGTTAAAAATCTGTTTATAAATTTGGAGTTGATTGTTTTCCAACGACACAGGAATTGATTGGTTTAAAAATTTCTACCTGCGGTCTCTTTTATTTTTCATTTTTTTTCCTCTCGGCCTGATCAAGCTATCAACGATAAAGTAATAAAATATGTCTTCATTGTTTGATAAATGATTTTTCACATGGTCCTCACAAGAACATATCAATGCGTAACCAAATTGCATGAAAGGGAGCGTCAATACCCAAGCAAACTGGCTGCAATTAAAAAACGGTCCCTCAATCCCTTACAAATAAAAGTTTGACAAGTCCCCAACAATCTATTCTTTTGAGACCTACATAACCTTTGAACCCTTTAAAATTGGTCTTTTAAATGGAACCATCAATTTTACTAAGGCACAATACACCATTACCCACCAACAATTGCTTTTTATACAATAAAATTCCTACTGTGCTTCAACAAAGACTGTCAACAACATGGGAAGTGCGGAACCTATATTGTCAACATTCAACTTAAAATGTATATATAATTTATATATATCTACAAATATATACTATTTTTCTCTTTAATTTATGCAATGAATACATTTTTAAAATCAATAAAGTTCAAATTTTGTTAAATTAATAAGTATGTACTTTCTTAGTAATTTAAGTGACTAAAGTGGAGTTGGATTTCCAAAAAGGATCTAAAAATAATAATTCCTGTATATTGTCACTACTTTGGAATTTAACTACATTGCAGCATAATTTCTTTTTTGAGTAACCTAATCTTGGCCATTAAGTAAACTTTGCAGATGTAAACTACTTGTGTTGACCATTATATAAATGCCCTCTACCATTCACTTTTAACCAAAATGTAAGAAATATATTATCTTTATGTTTAAATTGCCCAATTTGCATCTTAAAAAACCTTGATGAATCTAATCCCCAATGTCAGTTGTTCATGGCCTTTTAATTCCGAAGTCCTGTCTTAAAAAACATGGAGAACATTTTTCATTTTAATTTCCCTACACAACCCTTTACAACATATGATCTCCTCAAATAACCCTTTCTATGGACAATAGACCCTAATCCTCACTAATCTGATCTTGACAATGATTAATGGGATTATCCCCCAATTAGCTCAGTTGTATATACTTTGTATATCCGTATACTTATCCTTCGTAGTACCATACAAAGATTACAGTCAAATGTCCAAGAGAAAGCCCATAGGATTGATTTTTTCTGCTTTCCTGAGCTGCTTACAAATTGATACATTTAATTAACTTGGTTGGCATAAATAAATATTGGCATTAATGTAACATGTAAAATTCATACTACTCAAAGAAACTTAATTTTCCTCTTTAGTTTTCACCCCCCCCCCCCAAAAAAAAGGAAGACTGCACAAATATTAAACCAGACTTTCTTGGCAAGTATATACACTATTTGCTGTGAGTCTCCTAGCTCCTTCCCCTTCCTATAACAATGAGCTTTGTAGATTTGTGTAAGCACTCAGTGGGACCACGGAAGACACAGCAGGTCCAACTGAAAGAGCTGACTTCCCTAGCAGATAAAAAACACTTGAATGTCATTGTATTAAAGGTTCAGACCTACAGTTCAATGCAGTGTCCTGGCATTCATCCTATGACACACCCCTTTTCTTACAAATATATCTGAAGCCCTTTCAACTCTTTAATTATTTGAAACCATTTTTGACAATATGCATATTCTATCTGCTGTACCCCTGAAATATCTTGTGTTTGCACTTCCAATCCTGTTTTCATTTCACCAAGAGCTTTAACAAGCGAGGTCTTTCTTTTAGAATAACACAAATTTTGAGGGCACAGCTAAGGGTAACAGAGAGTCTTTCTGTGCCAATGGGACCCAGAGGAAGTTGAAGAACCAATTAAAATATCTGTCATCAAGAAAGATAATTATTAGACTAGGTTTATTTAACATGAATAGCTACAAACTTTTTGACCCCTTCTTAGGTGCAAATATATCCACAGTTCTGAGAAGAAAATTCTGATTTAAAGGTTTATTTTCAAATTTACATATATGATTCAATTTATCTTATATTATTCTGAAATAAATCCCCAAATTCAAAATGACTGGTTATTTTTCTTTATGAGATTTTTTGTGTAATACATATTTGCCTGTACTTATGTGGGCTTATCCCAAACTCCCACCCCACTTTTATAATATTGAGATGTCTGACCATCAAGAAATAATGGTCATTATAGGTGCACTTTTTCCAAAGAAAAAAGAACTGGAAAAGACATTTATTGTGATCTTTACGGCATGAAGAAGGATCTCTCCAACAAATGTACAGATAATCTATTAAGACACTGTACTACAAATGCTAACTTAATGTATCAATAAATGACAAGGGTAATAGAATTCTTTTTACCCTAATACATGAGTACTTGTGCCAATAACGAAGTTTATTTCCGAGAAAATAGTAAATATCCAATGATTCAATCAAGTTCATCCTGTTTACCGAGACTGTTCGATTATCAAAATATGACATCATTTTATTTGGTGAGGAATCAATGCTTCTTCATCCATTTAGTCTTACCATCACATCATTAGATAATACTCCATTCCAGAATTTAATCAAAAGAGTTTTATCAATGGTTGCTCTTTACAAAAATCAAAATATTGTATAAAATGCCCAGAGTGGAAGCTACAACTGTCTCCTGTAGACATCTATCAACCCAGTGTTAATCAAGAAATACTGATTAACTGTATACATCTCAAGAAAATGCACTGCTTAATTCTCTGTCAAAACCCCTCCCTTGATAACAAACATGATAACATGCACTGAATATGAAATTTAGAATTTCTAGATGAATCCATAGCTGCTTGGCATTGAAAAATGTTTTTTGCCCCGAAATATGAAAAATCTTTATTTTTCTTCATAATATCTAAGATATACTTGTCTTTCTGTCAAAACTTGAATGTCTTTCTCACTTTAATACTTACCCCTGTATTTGAATCTGATTGTCCATTTATGTGTGCTGTCCAGTTCTTTAGGTTTGGAAATTTCGATGAATCTAATAAAACAACTGAAAATAGAAAGAAAATGTTGATAAATGACCTGAATTTCTGCAAAAAAATATAGCAATGAAACATTCTGTACATACATTTATCTCTTTTCATCACATTTTTTTTCAAACCAGACATCTTCGTTTATGAAACTTTTTTTGTTCTTTTTTTTACATAGTTTGAAATTGCATTTATTTCGTGATCTTACATTTGATTTTTATTCAGTCAAATTTTAATAGAAGTTGGCGATAAATAGCTTAAATGGTTCACTCCACAAATACACATAGCACATCTACTACAGCAGTTATTAATGGAGATGGAACAAGGTAACACAAAACACTTTCAAAAATGAAAAAATCAAACAACATTCCTCCATTCAATCAGAATTTTAAAGCCAAAAAATTTAATAGCGAGCAATTAAAAATATTATGGCTTCTTTTTCAAAAATTGCTTAGCACACTTCATCTACTTGATAAGAAATATTTCAATGATAAAATCACTTACAGCTTTTCTGACTATTTACTTTAATGCATGTTTAATTTACTGAGAAGATTTGAGGGAAATTCTTCCCTTGTGCAATAAATCTGTAAAAGGGTGTGAAATCTAGTACATCTGATGGCAGTGATGAATTTAATGTGTGGACCGCAGGTTCACATCTTGCACTCTACAAGCTCAACAACCCCTTAGCTAAGGGACCTTGGTCAACTGCTTCAGGTAACAGGTGAGCTTGATGAAAATGCCACAAATTCCCTAAAATGTAGGTATTGTTTTGTCTGGCTCGTGTACCTGTATCTAACATAGTTGTTTAGGATTAAGCTGTCACCGACTTGCTCAATGTTGCCGTCAATCTTACTCACTCAATGTGCCATTAAAAACATTCCTGGACCCCAGACTTAATTCATACATAAATTAAAGCCAGTCTTATCGTAGAGATCTAATATCTTTTTGCCACATTTAATTGGTCATAAATTGCAGCAACACAGACTTTCTGTCTTAATGTGCACCTGCACAAAACTTTCTCTTACCAGTTACACAACAAATTTTTCCCCCCATCCACAAAAACTTTTTTAATGCCATCCTAAAGTCTCTCTTTAGTGCTTATCATATCTTAATCTTTATTATGCTATAAAAAATATTAATATAATGAAAACATGACGCTGTAAATTAAACACTTCACATCTATTAGAAATCTCACACTGACCACAGAGTTAACACAAACAACACTACTCGCCCTAGCAATGAAAATGGCAGCTACGGTTTATAACACAACACTACATAATCAAATTGATCGATTCTGTCGCTGTGTGAGTGACCACTAGCTGGTTATTAGCATTATCGCCAGAAAACTACCAGTGGTGTATATTCTACTCCTCTAAGTGACTGGTCACAGCTAGCCAATCAAATAAACATCATAAGGTGATCATTTCTGTAGCAGTTTCATTTACAGCAGAATCTACAACACAGTACATACTCTCATAAAATGGATGACCTGAAATAACAATTCACAAAAAGAAAATTTTCTCAAATAATTTGAGGTGTTTTTTTTTTTTTAGGTTTCCATAAGAGTTCTCCATTATGAGAATTTATAATTATGAGCAGGGGATTTTATCATACATACACTAGTTTACTAAGCAGTGTGATAAGATCACATAATTGGTCATGTATTCATATCAGCCTAACTTGATCACAGAAAGTACAGCACCAAGCCACATGACTCACTTTCACAAAGTCCACAGGCTAAAAAACCAGGACTGCAGGGCCTGAATACTTGAATGTTATCATCTGTGGATATCATAACAAACCATCATAGCAAACCACAGAACCACAGAGTGGTGGTGGGGGGGGGGGGGGAGAGGGACACTTTCTCACTCTTGCTTTCAACATGCAGTTCTTTTACCCAATGAAATAATAAAACATTGCGGGGAAAGATGAAAAATGAATCAAGTTAAACACGTGTGAGAAAAAGTGTCCAAGGAAGTGTCACGATGAAAGTATGAAAAGCATACACTTCATTCACTTAGCACCACCCAAACTTTTCAAGTTCATGTCGGCCTGTGAGGGTGAAGAAGTACAAAGGTATATATCTCTAAAAGGTGTATCTCTGAATGTAAGGGGCTCTCTTACAAGGCCAGTTCCTGATAATTAGCCATGATTAACACTGATCAGGTGTGATGCTCCTGACAGACAGCTCTTCTACATCTGTTATCACTGAGCAGCTCTTTTTTTAACAAACTTGAAACATATCGGTTCTAACTAAAATAGCCATCTAGCATCATCAACCATCCCAGAGTGCGATTTGTTCCCTGCATCTGCTTCCCATTGGCAGGTCCTTCCAAATATTTACAAACTCGCTGCATATCTCTGAACCATAACAAGCCCCCACAGCCCAATTTGTATTTCATGGGGGTTTTTTTCCAAATGATATTGTTCGCTAGATTAGTTCCAACACATTGTTCACTTACTAGAGGAGTAAAACTTGTAAAAAAGTGGAAAAGCATTCTGGCAACATGCATTTTCCCTCCCTGAAATCTGTGAATGATGTTCTTTGATATTTTTGTCCTGTTGAGTTACACTATTGGTTTCTATGTTGGAAGTTGGCTACAGATAAAGTAATCTTTATTTAAACAGCAACCTGATGCAGATGCCTAGCAAGTGATCTCCTCAGAAATCTTTCGGTTTGTACCAAAAAACGCTGCTCTTGAAAATTACATTCAGTTAACAACAGGTATATGGTAATAAATTGTATGATTTTTATGGATCATCTCAACCAAATGGACAACACATGGCTTCAAAATTATTAAAGCCACATTTCTCTTGAAAACAAAATTGTTGAAACAGATGAGGGTTTTTTTTTTCAATTCTATTTATGCCATTCGGTTGGAGTAAGTCAAGTTAATGTGTTTAAATTAATTTCAAAATTTGTAGAAAACTAATGCCATGCCATGGCAATGCAATGACACTGAAAAATATGGCATCTCTGTTATCAAAAGAAATACAGTATATGCTTCATTCCAAAAATTCTGGTACATGTATTTTATTTTTAAAAATATCTGCAAGTTTTGAAAGCATCCTTGATTACATGTTGTTGATCTTTTTAAAAAAAATTAATTTTTTTTTCCAAACTAAACACCTAATAATTTTGAATTTGAATTCAAGTCTTAGTCATAGACTATGCAATGATTATCTTTAACAGGTTGCCAATCAACAGCTACTAATGCAAGATTACTTCAAAGAAACCAACAGTTTTGGATTTCCCAAAGGCACAGCAAATGAGCGAAAGGTCGTTGCAAGGTGTTAAAGGCACTCAAATGAGGAATTCCACCCCCAAAAGAGGGCGAAAAACAATAAAACGTACTGCAAGAAGTGCCAAACATGGTACTATGGGATCCACTTGTATTCCTCTCTTGTCAATACAAAGTTGAAATACAACCCAATTTAATGGGTCTGAGCAAATAGATTTGATTGTGGACAATCTTCAATTTTCACTTTGGGTATGATCTCTGCCAAGAGATGAAAACTTCAAATTGCCGATTTACCTCTTCATTGAGATGGCAACGTAAAACAACTTGCACCTTACACACTGTTCTTATGTTTTGTTAACAACACCAAAAAAATGTGTACATGTTTCAAGTTCCTTTTCTGAAACACAATTATTGAAAAACAAAGACATGATCTAGTTTACATTTGTTCGATGTTTTTCCTGTTTTGTAATTGATATTAAATATTTTACAACTTTACCATCTTCTGAAAAAAATTTGAAAATTTACTTCCTTTAAATTTACTTTACTAAATTTACTTCTTCATTAATAGATTTCAAAAATAATTTGATGTTGCTTTTGATATCATCATAAATGCAAATTGTCTACCGAATGAAGTTACAAAGATTCCACAAAAACGCCAAGCTGCGAGTGACTGTCAACCAAATGCCATTAGGGCTCTAATAATTCTTCAAAAGGCTATATACATCAGTCACATCTTTCAAATAACAAATACTTAGACACCCAAATTCAACTAAACACATTGAAATCTCTTAAACTAGAAACATTCAACAGGAGGAAAATCAATGCAAATAGGATCTTGTTTGACAGCTAACATACAGCAGATTCCTGGAAAAGAATAAATGCCATCATATAAACTATCCGTTCTAACAAAAAAATTAGAGGGAGACGAAATAGAATTAACATTTCTAGCTTTATTGCTCTGCTACAGCAGCTGAATGGAGAGAGAGATATATAGGCTTGACAAACACATTTCTTATTTTTTTTACATAATGTATACACACAATTCCAAAATGCATTAATTAATCTAACTTTTCTGTGTATGACACGATAAGTTTTACTATGAGCATATTGATTTTATAACTTTTATTAATGAGATCCAAAAAGCAAAGAATCATGGATACTTTTGTCTTTTATCTAATTTTAGTTTGGTTTTTTTTTTGTCTTCTTTTTTTCTTTTTTATCTTAGTCTATCAATTTTTTCCGATTCAAATATTATTCAATTATAATTTTCTGAACATTTAATAAAATCTTCATCAGGTTTGATAAACTGTTAAATCTAATAGCTTAAAAAATGCCATCTGCACTCTTTCTGTGAAGTAGATTGAACTTCAAAGGAAAATCAAATAAAAAAAAGCTGCCATCCATGTGATGAACCGAAGGGATAGAGCTCGAGGACTGACCCCAAGATTCTGTCCCTCACCAAATATTGTCATGCAATATCTGAGTCTTTTCCCATTGTAAGAAGCAATCATCTTGCTTGTCTGTGAAACATCACACATGGTTCACTGGACCTATCCTATCACAAAGATCCAAAAATCCTTTGAGTAAGAAATAAACATTTCTGCAATTTATGTGGAAATTTGAGGTCTTTGAATTTCTTTTTTACTCATTGAAAGCTGTGAAATGAGGCAGAGAGGTAGATGAAAGACCCCTGTAAAGTTGCCTGGAAAAGACAGAGTTGTCAAATGCAAATTAGAAGCTAAGACCAGAAGCATAATGCATACTATTCATTTTCAAGATTATCAATTCAAAAAACATGGATGGGGAAAAAAATTGAAAGAAATGTGGTGATGAAAGCCATGAACTCTAGGGGGAGAAGTACAGTGATAATCAAGTCTTCAAATGCTGGATAGCAGGAGCATTGGTATAGAAGACTTTCAAACACACATCACTGGAATCCAATGCAGGATATGATCAAGATTCATCTTTATAGAAACTGGTTTCTAGTGAGAGGTTTTGCAGAAGGTTGTTTTTTTTAACCTTATTGTCTAAAACACAGACTAAAAGCCCGAGGCATTGGAGTTTAAAATGCATTTCGCTGAACATTTTCAATATAAAACTTTAAAATTATCAACCAAATCAAATCCAAGTTCAAAAGCGATTTTCACACTCTCACAGCATAAAAATTTGATTGAACTGAATGGGTTTGAAAATAAGAAGGGCAAATTACGCACCTTTTGACAACCTGCCTGGCTTGATGTTACCCTTGAGGTTACAAGGGTCCCTTCCTCGCAACCCAATTTTCACCATTAACCAAATAATTGTCAAAACAGTTCAGCTTCCCAAATAGGGAAAATGTTCTAAATTGATTACATAACAGAAAATGAGCACATTAAACAGTTGACATGAATCAAATTTTATAGCAAGTTTTTCAGCAGAACACCTCTGATTTTCGTAAGCCTTCCCAGTTTTCCCTGCACTTAACTGCTGTAGCGAATTATATTAATAAATCAACTTGTTGCATAGGGTTCACAATTATTGCTCTCGCAGTGAACATTGCTACTGTAACTTAATTTTCTTTTATTGAATACCTAACAGTAAAGAAGCACAGGAATGCAGCATCACAGCTACAAAGAGTGCATTGAGAGATCTTCATATTTCTCTTCATGCAACTCAAATCTATCTCTCATTAGTCATTAGCGCCGACATGGAAATAAATTAATTCCCTTTTAACCCTTCACTGCATATTTACCCCTTTATCTGAAGCCCTGTGAGCACAGAGTACCCGTTATCAAATTAATTAATTTGTAACATTTGAATTCAAAATAAATAGTCTGTAAGTCAATAGACCAAAGGATTAGGGTGCAAGGCAATAAAGGAGGAAAATGCCCACCAGTTATCTAGATACCCTGGTCACGACTGTTGCTACCCAATGTTATCACTTGTTAGACTATAACCTAACCAAGATAACTCCCGAGCTCTTAGTGAATTGATTTATAACATCCAACTCTTCCAGAAAATGGTCCCTTTCCACAACAGAGACCTGCAAACTTTCTCCTCTGGAAATGCAGATTCTTTACAATATGTTATGAAAAGTGTTTCAAACACTAAATTCTATAGCCGATTGTGATGGCAGCGTTTGTTACCAGTGTTAAACGGACTTGCAGTTAATTTCATCAATACCAGCTCTTATATTATTCATTACCTCTGAAGACTTTGTGTATAATGAACAATTACTAAGTATGTTCCAGTAACCCATTTATATTAATTTTCACCTGTTCAAAATCATATCATGTGATGTATGGTCTTGCTATATGTGGTACATGTATGTTTGGCTATATGTAGGTTATAAGGTATGTAAGAAAAAAAAACTAAACAATTTGCTTCACTTTCATCTTTCACAGATGTGAAAAAATTGCCACATAATGCCTCATTATTACACAAAATGAAAGACTTTTCAAAAAGCCAACTGCTGGGCCAACATGCTTTGAAGTATTATAGCTTATTGACTGTAAACATTTATATCTGCAAAAACAGTGAGTGTGATGTCAACTTTTTATTTTTATTTCCATGTACATGTATATGAAAAACAAAATGGCGTTATTAAAATTCTGTCTGCCAGAAAATTAACATTGCGTTTTTCTTTCTTTTCCCCCATCATGCTCCATTGCTCCAGTATTGTTTTACAACCACTCCTTTTTAGTTGTAAAAGGCTTCCTTTGTCACTAGTCTATTGTGTAATTCTGAAAGTTTACTCTTCATTGCAAGAGTTAGTTTACCAGTAACACAAGGGCTTACATACTTGCATGAACATAATACTACACATTAACAGATCAATTCCCTTTTCCTCTCTACGCAAAAGTAACAAAAGCGTTAGCTTTTCTTGTTTTCTTTCGTCCTTTTACATCTTTTTAAGCCTTAAAAAGACATTTCTAAATATCTTACCCCCCCCCCCCCCAAACACACACATACTGAGCAATATTTTCTCTCTAAGCCTACTTTATTTTCACCATCGTTTCTTTAAAGAATCTAACTACAAGCAAAAAGCTTATTACATAACTTTCTTCAAGTCAATTGCATCTTTTGTTTGTATCGGTGAATCATTTGCATTTTGAAAGATTTATTAAAAAGGAACTTGAGAGAAAGGCCATTGCACTTCAAAGATGTGCTTGTTAGTTTCATTCTTCAAAAGTACCGGTACTCTCTAATAGATTCATCCTGGAACTTTAGACGAGAAACACTTGTAAATATCTTGTTTTTCAACAACATTACCTAATGAATAGTTTACTCCAGGCTGATTTACAGCTCCATTTGGCGTCTTCCTATCATGTTCAAGAACATGAAATTCATTCTAATTAAGAAATGTATATCCTTTCTTCCTAACTGCTAAATATGACACTTTTGGTCAGCTTTCATCAAAATCAAGCCGTGATTTTTTTCTCTCTGACCCTAAAGCAACTCTATAACATGAAACTGGTGTAAAAATACTCGCCTTATTTGATATACTAAAAGATTTTTTCTTTCTCCAAGCAATTTTTAACACTACTGTAATCTATGTTTTGAATATTTAAACCAAGTCTCTCATCATTAAAATGTTTTAACCAATTAACCTATGCAGTTTTTTTACATGACTTTGTCACTGAAATTTTTTTAAGGTTTCAGTTTAAAAACAAAGCTAGTTTGTTTGAATAATATAAAAAATTATTAATGTATTTATTAGGTATTTTTAAAACCTATACTTAGAACGATAGCATAATAAGTAATTAAAATATAAAATGATTTAAAAATTTAGATAAATGTAGATTTTGTAAAATAATTATTTCATGCCCCAAAATTAAATATTTTATATCCCAATTTCCCCGAATCGAATATCACAAACAAAACAGACTGTTGCACTTCTTTGGGCATGATGCACACACTGCTTGTATTAGTATAAGTACCAGTACTTAAGAAAAATAATGACGGTACTTGAGAAGTGAGTGCGATTCTATCAGAGCACTACCACTTCTAAAACAAATGATGAATATCAGTAGGAAGGTATTTCCTTTCTGTAATACGGCAATCATTGTGGTTATGGCCCCGTCCAGACATCAGACGTTACACCAACAGCAAGAAAAACAAACTGGTGGATCATGTCTAAGACTGTCCATTAACACTAGGAATGAGGAATATCAACACTTGATAAGAATAGAACAAATTAATCAGACAGCTTTTTTAGGACAGTCATGAATGTAACCAATCAAAAAATCTGTTACACAAGAAACAATGTGCATTAAGTCATTAAGAAAAGACTTGAAGTGAGGGCTACTGTTAGGACTAGCACATATAATAATTAGATTGAGCCCCCCTACCCTCAAAATAAAATAAAACTCCCTTAATCCACCATAAAATGCCCTAGCTAACAGTACTTATTATCAGGTGGACAGACTGAACAAAGGGCCCCCGACTTCTTATCATGCGTGGTCCCACTAACAAGTGCTCTATCTCCCTCTCTTGCTATCAGACTTGATCCATATAATTATACAAGGTTTCTTGACAAAAGAACATCATTCCATGCTGCTCAATGACAAATAAACAGATTAGTAGATTGTAACATGTAATAAATCCATACTCAATATCCCCATGTAGATAAGTGTTATATTGTCGGACAATGGCTGAATGGCTTTACAAGTTTTGGAACTTCAAGAGACTCAAACTCCTATGCCAGGCAGGTTTACTGAGTGTGAAACAGGTCATAAAGCAATAATGCATACAGGTTTACCCCACTTAATATGCAAAGATGGCAAACAAAATTGAGTATGATTGATCACTTAAAAATATATTGTGTACTATAAATGCCATGCCAAAAATTTCAGCTGACGGAACAAGGGACTTTGAACATCAATAAATTAGCCTTCCACTTTCTTTCATTGCAAGTTATTTCATAATCTTTATGTTTGAACAAGCAAGCACACAATCAATTTTAGCCATCTACCCAAGGCTTGTATTTACACCTATATTCAGCACAGGAACCAGGTCCTATTTTAATGGCTTCCTCTGTTTTCAACATCTCAATTTTCACTCAATTTTCCAATTGAGTGGACAAAACTAATGGCCTTGGAACTCCGCCTCCGTGCCCGCTACTTTCCACTTTTCATAGCTCAGGTAATTTATGCTGGTCAACGCCATTTCACTAAAACCAGCCTCGAGCAAGAGAGATTGTCCAAATCTAAAACAAGTGATGATATCTCTGTGGTCCATTTCACTTAGTTGACCCCTCTCAAAATATTGAATATATCTGAAGGATTTGTATGCATTAAGAGTGAAAATTACTGAAGAAAAAAGACATCCAGGTATTTTCTCGCCCAATAAAAAGGAGCTAGGTATTAACTATTACTTGTGGATTCTTTCATCTGAGAGCCTGCTTTTGCCACACACAGTTAGGTATCAATTCCTCCAACAACAACAAAGATGTGTCTATTCTCTTTGTTACTACAAGGTGTGTGGAAGTAAACACTTTCATTCAAAGCTTGATAGTATTAAAGCCTTTCTTTACCAGTTTTGCTAAATACTGTCACAACTCTAACGCCCATTACATAACACAATCAACTCATGACACCAAAAGTTAAAATGACCAAGACATCCTTTCTAATTGTAAATCAAATTAAGCCCATTTTGCATATCTTAAATGTCTCTGCAGGGAATAACAGAATTTAAACTGATACTATGGCAATCAAGAAACAATTTAGTCTGCATGATAGACGACCTTAGGTCTATTTCTGATAAGGTTTCGGCCCCCAGCTCGGTGAGAAATCACCTGGACTAAAATGCCATGTGAAGAGTCTCGATCAATGTGATAAATTCCTCTAAAAAATTCTGAATGCACTTCTACTCAATTGTCATATATGCAAACAATTTAAAACTTCATTTCAATTTTATAAATTTTATAAGTTTTGTTTTAGAGTGAGGGAAGAAAACCACCTACTAAGTTCATTGGAACTTGATATGTTTTTGGTTTGGAACACAATCATTTTCGATTCACTTCCTATGAAAGTTTCTATTAGAAATGGAGCTGTCCCTACACAAAAGCAGTTAAAAGACCATCATGAATTCCTGTCTCATGTTTTCGTCCGCTGGGTGCATCAAGACCCTGTTATGTGTTCCAGCGCTCAAGCGGAATAATTCCTTGACTGAATTTAGAGCAGAAGGCTACAATTGTTGGTGAATTTAAAGATGGTAATTACCATAATTACACTACAATGTCTACTCTTGTTTATTCAGTAATTGCAGGTACTGACAACTGAAATATGAAATTGCTACCCAAGACAACGCCAATTTACCAATATCACTCTTTGTCCCACTAAAGGAGATATCTTCTTTGGGAATTTAAAATTACAGCTCTGTACATGTTAAAAAAATACTCAAAACTTAAAATCTAATTCATTTTCCATCTCACTTAATATTCTTTTAAAATTATTAATTTTTATTCAAGCATACTAGCAAATTTTATTAAAATTATAAAATGGTTATATTTCAATGAATAAGTTTCAACTGTTTCTTTTTCTTTATTTTTAATAAATGGAGAAAAGCATACATGATTGTTGTTAAAATAGTCAAAATATTTCAGATCAAAAAACTTTTTTGAAAATTTTTCAGTTCAGACAAAGCCTTGGATCTTGAATATGACTAAAACCAACAAATTACAATCAAACCTTTTTCAAAAAAATGATTTTCAAAAAAAAAAGTTTTTTAATGATATGTGATGTGATTAAATACTTTACAAAAACACATCTCTGTACGTGTTACTGTAGACTTGAAATAAATCCTTATAAGTTTCGCATGAAAGGTTTTAATATAGGAATTCTTTCGAGTTGAGTAAATCCCTTCTGTCAACAAATCCCGAAAGCCGACAACCAAAAGAAAAATCTCATGACAGACCCAAGTGTCTCTATAGTCCACTCACAAAATTCCTATCGAATGTCTAAAAACGGTTTGTTCGTAGATAAAGCTTACAGAAAGTTTTTCTATTTATTTAATTCTCTAATTTCCATTCTCAAATTTGAGAGAGCCCTTGCCCCTCGAACAACTAACGTTATAGCGATACGTTGTGATAATCACACGAATTTTCTAAAACATCGCCGATTTTTAACTTTTTTAGATTGTGGAGGACAAAACAGATATATTTGGACTCGACTTACCTTCCCTAGTGCATAGTCCCACAGAAGATAAACAAATTAAAACAATAAAATACGGAGCCACTGAAAACACCGTCCGTCTCCTCGCCATGTTTCACTTTCTGCTACCAAATTTGACGCATGCGCGGTGATATTTGTATACATAGGAATGAAGTGCAACACCTCCGTGTTTTGGGTTTTTTTGATTGAACAAGCGCTCTATGTCTTCATCAGATAAAGAACTATAGGGGAAAAAATAGATATAACATGTAGTGAAAAAATTAATCAATTACTGAATATCAATAATCACAAATCATTATTTCGCGGATAGTCCGATGTTTCGCGAAGAGTGTCAGAGGAGTAATGTCCCTTAAATTGTGTCCACATCTGAAAGTGAGGAAAAATCTAATTCCTAAATTCGATACGTAGACTCTAGTTAGTTATTTTTTAAAATGCGATTGATAGAAGTTTCCATATTTTCCAACAATATTTCAACAAGAATTATCACAGAGGCGAAACGTTAGAAGCCCCAGCATGATGACTGAATAGGCCTATGTTTATTTTGAGAATATTCTATATGCTCTCTGTCCTCCCTGATTTCTTGACTGTTGTTTATTATTTGTCATGCTCTTTACCGTATCTTCAATTAGTTGCACCTATGTGTATGTTGAGTTGTGCATCATGTAACAATTTATTGGTTTAAAAGAATAAAGTGAACTTGAAATACCGGTGGTACAAAATAATTTTTATTAAATGTACTTTCATATCGAAATAAATTTATATGTTTACACCAACTATTAATTATCTTTACAAAAGGAAATAACGTAAATAAAAATTGAATAGGTCTTACGTAATATAGAATCGTCTTCAATGGAATCAATTTCAAACAAAGAATCTCAATGTGCAAGGATGGGTTTTCTAATCAAAAACGTAATTCCTGAATAAGTCTTCAAGCTCTCTATATCCATTCATAATCTATACATCTTTGTGTTAATTTCATAAATGTAAATCCTGAGATTTTCAAATCTTGTTTTTGTATTTTTGTTTTGTTTTTTTTTTTGTATTTATTTTTTGTTTTTCTTTCTTCCTTTTCTAATTTTCCTTTTATTTATATCCTTTATGGAAAGATGTAGGGCACACCCCCCCCCCCTTCCACATTATTATTGTGTTTTCCTATGTATAACTGCCCATTATAATAATTTCACGCAACTACCCCCAAATTGCACGATTATCTCTTCACAATAATTTGAATTAAACTTTATATCTTTATTTTACCTACATCATTATTTTTTATCATCAAATCATTTTTGTGTCCTGGTTCCAAATAATAAAAATGTCACCTAGCAATAATTATAATCGAACTCCACGTAATAATTATGTAAACATTATGATATTTGACCGTGTTTTAACATTAATGATAATCATTATTTTTTAAAGAAATACGTAAAAAAAAAAAATCTAAAATATACTTAAATCATCTAAAGTCACAATGGTCAAATTCTGATCAATATAATATATATATAGTGTGTACCATATATATTTTTTTAATTATAGCAAGCAGGGTGTGGTGACTTTGTTTGTATTACTTTTCTTATTTAATATTTTTTATTGAGGGGTGGGGTGGGGGGTCTATGTTTATTCATATTCGTTCCTCAATAGGTTCACCTGTACTCAAGCCGTGTGTGTCTTGTTTGTTAGCTCTGTAGGATTAGTTACCCAGACGTTTTCTAATTGATTATGGTTTCTTATAAGCGTGATATTATTGCTCGTTATCTCATTGAGTCATTAGTTTTTTTCTTGCGATTTGGTATATACCGGTATCTGCCAGGGGCATAGATCAATATGCAAATCCACGTATGTACGAATAAAATATTTACTCTTTCAAGTCGGGTCGTATAGACCAATATCTCCAACTTAAACCCCTAACATTCCAAAATTATTCAACAGTTGTAACACCCCATCCCTTTTGCATAGAATCAATGTCCTCTCTCTCCCTCTCTCTCTCTCTCTCTCTCTCTCTTCAAACCATAAAATTTTAAAAACAATATTTTATGTAAACCATTGAAACTTGACAGCATATACGTACTTCAAAGCGTGGAAAACTTATTAAAACCCAAGTTTATCTTGGCAAGATGTAATCCCCCGAGTCCTGTTTTCGCATGACATGTATGCTACAACCCTCCACAGAGAATTTTGAAGAAAACGTATACTGTTAAAATTGACATATAAATATTGAATTTAGTTAAAAACTCAAGAAATGATAAAACAACAGATGTTAAGACTTAAAGAATCGCGTCCCCGCCCATTTTGATGCACTGCATATTGAAGGAGAAAAAAGGGTGTTTTTGATTTTTCATAATCGTACATTAGGAGTTATTTCGAAAAGAAAACAAAAACTCGTGATTTATGAAATGTTTCGAATATTTGAAGCGAGATACCAAGCTGTTTTATGATTTATTAATCAGTATAGCATTGGTACCGTCTTCATAGATTAGTGTTTGATGAACATGTGATGCAGAAACGTACGTAATTTCTATGTAAATGAACTTGTTAGGGTTCAAAACATAATCTATATTCCCGATTTTTGGATTGAACAGCTTGGAGTAAAAGAACGGAGCCTTTGTAATACAAAGGGTAATGAATTTTTACAGCGATAAAATCAATAGATTCATAGATCAGACAATTTCTAATGAGGGTAAGTCTTTCTCTTATCACGTGCATCGGTCTTCGACACGCGGCTATTACAACACAATTCTGGGACCTAATCAAGGGCCATCACGTGCCGTGGAATCGCGATTTTCACGCATGGCTGATTCCAGGCATTGGTTTCGCCACTTCCCGTCCTGATTGGCTTCGATAAAGTTGAACTGGATCGAATTGATTGTTATACCGTCTCAACCTAATCCAGACGATAGATACCGAGCATAATTACGTAAATTCATATCTCAATTAATTATTCAATAGAATCATTGCAGCATCAATAGCAACATGAAGGAGCAAAAAAAAAAAAAATTCGACTTTTCAAAATTCCGAAAAATCACGTAATTTTAAAGCATCAAATTGTATTTTTTATAGCAAATTCTTTTGCCGCTTTTTTCATTCACCGAAACGTCATTATGTGATTCGTGTGCTTAAAATGAAAAATAGATTATACAATTAAATGATGTAGGTATAGATAATACAAAAAGCACATCTGGACTGGATTTCTCGTTATTTCACGTCAATGATTTACACATGGGATGGAATACTGTGAGAAAATCCCAACTGCGTTTGATCCATAAATAGTCATTTCCGGATATGGAAGAGTTATGAAAATATTCTGTATCAAAAATCTTACTGAAAAGGATCGAAGAGCGAGTTTCTGTGGGGTCATAAATTGCGGAGAACTGCCGATTTTTATGTGCTGCTTCACATTTTTGCCGTTGGACCATCCGTCGTGCGGGTGATAAAGCACAGATTTAATGCCTACCGGCCACGGCCATTTCTTGGTCAGCTGGACAGTGCCATGAAATTTTCTGGTGCAGTGGTGTGGCTAAGTTAGTGATTTATGAAAATGGCTTTTGCCACTGCAAGTCTGTGATGAAAAGATAGGAGGATTTGGATGTCAAAGACGTGTCTCTTTATAAATCCCGGAAAGGGGAAGAGCGCGTCAATTTCTTGCATACATTTTTAACAAATCAAGTTTACAGATTTTGAGCAGAGTTATACACATCCTATTTAATCTGAATTATACATTTATATAAAATTCTTTAGTTATTTTGTACTATCATATACAATACCATCACATAATAGCTCTAGTTATGTTATACAATGTCAGAATCTTTTTAAAAAGCTTATGAGAGTTTGATTTGATGGGAGTGTGTCACTTGGAGATATAAATATATGTTAATTACATCTTTAAACAAAATTCTTTCTCAAAATATAATATACAAGTATATATACTGTTTTTTTCAGCACTATATTTAAAACTGACATTTACACTTTTAAAGATTTTTTAGAGTATGCACCTTGTACACATTGAGGTGCTTAATGAAAGTAGAGGACGACATCAACAATGATGATGATGATGATGACGACGATGGTGATGAAGAAAAGTAAATGGAAACATTTAGCAATATGAAAACTTTATCGGGGTTGAAATTCTTTGGCAACGATCAAAAATTTTCTTTTCTTTGTAGGATCAAAATTCAAAAAACAAAAACGATTACATTGTGCGACGATGGGGTGAGAAATGCCAAATAAAAAGATATACATATATCTATATCTATATATATATACGCATTAAATCTAATGCAGAGCTTATTTAAAAGCTGGTTAACTTTAAAGAAAAATAACAACAAAAACCATTTTTCTTTTATAAAAACAAGAAATATTGCTAAGGATCTCACAAGCTGTTGTTTTTGTTATTGTTTGTGTGTGTGTGTGAGGGGTGGGGGGGGGGGTTCATACAAACATTTTCCTTATTTTACTTCCTGCGTTAACATTAATTGGATATCGATATCAAAACGCCGAAACCACAAACATGTCCAACAAAACAAGTAGAAAGTGACGGCGGTCTCAAACAGTGCGTGTGTCAACGTTTTCACTTTCGTCTCCGTAACACAAGTCCTCGAATGAACTTAATTAACAGCAGTTTTATTGGCTGAATACCGATGACGTGTGTTTTGTCTGAAGGTGACTTGACATTCTTCATCAAAGATGGATCAAGTACAGGGTAACTGATATCGCTGGCTTGACAGCGCATGTCTTGTCGAATATCCGATTTCACGATTTAGACAATCTTCTTCACCCTTACACCCATCTGTACCCGAATTAACGACAGACAGACGAACACAAAAACAATATACATAATTCACAGATATCAGATTATTGATAATATGATCGCCCGCCAAACATGTATAATTAAATTGATCATTAAGAAATTGTTATCACATTCAAATTTCCGATTAAGGATTTTTGTTCTACACTGAAACAAAAACTCTTTCATTTCATTTAACAACCAACTGTTGCCATTTGTTGTTGGGTTTTTTTTTTTTGGTCGATCTGCGCGATTTACAACAATGGACAAACTCGTAATACTATAAAAGTATGATATCAATATTTGATTTTTTTTAAAGGGGGGGGGGGGCTCCAATCCCCCATACCTTAAGAAGGAAAAAGAAATGTGTCTTTTATAAATGTCAAAATGAAAGTCATATATATATTATAAAATTATATGAATATAATTTTCTATTTCGGATACGGATTCGCCCAAGAACAAAGAAACGAAACCATGCAAGGTGGATGCCATCAAGATTTTAAAAACTGCAATGTACGGACAATATGGACAATATCAACATCCGCAGACAGAGAAAACATGACTAAACCGAGTAAAGATACGGATCATGTTCGACAGACATTTCGTCCATGTGACCCCCATTCCACACAACATGTCTTCTCCCCAACAGTTGCTAACCATTAATTAGAAATTTATCATATTTACTTGAATTTTTCAACACCAAACTACCAATCATCAAAGCATTGCAATGTCCGATTGAAAAATTATGACCAGCTGCCCCGTGTTTCTCAACACGGCGCCTTTGCTCGATGGATTTACAAACATCGGAGAAAGGAAATGGCTGCTGAATTTGTTAGTATTCGTGTCCGGGTGTTTATACTATATTTCACATAACGCATCATAAATTTCGGGTAATCTGGATAACTTTTTTTTCTTCAAATAGAAAAGTGTTTGTTAGTGTTTTATTTATTCCAACTTTTCAATTAAATCATGTAGTTTTTCCGCCTTTTTAATCAAAAGATGAGATTTTTTTTTATTCGTTTAAAATTATCTAAATTCAATTTGAATGAATAATCAATCTAAAGTTTAAAACTTTTCATATTTCAATTCAATAATTGTGGGAAAAAATTAATTTCTAGATTGAAAATTATATCAAAATAGACAAAATTGTAGCCAGAACAAAGCAGGACAGATTTGAAATAAAAGGCTTAAGCGATTCCAAACTTTAGTAGTTTGAAACATTATTTGTCTATTTGCTTATTGATTCCATGACAGAAAATAATCCTTGTTGAAAGGGATTTATTGATTAATTTCATAATTAACGTAAGTGTTGGGATAATTTTTACCCGATAACTACATCGTAACAATGGCGGTTCGAACAGAAAGCAGACTGGGTTTCTGAATCTAGTTCGTTCGTTTTGTTCTATTTACAAGTATTCGATAGACTGTGTATAAAAAAGGTGTTGGAAACTTCATCTGAAGTAAAAAAAAAAAAAAAAAAAAAAAAAAAACTCTCAATTTTAATATTTTCATTTAATCAGAAAAATGGCGCGAAGACAACCACCTTGCTTATCAATAGAAAAAAAAATTAATTTGTTCTTGTACTCGTCTTTCCAGCATAGTTCAATCACCGAAATACAACAATTCGGCACAAAATAATAATTATCAAAGGATATCGCTAGAAATAATATTGAAGTTAAATTTCAATTTCAGTTTAATTGATTTACCAACGTGTGAAAAAGATCACCGGGTGCAATGTTTTCGGAATGTGTCACCGCACACCACAACCTAAACACTTCGTCACCGCCCATATTCTTCCGCCTCAGAAAGAAACACCAAAATGGCTTGACCGCAGGCAATGAGGAACTATTGACTTCTAGTACACTTGAAAAAAAAGAACTATCAATGAAGATATAACAACATTTGTAAAGTAACTGTGTACACTTAATTAACCTGTACCCCCAAAATGTATGTGGGTACGATTAATCAGGGTTACTGTACCGCTGCACAAATACAGACATTTAAAACCAATTCCTTGTCTGAAGACTGGGGTACATTCTTTAATTAATTATGACAAAAAGTATAAATATTCAAAGGAGATGTTTTGGTCTTTTGGTTTTTCATTTCAATGCCCGTGTCCGTCTCGCGTCAGTTAATCACATACCTTTTAATTAAAAAAATATTCAGGGTGTAAAAAAAAAATATGTCCTAAGCCGCAATTTTATTACGCAAACTGTGAACGATTTCGGGACTGCGTATGGATATAAAATATGTATGTGATTAATTTTTCTGCATCACCTGCACAGTCTACAATTACACAAAAAAAATTCACACTTTTTAGAATATCTGAGTTTTTATTGCGTCATAAAATTGCCAGATATTATTTATGAGAAAAATTTATCTACATATGATTTCATTTGATTGCAAATGGTGGTTACAATTCGCGTGTTGGCAGCACATTACAAACTTTCCTGTAAATTTCTGTGTTTGTTTCATTCATCAAAATAATATATCAGATTCATATTTCGTTTTCTTTGAGTTTTTCTCGAAACATGATATTTCATATTTCGCTTATATTTGTCAGAGAGAGAGAGAGAGAGAGAGAGAGAGAGAGAGAGAGAGAGGTTTACATCCATATATTTCTCAAATGTCATTTAAAGTAATGAATGGTTAAATAAACTAGTAATTCACAACCTTGATTAAGTTGTAAATTGATTAGTTTTACTTGCGTTTATTTTGTCAATGTGTCTATAGAGAATACCAGATGCAGATAAACTTCAAAAGTTCCAATGTATTTTGCTATTCAGTAAGTATACAACTTTGGGCAGTACAGTCCAATAATTACGTTAAATATGATTACAAAATTCAAATTCCAACTCTTGGAGGATGGAACCCATGATCGAGTGTTCCACGGCTCCACTGACCTGAGTCATCACCTGACAACTACAGTCGTGAAAAGGTTAAACTAAACGTGTTCTATCTTGACAGAAACACAAACGTCAGCCTACCCGTTCGAAATCCGTTATGCACGTCTGTTTATCCTGCGTTACGCATTCACTTGCCCTTTGCGAAATCGTATCTCTAAGGACGAATTATATTAGTTGACTTAAGTACGGATCTTGTCTGGTAAACGTATGGAACAAACCTATACGCTTGATACATTCATGGCGAGAGCCTCCAACGGTAGCGGGGACGTCACTCGCCAAACGGGTTACCGTTCTGCCACCGTAATGCGATAACTGCAGATTTATTTTGTGCAACCCTCCTGAATTTTATCTTTTTGCAATGCCCGCAATCGTCATACCCTTATGAACAACAAAGACTGCGTTTTCTTTCTTTTCTTAAATTTAAACAACCGTCGGTATTTTACGTTCGAAGGGTTAAAAAGTTCTATGGGTTTGTGGTAAATATATAAGTATCCAATCTGCTTAGATCGAGGCCCCTTCGCCTTATTACAACCTTGTTTTCCTTTGACCATCTGTTCTGAATATGAAATACATACAACACAAGGGGACGTGATTAAAACCATGAATTCTATGAATATCAATAATAGACACGCATGCATCGACTAGATGCCGTATTTATTGTTTCCGTTTTGCTCAGTGCTGCGATTCTTGCTTATATGAACCGGAAATAATTGACACGAGGCTAATGACGGACTCTTCTTAATGCTCACCGTAAAATGTCCATCTTGAAACCCGGGAACAATTAACCTCGTGTAGGGGTCGGGTGGAAGGTCACATGACAAGAATGGGACCACATCTCGCGGGATTATGTATGCAAATTCCATTATCAATCTGTAAGATGAACAAGATGATGTTAATATAGATCTGCCCAATAAATGGAGATGCGATCTAATGACCCGTGAAACTGGACACGATTATTCCAGTGAAAAATCGTTGATCGAATTAATTACTTATAAGTGTATTTCAATTTTATATTGGTACACTTATCTCTTTGGCGTAGATGACAGGTCTTTTGTAAATAAAAAGAAAAAAAGTTTGCAATACATGTATTAATGTGTATGATACATGTAGATCATAATACAAAGAACTCTCTCTCTCAGATGTGTACTTTTTCGTTTCTATCCGACTGAAGTAAGGTCATGAGTAGAGCAAAAAGAAACCCTGGAAGCCAACTTTTAGTTGAAATGATTCAACGGGGAAACCAATGAAAAAGAATACTCGATACTACTGAGTTTTAATGTCTCTGATTAAAAATGTTTTTTTTTTTTATTCTAATGGCATCGAACAAAATTGTTTCAGTTCAGTGAATACAATTATATTTTGGCCAGTTGAGATAAAAATAAATGCATCATAAATACAGTCAGCGGAATTGTTATTTTACAGAAACCGGTATTTATGCAAATTTTTCAAATGTTCTCCCCCTGTCGTAAAAATACAATACAGCCTTCGCAATATGTGGAAAAACCTTTTCAGCATAGTCAATAATTATGATTATATGCGAGACTTCAATCAATTCCGAAATGATGAGTCTCTGTAACCGATACTCTCCAATATCGTCGTGTGCATTCTGTAATAATTCGCGATCGGCATTTGTTATATTGCACACAGTCAAAAAGACAAACCGGCTTATCGACTCTACATCGTCATGAAACTCATAAAGTATCAGGTTGTTTCACTAAATGTAATCGATCGATGTGCGCCGATTTCAATTAAATGAGTACAAAATATTAAAAATCCCAGTTATTACGTAATATTCTGAATTCTAGCATAACATATATGCCATAAAAATCAAGATGTAAGGGAAATGGGATCCTAGATTAAAATAATTAATAAAATATTCTGTTTAGAGACAGAAATTTTGCATTAAATTACTCGTCCAAGTTGTAAGATTCGGAAGCAAAAAAATTAGACCGGGGGGGGGGGGGGTATGCAGTTATTACATGTATGTTTCACTTTTAGCGTAAGATGTCCGTAAGATTATAACTCAGGTATACAAAGAAAGGCAACTCTATTCAAACGCAACGCCCCGATGCACAATATAATTTGATTCCCGGGTTATCCCCCATGCACAGGTAATAACAATTTATAAATAGAAGCACCGCCCAGCTCAGGTGAGAGAACTTGTAGAACCAGTTTGAATGAATGGAATATACGTTCTATTAATAGCAATCGGGATAACTCCATTGAATGTAAATATATCTAAACACGTTTGTTGAGGGTAGGGCAACCCACTGAACGAGTTACTGAATGGTCCAGCACCGACAACCGGGAAATAAGGATAAAATTAACTAGTGGGGAAAACTCCGGAAAATCGGGAATAACGACCCTCACCATGCGGTAAGATATGCTAAGTTATTTTGTTTTTAATTCCAATTTGCCGGGTGGGTCTTGACAATTTGTCAGAGTATGCATTGAAACGTCCACTCAGTGACATATTGCATGAGGATTGTTGTTGTACATAGACATTGTACATATAACACCATAAACGCGGACATTGTTGTAACGTAAGAATACAAAATGTTTAAAAACAGTGGAAGTTGTGTTTGTAAAGGGTAATTAAATATTTCAAGAATTACATGGTGCATATGTGCAAGTTGCAGTTGTACATTGATTCCTGAAGTAGTCTGAGAGTAATGTGATTATGAAGTACACATATAAATCTGCATCGCCAAAAGAAATGTATTTTAATAATTGAATGTCAGGAATCAATAATTTTTAATTGTAATCAACATTTAATACAATGTGACCAATGTTTACACCCATACCCCACCCCCCGTAAATCTAATGGGGTGTTTCGACAGCGTAAACAAAATATACTGACATGAAAGGATACTGTCGCAAATTCTAAACCTGTTGAGTATATTTATGAATACAATATATATATATATTGAAAATCAGTATATATTTTCATAATGGATATACACATATAACAATGTTTATGATGGTAATGGGGGGTGGGGGTGGGTAGCGAGTATGTGTTTGAGAGATAACACGTGAATAAGTCATTATAAATATGTATATGTGCATGTACAACACTGCAGAAGATCATTTTATAGGTAAATGGTAAATATTTAGATTTAACAGATATATACAGGTTTATAATTCATGTTTTGTTGATCAAGTAATGAGTACATGAGAAAATGCATTATGACCGGTTTTGGGTGTGTGTGGAGGGGGAGGGCAGAGGATGTGAATACAATCAGTCTTTGATTGGATAGTCCACAACAGTACCCCAAACCCTAACACTCGCAGTTGACCAGTCAGATGTTATTGAAAACAATATTGTGCACTTGTATATGAATATACAATGTCCTAATATCAATTAGTACTAACATACATCACTCAACGTTTGGATGGCGAGGGGCGGGGTACATGCATACTTTTCCATTACTTTTTCATATGATCATTTGTATCACGTGAAGATATGTTTAAACGTCTTTTTTTTTCTTCTGTTCGCATCAGCCCATTGTTTGTATGTACTTTTAAATAACATTTTGTGAAATGTGATAGTAAACTTTCTTGTTTTTGTATATCGTATATAAAACATATTTCAGCAAAGAAATACTTTTGTATAAAATAATCTGAATGATGTATGCAAACTAATTCAAATGATATATTTGACTTTATTTGAATACTAGTTTTATGGTAATTGTGTAAGAAAAATTAACTTTGCTTGTTTGTCACCCAAAAGTTTGAGTTCGGTTTTAAAGACCAACTGTTCTACAGTTAAAGAAATGCATATTTTTGATATGCATATAATCGCTACAACTTTTTTGACCCCCGTGTGTCAAGAATAGAAATTGAAATCCATTACAAAGATTTGTAAAAATTAATAAAGAAAGAGTTTGTATCAAAAATTCATATTGTATTTTTTTTCTTGGAATATTGATAGTACACGCATGTTATTAATTTGCATTTATTTTTTTTATAAGAATTTTTTCCAATATGAAAAGGGTTATTCCCATTAAACACTGATGTTTTTTTTTTGACAGTTGGTGTGTCTGTCTGTGTCTCCTCGCCGTAGTCACACTCTCCAGCCCACAGACCCTGCAGAGAGAGACTTGTGATGCTAGAAGGTCGGAAGTAGATGTCAATGTTCCTTCAGCGGATGCCCTCATTGGAGGCATCTTCATGATAAGAGAGCCCCTGATGGGAGGATACACGTGTGGGGGACCACACAGAGGTATGAAAACCGTCAATATTTAAAAGATTTACGAACTATATAAAACAGCGTCTAAACGTCTTAACAATTAAGCATTAAAAGGAGATTTATTTTTTTCCAATGAAATTTATGAAAAAAAATTATATGTTAATATTTTTTTCATCAACAGAACTGATTCAGGTGTACGAGGCAGCCAAATTTGCCATTCAGCGTGTCAACGCCCAAAACATCGTACCAGGCATCAGGCTGGGTAAGGCTTTGTTTTTCACCTTCTGAAATTAATTTAAAAAAAAATAAACTTAATGGATTATCATTTTCTTAATTCTTATCTACATTTCATTTAGGAATGAAGGCCTATGATTACTGCGGCAGTCCGTTCATGGCCGTACGCGCCGCCCAGAAGTTTTATCCACAATTCTCCAATACACAGTTGTCCTGCACTGTCGGATCTAAACTGCATCTGGGTAATCATCTCTTGCTAAAAAAAAAACAAACAAAAAAAAAAAAACAAAAAAAAACTTAAATACTTTTTTACATCAATGAACTCAATAAAATATACATCTCAAATGATTTAATTCAAAATTCTAATTTATGTAATGTTTGTTTTATTTAGAATATAGGGATTTCGATGATAATTAATAAAACAGTTTTGATTCCTTAATTGGATTTGTATGGCGAAAGCTATCTCTAGTACCAATGTGAAAATATTTCTAGGAATCATGGGTCCTTTGACGAGTAGCACAGGGGCTGTGGAGGAAATGACGTCAGATATCCCAGCATCCCAGATCTCTCCGCGTACCCTGCACCCAGACTTCAGTGATAAAGCCATGTATCCATATTTTCTAAGGACAGGACGGAATTGGTTTTCCTTGGCCAGGGTAAATAGATGCGAGTACTTATATCTAGACCGTACGTCTTGACTTTTATTCGTTTATTTTTCAATATTTTTTTTCTCGTGTGTAGGTCATGACCCATGTCCTGAGACAGATGAACTGGACACGAGTAACTGTTATCTACATTGACTCGCCGATGGGCAGACTCGGGTACGAGAAGTTCTCACAGAAAGCCCTATCTGAAAACATATGTATATCCAGCGTTAGACGGATTCCAAAAATGGCCTCCCAATCTGACTACGAAGCGAAACTAAGTGACCTTGGCAATGATGGTGTGAGAGTTGCCGTGTTTTTGGGGACAGGATCAGAAGCTCTCACTCTATTAAAGTCAAATGTCGGGAGCCGCGTCCAATGGGTCATGGCAGACATGATTAGAATGATGTCCTCCAATCCTCCTAGTACGTTCGCACCTAACAGCAAAGGCGTGATCTTCGCCCTCCCCAAAGCTCGCCAGATCTCGGAGTTCGAAAACGACTTCGTGTCTCTATCTCAGATAGCCCCTCCTGTTGACAATCCTTGGTTTACAGATTGGTACATGACATTGTACGACTGCCAATTACCCGGTATGTACTCGCAGACATTTTTTCTTGATTTCCGTATAAAATTGATTCGCTGCTTGAATTGTTCTCTTGGCCCTCGTTCTTAAA
This sequence comes from Magallana nippona, assembly GCA_033439105.1. Classification (NCBI taxonomy): domain Eukaryota; kingdom Metazoa; phylum Mollusca; class Bivalvia; order Ostreida; family Ostreidae; genus Magallana; species Magallana nippona. The sequence continues at coordinate 22,218,084 of CM065922.1, forward strand.
TTGCATGAAAATTTGACTCCTTGTTTTCTAATAGGTATTAACTACCCTCCATATAACACGAAACCCTTCTGTTCACAAACTACCTCCATAAGGTCCATCTACACGCAGTTGCCCTACGTGCAGACGACTATTGAAAGTGTGTACGCCTATGCAAAGGCACTGAGGACGGCCCAGCGGAACCGCTGTGGAGATAGCTTCAATGGAGTTTGCGAGAGCTTGAGATCTATGCCCACCTCAGAATTCCACAACATTCTCAAAAATACGGATTTCACCGTAAGTCCATGGAAAAGATCGTTAAAGAATATATTGAAGGGTTCCTTTTATAATTTAAATATGTACGAAAAGACAATGCTTATTAAACACAACCATGTTTTCTTTTTATAACAGTTCTCTACATCAGATGGTATTCAGAGTCTAGAGGGACAAAGAGTCAGATTCGATGCAAACGGTGACGTCATTAATCAAGATTTTACAGTTTACAACTACAACAATAGATTGTCGAACACAAATTTTGTCTTTGAGGAGGTACGAAAGGAGTTTTTTTTTTTTATAGTATTTCTTTAAATTGTCTTTTTAAATTTTCCTTTTGGGTTAACTTGATATATGTAATTTGTAGGTTGGATCATACGAAAACAATATGCTTACATTAGAGAAACAAAAAATAAGAATGTATGATGCTTCCGGTTCGAGTATTGACGTCACTTCCTCCTGTCCAGCTGAGGGATGTCTGTACTGCATGATGCCTCCCAGCTCCTTGAATTTCTATTACAATTCTGGGGACATCAATATTGGTGTGGCACTATCAGCTCATAACGCTGGCAACGAGAGATACTCCTGTGATGGTGACAACCCTTATGGTATGGCCCAGGCACTAGCCATCCAGTACGCTATAGAGAATCTAAATGTTGACATGCCGGGCATTCTCAACAATGTACGCCTTGGCACAGTTATGCTTGATATTTGTGATAACCCGGATGTAGCTTCACTTTTCTTCAACAATTTACTCGGAAATCGACAAATTGTGAGCGATAAATATGGACGAGTGGTAGATCCAAATTCCGTGAAAGCAATCATCGAGGGGTTAAGTAATGCAGGAGCTATGTCCTTTTCGAAAGGTATCCAGATGTATGGATTGCCTCAAGTGGGTACCGTTGCTTCTAGCTCAGTTTTGATGGACCATACCAAATACCCACTCTACAGCAGAACAGTGGAGAACAATTATTACCAGTCCATTGCCATGGCCAATTTCTTCGTCAGGAAAGGCTGGTATTATATACAGGCTGTATACTCTCCTTCAATGCGCCAGGATCTAGATATGTTAAAAACTGTATTGGCTGATTTTAATATCTGCCTGACTGCTGAGTACGAAGTGACTAACCCTGGCAATGAAGGCATGATCCTTAATAAAGTTAGAGCAAACTCCCACGCAAAAGTCGTTGTCATGTTCCTAGAGAAAAGTGACATCAGAGAGATGCTTGAAACCATTAAGGCAGCCACCTGGGACCAAGGCTTTGTAATCGTGGGTGGGGAATCATGGGGGAGTGATAACCTGAACTTGCAAGGATTCGAGGACGTTGCTAATGGAATAATAACATTCCAGCCACAAATTGGTCAAACATCAAACTTTCAAAACTGGATCAACCAGAAACAGCCTAGAACAGCTATGGATATTCCCTGGTTCAGAGAACTGTATGAAAACGCTTTCCAGTGTTACGTTGATGCTGACTCTAAAGGCGAATTCATTAACGAGTGCCCTAACCCCGGACAAGGTTTGTCCAATTCTCCTCTATATGAGTTTTGGTACCAAATGACGACTTCGATTAACGCTGTCTACGTCACTGCAAAGGCCCTTGACGAAACTCTGAAGCACTATTGCGGGGCTACATATTCTGGGGTCTGTGTTGAATATCGCGCTGCAAACGACTCGAACAAAGTTTTACTGCAGAAAATCAGAAGTGCTACATTCAGTTTGAGTTCATCTTACCAGGTTGCAATGTACAACGGGGAAGTTCATACAGGTGTTGAAATTTTAAACTACAGAGGAGTACAAAAGTATGTATCGGTAAGTGCATGAAAAATAAGGATCGTATTGTACACGTGTAAATGGTCAGTGCAGTAATTAATGGAATGATTACTATAATTTCTTATTTTTGGGTTTTACAGGTTGGGCTTTACAACTCGATATCAGGAGTTTTAACGATATCAGACAACACTCTGACATATCCATCCTCTATCCAGTCTGCTACATTCTACTCCTTTTGTCCAGGTGTTTGTGTAGAATGCTCCTACATGACAAAATCAAAGTACACGTATGAAGCTGGTGACGTCACCATTGGCGGCGTTTTTGGACTGCATAGTGCTAATGAAATGTATCCCACTGTGTGTGGAGATATTAGCGTCGACAATGGCGTGCAGTTTGGTCTAGCTATGCATTACGCAATATATATGATTAACAACAAAATGGCCCCAGTTTCCTTGAATGATATTAAAGTCGGCGGACTTTCACTTGATCATTGCAGTATTCCGACAAAACCTGGAGAACTCATTTCGCAAGTATATACTCAAACAGGTCCCTTGTCCAACTCGGACAGAATGACATTGGACACTTCTGATATCTTAGGATGGATCACAGACAACACTGCGGCTGTAAATAGTGCTGCCATGGTGACAAATACTCTAGACATTCCCCTTGTTAGTCCTTTAGCATCCAGCGCAGCTTTCCAAGACAAAGATGACTATCCAAACTTCTTCAGAACAATCCAAGGCGACGTGACAATATCTGCTGCTATTTCCAAACTAGCAAAAACTTTGTCATACAATTATGTAAATGTAATATACTCCTCTGATTCGTTCGGTAAAGGTGGCGTTGAAACGTTTGAAGCGGTAGCAGTGCAAGAGGAAATCTGCATTCTTCAGAAGCTAATGGTGTCCCCCTCAATGAACGCTTCACAAATATTACGACTAATTTCATTCAGCACAAGCTCTGTGACCGTTCTTTGGACAAATGGTGCCGACACCAGGTCTATTTTCAGTGCTAAAAACATGAGCAGTGGGGCTTATGAAAACCTTGTCTTTATTTCCCCCATGCCATACATGAATTTGGCAAAATCATACGGTAGGAGTTCTTCTAAGACGTTCTTTTTCAACATCAAGACCAAAAACGATCCTGGCTATATCAATTTCATGCAATCGATTTCTATTGACGAAATCCTGAAGAATCCATTCCTTTACGAGTACTACACCAAACTCTTTCAATGTAATCTACCAGGAATAAACATGTAAGTACTCCAATAAACAAGTCAATAAAATCTCAGATTAAAATGCAATTTGTACCATTAATAACTACATTTTGCAGATTGACATTCGTTACACATGTAATTATTATTATTTCAGGTATAATAGTCACTGCCCTCAGCCGTACGCCCGTCTAACATCCGCCCCTGGGTTTTCACAAGATAATTACGTGGTACCCACAATAAATGCAGTGTATTCATTGGTGGGCGCAATGGATGCGGTCTTAAAAGACAAATGTGGGCAAAACTACAAAGGCATATGCGCGGCCTACTCGTCAACACCTAACATTAACCAAGTGATCATGGACAAAATGGAGAGCATCACTTTCAGAGACCCCCTTGGTAATAACTTTGAATATATTGATCGTGAAGGCAACATGGGTATGGATGTGATATACCTCAACAACGATGATTTGACCACGGTGAGTATTAATTTGAATTATGACTCTTATTGGAAAATTCTTTTATCTATAGAAAAAAAAACAAATGGTATTTTGAAAATACTTTACCGATAATGCAGTTATACAACATTATACTGATTATTCTTGTATCAGATTGGAGAGTTTGCTGGGGCATCCTTGCGTTTACCAGCTTTCATCCCACCAGCCGTCTCTCCTCCAACCTGCCCACCTCCTTGTCAACAGTGCATTCAGAAAAACATCGATTTCACCTACATACCAGGAGACATCCTCATTGGAGGTGAGTGAGATGAACCAAATTTTTAAAAGATTTTCCCAATTTCTTGTCTTGATTCAACTTTTATGACATCTTTTATCTGACTCAGGTTTATTTGACGTACACGAAAATAGCTTTGTGCCTTTTTCGTGTGGTGGTCTGAATATCCAAGGAGGATTCCAGCTTCTTGAGGCCTTCAACTACGCAATCGGTAAAGTAAACGATAAAACCGGACCGTTTCAGAATGTTCTAAAGAACGTCAAACTTGGTGGAATTGGTTTAGATGCCTGCCAGAGCTCCATACGAATGGGCTATTTAGTGTCTGATGTGCACAACGGTATAATCAAGCTAACAAGGAATGGGATCACCGTCAATCCTGATGATATTCGTTTGTATGTGGGAGGAGGATCCAGCGACAGTTCCTTGTATCTGGCACGACTGTTGAAATCCTTGAAGATTCCCCAGATTAGCTACATGTCCAGTAGTGACTCGTTGTCTGATCAGGACAGGTATCCTTATTTCGTGCGGACAGTCCCAGCTGATGACAAGCAGTCCCTAGCAATGGTCGAATTCCTGAATAAAAACAATATCAGATATGTTCAAATTGTTCATTCCCCTAATGACTACGGGAAAATGGGAGCCAAAAATTTCGAGTTTCTTGCTGGACAGAATAAAATATGCGTTGCTCAGACTGTAGAGTTTCCCGATAACTCATCTGTTACACAGGAAAGCGCTGATAAAGTTGTCAGATCTTTGCTTGAGAAGCCTGTCGCCAATACAGTTATTGTCTACGCTGGTGTCAAATACATCAACGAAATGCTTAAAGCAATGGCCAGAAATGCTGGAGCAGAAGGAAAGTTTAGATTCATCGGGTCAGAGACATGGGGAAATAATTACGGTGCTATATCAGGAGTTGAGAGATTCGCTAAGGGATCCGTTACTTTAAATCTTGAATCATCAGATATTAGAGACTTTGACTCCCATATTGGAGGAAAATCTCCAGGAAATTATCCCGAAAATCCTTGGTTCCCTGAGTTTTACGAAGAAATGGTAAACTGTTACCTAACTGTCCCAACTAATAAACACCAGACACCATGCCTATCACAAACAATGAATATAGCTGCTCAGCGTGACTACATTCAAGACCCTGGTATTCTCCATGTCATCAACGCAGTTTTTTCTGCCGCTTACGGATTAGATGACGTACTGAAATCTCTGTGTGGCGTAAACTATACAACAGTCTGCGAACAGTTTAAAAATAACCAAAATCGTCACAACCGTTTGGTCCAGAGCGTATTGAAGTCTAGCTTTGTCGATCCTTCCGGAGTTACCTTCAGCTTCAGGCAAGATCGACGGGATGGGAATAAGGGTTATGTTTTGTATGACATAAAAGAACGTATGACTATGAATGAGCTGGGGTACACTTATGAGAAGGTAACGTTTGTATTTCAAGTCGTTGTTACACATAGGTTTACGAGAGTTGTTCATTTTTTCGTCTTTTTAATTATTTTTTAAATTCTTTACAGATTGGTAAATTCTCCAGTCAAGATGTCCTGTCCTTGGATGCAGGATACAGAGCTGGTTGGGATGGCAGCTGTGAAAGACAAGGATCCTGCTCTGAATGCCCAACTGTTCGAAATGCATTACAAAGGTACATGCTTCAGCCAGCAAAGGACAAGTCTACCGATGGTGCTACCCTTCTGGCTGTACTTCCAATCCACAAGCAAGGAACAGACCCATATCTTTGCGGTCAGCTTGATATGAATGTATTTTACAATGCCTTGGCGTTTATATATACATTGGATACCTATTTCCCGACGACCAAGTATAAACTTCGTGGTCTAATTGTGGATAGCTGTTCTAACAATTTGCGAGTAGACCAAGATCTTTATAGTTTGTTTTCAAAAGGACGGCTATGCAATACAGCCTTCTCGTTCGATGGAAACGTAAACAACAAAACTCTTGCTGGTGTCATTACAAGTACAACAAACCACGTTATTGCAGCAAATAGAGTTCTTTCTCCACTCAAGGTACCCATTTTGAGCAACAGCGCAACATCTACCGTGCTTAGCGATAAAGATAGATATCCTTATTTTGCTAGAACTGTTCCACCAGATAACATGCAAATTGATGTGATTGTTAACCTTTTAAAAGAAAAGAACTGGGACTCAGCCTCTATTATATACAGTGCTGATACTTATGGAAAGAACTTGTATGATTATTTCTTAACCCGAGCAAAGGCAACTCAAACATGTGCTGGTGCCCAAATCGCGATTCCCTCTTTGGCAACTGTGGAACAAGCAAAGGATGCAATTAATTACATAGAAAGTAATTCTAAATCGAAAGTCATCATTCTAATGGCCAGTGATCCAAGAACTGTACTACAAGCGGCAAAAGAACTGAATGTACTCAACAAGTATGTATGGATTGGAACAGATTCTTGGGGGACTAGTGCGAAAGTTGTCCAGGGGATGGAAGGCGATCTTCTGGGTTCGATCACTATTGAAATGCGTTCAACAACTGTACAAAAATTCGGAAAATACGTAAGCGAATTAAAATACAATGCCCGCAAAGGAATTCCAGACGACTGGTTCGAGGAGTTTTACCAGATGTTCCATCGGTGTAACATAAAAACCGCCAAAGTCCAATTTCCACAATATTCGGACTGTACAGAGCAAGAGGCGATAGACTTTACTCAAATAGTATCCCAACCATTCGTTCTCAACACTATTGCTGCTACATATGCTTATGCAAGAGCCATTGAAGCTGTGTCCACTGGGATTTGCACTTCACATGCTTCATTTGGATCGTGTTTCAGCGATGAGACAGCTTGGAATAGGCTGTTTGAAAATATTTTGAATGTAGATTGGAGTCTTTCATCTAGTTTGGAACTCACTCAAACCTTTATTTTAAGATTTACAAACGATCGTTTTTGGGACATTGGTTACAACATTAACAGTTTCATAGATTCGTCAGGACTTCCCAAGTACACAAACGTAAGAAAAATATTAATTCTGCAAATTTAATTTCATCTACATTGCAAGTACATGTACTATTCATTTTTAAGGTTTTGTGAATCACGAGATTTAAATTTTTCTTTCCACAGTTATTTGCCATTGCTTTAAATTCAATTATCTTATGGTCAATTTTCTTACAGACTGGGAGCATGCTGAACCAAGAGTTTTACTTCTCCCCAGACTATAACAGTTACAAAGGAAATGATTGGTCGGCTTGTCGCAGCTCCGCAGTTTGCGATTGCTCAGCTCCTGTCGTTAACGCCTTAACAGGCAATGATACCATGAGGCGCACAAAAGAAGCGGAACCGAGAAACTACCTCTTCTACAATATCATGAATACAACAATTAACAACCAGTTTGTTCCGATTTACGATTTAACGTACAAATGGCCGATTTGGGCTATTGCCGTGGCGGTTCCCACCTGCGTGGGATTGTTCATTACCATTTTCCTATTTTTGTACCTTTTGATTTTCTTTGAAATCAAAGGAGGCACAACTCTTCTTGGTTTCATGATGATGCTTGGTATTATGGGTATTTACGCCCTCAACTTTGCCTTCTTCCTTCCGGCTGCAACGGACACTTGTGGTGCAAGACAGTTCTGTTTGGGAGTAGTATATGCAATCGTGTTTGCTGCCCTTCTCGTGAAAGCTGTGGATAACTGGCGAATCGTTGATAGCGTAGAATATGACAACAAACAATTGATAAACGAAAAGTACAAAGGACTCACGAACAAAATAGTTTTACTTCTTATTGCAATAGGAATAGTTTGTGTTCAGCTCATCATTCCTATCCAATGGCTGGTCCATCGCCCACCCTCTGCTAGTTTGATGTCCGAAGCTACAGAGATCCATGACTGGATGATGTGTGATCCACATGACGTGTATGACGAGGCGTTGGTGCTGTCCATGATTTTTGTCATGTTCTTGGTCCTGCTGACCGGAATATTTGCCGGAATGTCATGGGACAATGGAAATAACTACCACGAATCTCGATGGATCCTGGTCTGCAGCGTGTGCACTGCTGGCTGTTTCCTGGTGTGGATGATCGTCCTAACGAACGCATCCCCACCGTACCGCGATGGCGCGGTGGCGCTAGGGAACCTCTTCAACGCTACTGCTATTCTAATATTTACGATCATACGGAAAGTGGTGATCATGTTATGGCCACAAGATCAGGATGACATGGAAGGAGAAAAACCTGCATCAGTCATTGATGATAGAGGTAAGGACTTAAAAACTTAATAAATGAAAGTCGTGTATTGGTTTGAATTTGACAGATATAATATACACTGCTTTCTCTTTTCAAGGCAACGAGCTTTATTCCACGGTGTTTTCAAATCCTGGCTATGACAACGACGACGCAGTCTTCCAGCCATCTTCTCCACGACAAAGTGAACTCGATAACGGAGATGTTGGATTCTGATGATTTGTGAGTAATCAATGCTAAAATCTGATTGGATGATTTGATATTGAAAATTGAATGATCTATTTGTGCATGTATATGTAAATAGCTAAAATATTTAACTTTGAATAAAAAGAAATATTAATAAGTATTTACCTCATCGTGATTTCAATTTAAAGAGCATGCTGTTTTGTTTTTTAGAGTGCTGATAAATTCAAAAGTGCTACCATGGTATTTGGAGCTTAAATGAATTTCAATGTCTCACTTAGGCCATCTACAAAGAGAAGACAATTGCCGATTTTCTTCAAAGATGAAAAATCTTCTGACGCTGTCTTCATAGTTCTGATCAGCTTGTTAGTAACATATCTAGATAGAGACTTTGTTTGGATTTGTTTGGATTTTTTGAATGGGTAACACGTTCAATATCTGCTATAAAACTTTACCTTGCCATGTTATTACAGTATGATGTAGCTTGACTACAGAAAGCAAGAATTCTCAATATTGAATAGAAAACTGGTTAATTAGATAATAAATCATTTTTTGTATGTTAGATTTAGAATATGTGTGTACTTGTGAGTGACTAAGAGTGCTGAAAATGGCGCGTGTGAATATTCATTCTTTGGATCACATTTTGAAGAGATGTTGCAAAAATGTGACAGCTCGACTCAAGCTTTGTTAATATATAATTTTGTACCATGGTATTATTGTGATATATATTTTTTTTACACAATAAATATATTTTGTATTCTTTTCTTATTTGTTTGCATGATATATAATAAAAGATATATTTTAATATTCAAAATCGAGTCTAGAATTTCCCCGCATGGAATCAAATAATTTTTACTATGGATGAAGCCTTATATATACATTTACCCCGTTCTTCCAAAAGTGATGGGGCAGTGCATTCTTACAACATGGCACCTGAGACAAATGAAACACAACAGATATAATTCTGATTTGATTTGAACATATCTATCTACAAATGTGATTGGGCACAAGTTTAGAAACTTAGACCGTCCTCTCCCTAAATACAACTCCTATTTTGATTTTATAGAACGCTCTTAGAGCGAAAACCAAGAATTGTTTTTCGGTGTTTGTACCATAGGTAGATTCAATTTTGAACTCGCTTGGTTAAACGCTTCTCGATTTATACAATACACGAAATGTATTTTTCGAAAAATCTTTTTTACGAATTATCTTCCTTTGCTTAAAAACTTTGAAGATGAGCACACTGGTCGTAATGATTTAAAGGGTGATTGTGTTCACAACGCTATCTGCAAAAAATCTTTCCTTTATATTCATATACTGTGGTTTCATCAACATTCAATTAACATCAATTTTAGTGGATTACGCTGTTGAGTCGCCCCTCGAATCTAAACCAACAGATGATATTGTAAGGAACCACGAATTTACGTCTCCTCGAAACTGTCAAAACGTTATCAACGAAAATGTTATGCCTACGAACATTGTTGAAACCACTATATTCACTTTAAAGATGGCGTGTAAATAGTTAGAATTTATTGCTTAAAAATCAGATATCGTACTCAGCAATATTTTCCACTTAATAAAATTCAATTGTAATAATTAAATAAGATCTTTTGATCCACTCACGTACACTTCTTGTAGTAAAAAGAACTCGCAGAATCACCAAACCTGTGTAATCTGATATAGTGCAAGTGCTTTTTTGGACCGAATAACCCAAATAACTACATACCAGGTACAGGTATATACCAAAAAGAAAGCTTGACACTTCTCTCAAACTCTTAATTCAAACTAGTATTTTAAAAAAAAGATGTCCAAAGTAAAAAGACGAAGCGGACAATTGATTCAGTTCAACCTATGTCTATCGTAACAACTGGCCGAAGTCGAGGCAAAGGATCACTTGTATAAAAAAAAAAAGAATTGACCTAAAGGGGAGATGGAAAAAAAGTCACTTTTAAAAATCAAAGTTCATTTGATATTTTCTACTGTACATATTTCTAAATTTTTCAAATTTTCATTTAGAACCTTGCATATTGCGCTTGTAATTTTTAATTAACATTCAAAGTTGACTTAAACATCATTTTTGCAGTAAAACGGTCTATTTCTGCATGAATTTTAGCCTAGAAATCCATCAGGGCAGGCCTGCCCCTAAAATCTGGGATATTTCGATAGGTTTTGATCAAAGGAATAAATCAAGATAAGAATTTTTAGGGGCACCCCAGCCCTGAGGTCGAAATTTGCAAAACACCTAAAAAAATTTAAAACTTATTTATATTATAGTGGTTTATATATACATGTTACACATTACTGTTGTAACACGTATATATTAAACCAGTTGGACCTTTTGGATGTTTGAATAGCTCAGTTGGTTTCAACGTTGTCAGTTACCACATATTTAAAGGTTTTTAGCTTACTGAGACGAAGTCAGGGGGAGCTTATGCTATACCCTCGGCGTCGGCGTCCGGACCTGGTTAAAGTTTTTGTTGCAGGTCCTGTATCTAAGTTATCACTTGTCCTATCTTCATCAAACTTGCATGGATGATGCATCTGGACCTACTTATGGACTTGAAAGACTTGGATGCTGAATCTGGGCCATGAATTTAAGATGCTGGAGGAGGTTAAGGTTTTTGGAGCAGGTTAAAGTTTTTGGTGCAGGTACCCTTTGATAGCAATTTCTAAGTTACTACTGGTCCTAACTTCACCAAACTTGCATGGATGGCGCGTGTTATGATACTGATGCACCTGACAGGCTTGAATGCTGAATCTGAGCCATAGGTTTCGGACACTGGATGAGGATTAGTATTTTGGAACAGGTTACATGTTTTATAAATAATAGCTTGCATAGTTGATTTAACTATAATATAAATGAATCCCAGAGGTAGCGTCAGATGCAGAGCCTGATCTCCATTATCAAGGATTCTAAAAAAAATCTCCTATCTCGCTCAAACCTGCATGATAGATGTGTTTGTTGTTAAATGATATAACATATTTCCTATGATATAGTATTGTATGATATGATACACTATTGTTTTATATGATACATGTACAGTATTATATCATATTATATTGTAAAAAGTTATATGATACGATATGATATTGTTTCAACTTTTTTGTACATTATGATATGCTATTGTATCATGATATTGCTATGTATATTATTGTATATTATGATACAATATTATACAATTATGGACTTCATAGTGGGTCGATAAGTGGTTATATGGACCCATGTCAAGTGATATCGACTTAAGATACAGAAAGTGATATCGACCGAGCTTGCAAGGTCGATATCACTTTATGTGTCTGAGGTCGATAACACTTGACATGGGTCCATATAACCACATATTGACCGTGCAATAAAGTCCATAATAGTTATATTATATAATCACTCACAGTACAATTATGGCTGTCAAGAAATTCGTTTATAAATACACAAAAGTTTATGGAGTGTACATTATGACGTTAAAAAATCTGCAATCCTTTAAAATACTTAACTCATCAATTACGAATTCCAACTATCCCTATTTTAATAATCACTACCAACATATGACATAATTTACCACACCGTCATCAATCCTACACACTGGAAAAAGCGAGAGGCCAATACCGCTGAAAAGCTTACTATGACCTCATCTGCCTCTTGATGACGCACGAAGTGAACATATAGTAGGCTTTCAATAACAGTTTTTTTTAAATATAAAGAAAATTAGAAATTATAGATAAACAGATGATGATTGAAAAACATTTCGCATTTTATTATTTTTGATATTCTGTATTTAATAATTCACATTAGTAACTTGTCTTACAATACCTATTTTTGTTGATACTGCAGAGTCGTGCGATATCATATTCCGCGGACGCGCTTTCGCTTCGATATCGTAAAAGAACGAATGTCACGTGATGTACTTTCAGCCAATGAAAAAGACGAAAATTATTGTCATATAATATGTATAATATGATAATGTATTATATATTATTTTATCACATGATAATGTTTCATATGATATTGCAATATATAGTATTATATTGTACGATCACATGAAACTGTATTATATGATATTGTATCATATGATATGATATTGTATAATATGATATTGTATTATATAATATGTTACTATATCATATTGTATTGTATAATATGTTACTATATCTCATGATATTGTATCATATGATGCAATATGATATTATGTATCAAATATACAATATCATACAATACAATATCTACTATATAATACTATATAATATTATATGTTACAATATTTTGATGTATTATGTGATATGATATTGTATCATATAATACTATATTGTATCATATATTATATATTATGATATTGTATTATGTTATCAAATACAATGATGTATAACATGATACAATGTCATATCATTTGTTACAATATCATATTGCATCATTATTTATTACAGTATTATATAGTATTATATGATATATATTGTAAGTATCATAGGATGCAATATCGTATTTTTTATTATTGTATTGATAAACATTGTATTTTATAATACCGTATGAAATGAAAATATGATTATCATACAATATTTTAACATATGATATACGATATTGTGTCAAAACAGTATCCATGAGTATTCAAGATCATTAACTATGATTTTCATATAATATGATAAAGGTGGTCTCATAAAGGTGATGCCTCATAAAGGTGATGCCTGTCTCGATGAGCTTTGTAATCTGCGATTACCTATGTTTTGTATCCTGGTTCGATTCCACCTGTTGGCATGATTTTTCTTTATCTTGAATTATCGTTTTGTATAACACCTTTTTGTTTTGTTTTATTTTTATACAGGATTGTGCATTTTGTATTTTACTCCGATTTTCTTCCTTTAATGCACGTTTGCTCTTCAAATTGAAGACAATAATGAAAAAAAAACATGAACTGAACTGAACTGAAAGCAATCAACCGTAACTATACCTTAATGTAAGCACGCTTTGTTTGAGGACAAGAATCATTCACACTGTGTTACTTGAGACAGATGCCACGTAAAGAAAATCATGCCGAGTAAAAACTCAAAGAAATCAAGATGCCGCAAATACAATTGAGTGAATCTTTTTAAACAAAGTACCGTATTCATGACTCCAAACTTCGAAGTGGTATGCTGTTTCAGCGTTTTGTTCAGAAACACTGACATCTGAAAACCGAATTCTGTAATTGTTTCAACAACAGTGCAATAACGTTCTGGTGCCTGTGGTTCTGTTCTATGTTTTAGATATAAAGGAATTTCAATTAGACGAACAGAAAAATGCACCTATCAAAAAGGGATATTCCAAATTGTTAACTTCCGCCCTTTCTTTAGCAGTTTGAAGAAAATCAGGAACAGGATGTAGAGAGATTTTTATTAATTAATGAGGTCATATGCCTTTTTAGTTGAATCGGTAGTAAGCTAAGGTGTTGGTGATCAATCGGACGCGGGTGATGAGCACAAAAAAAAATTACAGCTTAGTTATAAGCAAAACTCCAGGCCGAATGGACTGTGTTCAATAAATCCGATATTGCAGCGATGGGTACTTTGTGTATTTTTAAGTAGGGGTTATTATTTTTATTATGAAAAAAATATTTGAGCCAGTGTATGAGAAAAGGAGTCTTACGACATAAAAATCACTATATCATGCTTGAGGGATTCTTACAGAAGAAAACATGAAGAATCAGATGATATTAAAATTAAAAGTCTAGCTTAGTCATAAACTCTTCATTTTGACGCTGCAAATCAGTATATTTTTATCATGACGTCATAATTTCTTGTGTTTTAACGTCAAAAAATTAAACCAAAACGTCAGAAATGCGGTAAGAATTTGATAACCAAGGTTGCCTCAGAAAAATGATATCATAATAAATTTCAGTAATTAACAAGATTTCGGGTTTTTTTTTATGTCACACAGAATTAACCAATGTGTTTAAATCATGCATATCTGTTTAAAAGCATTTTAAATTGGCGATTGGTTACGTCTCTGCCAGATATCCTGAATAAATTAAGTTAATGTTATTTTTTCTGTACTTCGTAATTGGTAGGAAATTTCCAAGACTGAAATTATATTGCATTTATATATTTCCTCGTTCAATCCTATTTCATCTCAACAATTCATTCAAATTTTGAAATTTGGCATGGAATACAGTAAAACATGCGTATAACGAAGTGCCAGGGACGGGCGATTTTACTTCGTTATAAACTTAATTCGTTATATCCGTCAAGTTTACAGCATGTTATAAAGTCACGGGAAATGAAAATCACTTCGCTGTAAGCGTCAATTCATTATAAGCGTGTTCGCTATAACCGTGTTTTACTGTAGATAAATATAACTATCAGATACATGTATGTTTGATAAGTAAGGTTTAACTTTAAGTACTGACTGAGGTGATTTACTTTTTAATGTCAGTGATGTAGAAAATATTAACATATTGTAATGTTTTTTCTGTTGCAATAAAGAATACCTTAATTCATTCATTATATTGTCAAAAACAATGTTTGTACTCTTGAAAAAAAAGAAATATTTTTTCTTCACTGAAAACAATCTTTTCTAATCAATGTGTCAGAAAACCCGAATAGTGCCACCGCAACATAACGTATAACTTCTAATTGTATGAGAAAAAAAATATTAGTTTTAAACTTTTCTTTGAAAAGCTTCATTCTTAGAATGCTGTATAAAAATCTTGGATATTATACAAATATAAACTTGTTTATACCATTGATTTGCGTAATGTACAACTGGCGAGAATTTTGTTGTTTACATATATTTACTGGTACATTGTATATTAAGATCCACAATGTATTTTCAATTTATTTCTTAAGAAAATTTACTATACTTCATATGGCTCTAAACTGAAAAGACTGAAATCTATGCGATCGTGTGAAACGATTTCGGCGTATTATTATACGCATTTCTTCAATTAAAAAAACCCTGATTTAAACTGAATTTTTTAAGTAGGGGTTATTATTTTTATTATAAAAAAATATAATTATAACGTCAGGAGCCTATGATCAGAACAGGGGCCTCGCTAATTGACAACAAGCTGTGCTAATTTTTTAATGAATAATTACAATATTTCATTTTTGATAATTTGCATTTCTTGCACCAATGACATTTTTCGAAATTAAATGTATTATCTCTAAAGAAATGAGTTATAAAAGGACCTATATACACTAACGGAATTAGCAACTTCTTTATCGCCATGTTTACATTTACTTCCGAAAATATCCTGCACGTTTTGAAAAAATTCGCAAATTTTGCGTTATCCTCCCACATTAAGGATCACATCGCGTAAAACATCCGTACCAACGAGAGACATTAATGTAAGAACTTGTTTGTCAATCGTTGTGAAATAAATAAAAATAAGTAAATAAATAAAAAACATTCTGGTAAAAATATTGCTTCTGATTAAAGCAAATGAATGTGTTCTTGTTAATACGGATCCGTTTCATAAATTATGAATTATCATGTTCAAAACTGAACGAGATATAAAGAAACAAATACCCGATTTTAACGTCATTGTGGACATGGCATATGTGAGAATTTAATCATCGAAATTTTGATCCTATACGGGAATGAAGTAAAATAACACATTCCTTATTTTATAAAGGATATTGTGTTAATGTTTTCAATAGAATAAAAAAAAATTGATGCATAAAACGACCTTTGAAATCGCGTCACGCGAGACTTTCGATAGTTGCTGATTTGTCCCTGGTTGTAAATAAACGCATATAAAGTACATGTATCGTATTAGAGAAGGTAAACTGAAAATAAAATCTAAAGATACTGAAGTAAAAAATAGCGTCCATAACTCATACTACCTGGACAACGTCTGTGAATTTATTTTTTTTCAATCACTATACATTATGAGAACTAGAACCTAAGAGTTTACTGTGTATGGCCTAATATCAAGAATTGGAACGGAAATCGATATGCTTTTTGTAAAGACAGAAACCAATACCGGCCATATAGGTCAATTCTTTTATTATATACAAGTGATCCTTTTCTCGATTCACTTTGTGTGGCACTGGTCTGAGATTCGGAAGAGACGTTAGTAAAAAATTTTCAGTTTCTATGAATCTCGCTAAGATTAAGATGCGTACTACTCACGGAATTGCAAGACGTACGTATACCAATACAACAGTGAGTACTATTTATATATTCAGTTTACCTTAAGGTGCCTCACTACACCTAAACTTATACTTTTTGAGACGCTATGTCACAAGATGCCAATTTAAATGCTTTGTTAAATTGTTTGTATCAATCGGTTTGGTTGAATATCGTCATAGCTCAGTGGTTAAAGTAACGGACTTGTGAACCGCATATCTTGAGTTCGAATCCACGTGGGGCTTTTGTTCACATTTATTGAATTCAATTTTTGAATATATAAATTTTTTTTATCCAAAAATGCACATATTTTTTCGCCTATTTGACTTACACACTTCTTATCCATCATGCGATCTATCATAATCAAGTAATTTTCTGTTGAAACTATTTCAAGGTGTAGTGAGCGACCTTACAATCCAATTGAAAGATAAAAACATATACATCTCACAGAATCACCAACTGACCTTACAGGTACACCAATGGAGTTGTAGGTACGTTCATATACACTTGTGTTAACCAAATTGAGTACAACTCACAGAACCGTAAACCAAATTGAGTACAACTCACAGAATCTTAAAACATATACACAGCAATAGAGAGATACGCGTACTTTCACAAGAATTGTATCGACAAGAAGAAGGCAAATTCATAAAACCATATATATTCTGGATGAGGGATGTTTATTTCTCACATAATTCCTGTAATTATCGGTATATTTATAATGGTGAGTTATACTCACGAAATCACCAGACCTCTATTTACCAATAAAATGTACATGTACTAATTACTGGACTTGTGTACACCGTATATGACTTTCTCTAGAATATAAAACACCGAACTACATGTATCATTCCATCCATACGCGGATCCAGAATTTTTTTTACGGGGGGGGGGGGGGGGGTCCAAAGGATAATTGTGTATGCCAGAGGGGGTCCGAGGCATATTTGTAATACTTTTACTATGTCAATTTAATCAATTTTAATTTTCCAGGGGTAGGTGGGTGTGTCTGGCCCCCTCTATAGATCCGAGCATGCCATCGAAGTGATCCTTTTTGGTAAATTACAAAAGAACGAATCAACACATGGATGCTGAAATTGGTAATATACACATTATTTCAGGGAAAACATTTTCATTCATTGAGAACCTGATGTTCGTAACAATTATGGATAATCTATCTCTGTCACCGCGTGTAGCTTCTGGTCCAGAGGAATGGTTCTTGTTGAACAATACGGCCATTCATCAACATGTCTGCCGTAAATGAGTATCGAGTAGACATGCGCGAAAGGCGAACGGAAGTGGAATCAGTCCCGTCATTGAACGCCCCTCTCTCCTTGCCTGAAAGATTCAATACAATAGTTGAGAATATCGTTGACAGTTTATACTTTGATTAATCTTTAAACATATATCCATCCTTGGTTATGTTTTAAAACATTTTTTAAAAAACTCACAGAACCAATAATAATTATATTTTGTTGTTCTGTTTTTATAAGTTCGTTTCACTATTATCGTATCTTTTTATTTAGGATTGCCCGACTCCTAAACATTCTACCATTATTAATCATAACGGTTTAATTTAAACTCTTGCTACAATAGTGAAGAGCAAATAATCTCAGTTTTTCATTAAAATTTTCATTCGACTTTATCAATACCCACACACAGTTGGAACCCACACATTAGCGTTGATCTTTACTTCAGTCACTTGTTTCATATAGCTATTTATACACTTCAATAAACTTAATTTGACGAAGATTGATTGTGACTCTATCTTTAAGTTAGATGAAGCACCCCTTGTTTACGAGAATTCACTCTCAAATATTGATTACGTGTACTCTCATCCGTCGTAGCAAAAAGGTTTTAATACAAAAATGCAGATAGTTTTCAAAAGCCTTCTTCAATGAACAAGTTGTTAACGTCAATTTGAGCAGAATTTGCGCATCGTGAACTGTAGCAATTACAGGATGTTAAGACCGACTTTAGCAAACTGAATTGTTAGTATGCTAAATACTTTTGTAATTTTCTATGTTTTACTGTGCGACAAAACATTACAATAGGAATACAATTTAACAAACATATATCAGACGTAAAGAAATTTATTAGAATTTCAGAAATACTAGTACCAATGCAAACCCATTATTGTACACCAATTCAGAACACTTGCTTCATACAAATGTTACTTCTTTGTTTTCAAAATGGTGTTGTGAAATTTGCAAACAAATCAATAACAATAAGATAAAAAAGAATAAAAATCAAACAAACTGAAGTACGTCTGGTTCAACATGTTTAAAATTGAAGTCCTCTGAAGATTTCTTTTCATTACATTTTGGTGTGAGTATAGCCATGTGATTACTCTTTGGGCTTCCTATAAAACGCTAATTGAAAATATCCGTTTTTAACTTATGGATAAATGTTTACTGAGAGTTCCTAGTGTGTCAGAATATGAAAATAGTATAAATCTCTAAAAGTAAATGATAATTCAAATTATATGGTATACATTTTACGTTTTAAGATTTCAGAAGCTTTGATGAAAAATTGGTATGATGACAAAAAGATTTACATTTCATGCCAAGAACAAGCCAGCTTTGTGAGCATGCATGCAAACTGAAAAATCAAATAATGGTCCAATAAGGTCTCCTTAGGTACTTTTGTCCCTCATAACTTTAAAATCTTGTAAAATACTACATTGGGTTGAAAGAAAATGGTGTTTCATGGCTATTTTATGAAAATCTTTTTCAAATTTTTTAAATATCGGTTACAATTACATATGTAATTTTTACTTTTTGTTCAGCAATAGATACCTTGTTTTAGTATCCAAAGAAGTGGACGGTTCACGTTTTGCAAGGTTTTCTGCTGAAAAAATAAAAATCATAGAAAAGTGTTATGTGTTTATCAGCCCACAGAGATCGGGGTAAAGTTCAAACAATATGAATATGCAGCATTCCAATATAATATATCATGTCAGGTCAAAAGCACAGCAAACTGGTTTTCCAAATACCTACAAATGTTGTATGTATAATAAAAAAAACACACACACAAAACAAATATTGAGAGTACAGAACTACATGTATAAAAAGAGGATTTTGTGTAAATGAGATTTTACCCTTACAGACGATGTCTCGGAATGCCCGGCGAAATTTGACGGATAGCATGTTGTAAACAATGGGGTTAATGGCGCTGTTGATGAAGACCATTGTTCGACAGAAGAGCCAGAACCAGGAATCTTTGAACTGGAGCAGGCTGTCTTGGAACGAGTTGTACACTACAACGATTCGGTACGGGAGCCAGAGAGTTCCGAACAGCACCACTATCACTATGAGCATGCGCACAACCTGCGTGAAACAAAAAAATATGCCAAGATAATTAAACGATGTTTTTCCTGTCTCAACATACTTAAAATGACATTGTTTTCTGGATATTCTAGCATATGTTTTGGTTTTAACTACAACAGTTTTATATCGGTCTCTTCCATGCGTTTCCTAAAAAAATCAACATATTAAGAATAAATAGTGTGTCCAGTATTTTTTTTATAATATGCCTGAAAGGGACATCTGACTGACCGAAGTCTAAAATGTTAAAAATTATATTGTTTACTTCCATACCGTCACTATTCTAAAACTAGAATTGGGCAAGTTTTGTTTTTGTAAGTCCAAGCGTAAGTTCTTTCAATCTCAAAAAAAAAAAAAAAAAAATTGCGTTGGCATTCCCGCTCGAGATGTTAGCGTTTTCAATTATAAGAAATGTGATATAGCATTTTTCACTTTTCACAGAAGTGTTATTCCTGTGAAAAAGACAATGTCGTCATTAATTTAAATTAAAACACCAACATTTTACATTTAGCATTTCTTTAAAAATAATTTACTGTCAATCATTTAATTCTTTACGTTCAAATTCAAAGTCTTATTTTTTTAAGGAATTTATGGGGATAATTAAACCAATAAAGTATTAAAATTTCACGGAATTATTCGCAATGTATCTTTGTAAATTTATAATATCAATAATAATATCATATTCGTATAAAGACCATATGTGAATAGTAATGCATATAAATATCAAATTATGTGTTAATTTCTCAGCCATTTGAACAATATTGGAAGAAACAATTCAATATTGAAAGTTTTCTTTGCTGATCACATTTTACGATACACACTTCGTTTAAAGTGAAGTGTCTTGTAATGTTACACCAATGGTTATGTCATTCTTGTGTCCTTGAAAAAGAGAGATGCTAACAGTAAAAGATGTTTGTAGAAGATAAAAGGAGAAAATGGAAGAGAAAAACTCAAATTTACACGTACACCGGAACGTCGTTATAGTGTGATCGCAAACAACTGGTATTGATTTATTATTTATGAGTCAACTTATGTGATTACTGTGATACAACTTGTCAAAAATTGCGTAATTTTCTCCTTTAGTTAATCAGAGTGGTTTTAAATGTTGTTTTTCCCGGTTTATCCCAAATTGATTGAGGTATTTATACTTCATTAGGCATTGAAGACAATGGAAGTACAGATGAAAAAAAAACCTACTGACACAACTAACTTTTCCCAATCTTTCTCTCACATTGTCGTTAACATGAAGCAATTAGTTCTGACATCGAGTCATAAACTCACTTCACAAAAATTGTGAAACAAACGCTGTAGATTCCATGCATGATAAAAAGAAAAAGTGCATTATTTCGCTGAATTGACGTGCTCTGTGTTATACCCTCGTTACGGATCCTCGTAACGGAAAATTCTGTCGAGGTTGGGTTGTACCGACTGACAAAATACGGCATCGTTATTCATCATCGTCAAACAGCAAGTTCCTTCACCGATCCTGTATTTAATGAATTTCCACTTTTAAAACAAACAATGTTGATTGCAACATACACATGAGTCGGCCATTGCTGATCACGTGACCAGTTACAGGTGTTCGATTGGTACTACTTGATTCATTTAGAAGTTCTCTTATTTAAAAAAAAGAAGAAGATAGGATCAATGCTTTGACTGGTAAAATTAGTATGCAGAGGAAGCTATGCCACATGGTCAAATGCCGTCTGTTTATACATATAAATATAGTTACGGCAAAATGCCAAGCCTATAGCTTTGAAGCTACAGAATTCCAGATTTTTGCTGGTTTTCCGTGGCTTTTTGTATTTTTAGGGTTATGTTGTATTTACGGTGTAGATGTAAGTTATTGATGATGCATATCGTTGCCTGCAATTTGTAACACTGGGCTTACATAGCAGATTATTTTATAAAGAATGTTAGATATGAACATTTGACATTGCTCTATGAAATAATTGAAAGTGATGATGTGTACATGATTTTGATAAGTTTAATTATATACATAGTGTGATTTAAAATCAATATATATGCAAATTTGCTATAGATAAATGTGGGTATTTTATTAACTTAGATTGTAGTGTATCGCGCACCAAAATCTGTCCTCTATTCAGGAAATCGACCTAGGAATTTCGGTTCAGTAAGGCTATTTACCAATTTTTCTTTCAGATTACAAAATGAATTGTTCAATCGAACTTTTCTGCTGTTAGATGAAAAATGTACCTGGAAGATGACAGAAGTCATTGACCTGTTCAGAGTTTTTTTTTTCATGTGTTTTAAATAACCAAAGGTTTTCCATTTCACTTATTTTATCTGTCTTCATATTTTTTCTTTTTTATATAAAAAAGAATCAATCGGATGTGTTCCGTGTATGGTAAGACTCTCGTTAGTTGTAGGGACTAATGTTCAAACCTTTCAACTATATGGTCAATAAATAATATATTACCAAAAGTAGACGATTCAATGTATTTTGCCTATTTTGTCAAGGCAGAGAATTAATATAGCGTTCAAAGCAAACAGTCCTTAACAATCGGAACATTTTGTTTTTAAAAGGGAAAAAAAGGAGAGTATTTTGCATATCTGGTCCTCTACATGTCCTGAATTTTCCTATTTTTATATAAGTATAAAAAACCTCTACTTTTTGACATGTATTATGTTGCATGGGAAATATACAATGGCATCCCGCTCCAGGTAGATACTACGTGTGTATTGTTTTTTCACTTTTTTAAAAACATTTTTGTAAAAAATAAATTTTATCTGCCATATCTTTCTTTTTTTTTATTTTGGCACATTTTTCTTTCATATTTGTTTTGATTTTTACAAAATCAATATGTAAAGCTTTTAAAGATTTTTTTTTTTTTTTTTGGGGGGGGGGGGGGGTATTCTCGATTGTATCGATGAGATAAACTAAGGCGAAGTATTTTTAGGATTAAATTGTTTCACAAAAAAAATATTTGCCCTAGAGATATTATAATATGAATATGCACACACAACAAGAAGTGATTATGTTGGTTTTCAATTAATATGCGTAAGCAGATTACACAATGATAACAGAATTCAGTTATCAAGTATTACAATTTCTGTCCAATAACAAAGGCCATGTTGAATATTATCTTGGAAATTGTTCTATTTACTGCATATCAATCATTGCATTATGGTCAATTTATCGTTACGTCTAAAAGGCACCAAAGACTTGCGGATGCTCATAGTTTACAATAAACATGCCTTATCTCCACACCAATTCCCCCCTATCTTCGTTTGCAACGCAAAGAGACGAACGAAACAAGTGGTTGACATTTCTGTAGCGGCTATTGAAACAGCATGCAATATTACAGTGCATGTTAATATCATTGCAGACGAAATTACATCTCAAAACCAAATGCATTTGTAATGTAACACTTAAGTAGTAGACACAGCCTCCGGAAGACAAACTATTAGATTTTGTAATACTGTAGTAAGCGAAGTGCAGACCAGTCAAATTGTTATCGATATTTAGGGGGCATGGTCAAGATTTTGGTCAAAAGTTATTTTCCCGATTTTAATGTTTACAATGCTCCAGTAAAGCATTTTTAATAGGCAACCAAAATTTGAGTGTCATTCGTTGAGTTATAAGCGAGTTACAGAGCTTACAATTCTTTGCTATGTAAACAAAGCCTTTGTTTACATTTTGAACGTTGAAGTGAAAACTCCAGTTTTAGACCAAAAATGAATATGGTAAACGTTAGGATCTGTTTATTTATGCTTAAAATGAATAAGAAGATTGAAATATCAGCTTGAAAAAGAACTTTTACCGGTAAATTGAACTAATGTAAACAAAAACAGGGCACGAGCCTTGTTTACATGACAAAGAATAGTGAGCCATGTATCTTGATTATAACTTTACTACTGACTCTCAAATTTCATTTGGTCATTGGAAAATGCATCTCTAAAGCATTGTAAATATTATAAACAGAAAATTTGAATTTGACCAAAACCGTGACCATACCCCTTTAAGTGTATTGATATGTCGCTGAAGTCACTACGTCAACCCAAAGCACTAGCAAACCTTTATCTTTCAACTCGTTTCGTAGTGCTCATCCACCAATGAAACCACTTTATTGTACTCTATCCCGGCGAATACGACATTTAAGGAGGCTGGGTGGTCAACAAATTACCCATTCGATCTACCTTAAACATTTAGATATAGTATTTTTGATCCTAAACTATCATTATTTAGTAAAGAAATGATTCGAATAGTTTAGCTCTTTAAAATTTGAACATTTTCCTTTGTCTGTATACATAGCTCTTCGTCTAACGGAGGTAAATATAACCTAAACTGGCCACGACCATCCAGCCCTCTTATATTTGGTGGTTCATGCGAGTATGAAGGTAACAAGCATTGCAGAAACGGGTAATGTAATATTTTTCTGCAATGATCGCTACCTTCATTGCCAGCAATCGTCAAAGAAAGCACCTTATTGTTTATATTTACATCTGTTTTAAATAAATTATTGAATTAATTAACCCTATAGAGAAAGTAAAAGTAACTCAATTATTGTTAGTGTCCATCAGTACGTTTGATTGAAGAATTGAGTTGACGTCATTTCGTGCAGTCCGTGATTTTTAATTTAGGTTGCTGTTTAAAGGTTATGATCGATTATTAAACTAATTGGAACTGGATTGTGTATAATATAATAGCCCTGTCAGTTTTTATACAGCTTTGAATCACAATCTGTTTTTCTTTAGAAATAAAGGAGAAAATACACAGGAGATAAATATAGAATTGTAGACACAGACCAATCCCTTTGCTTTACAGCGGTATGTACCTCTACCAGTACAACTTTTCTTTGACATCCATCAACGGCAGCTTTGTTTTACCTGAAAAGACCCCTTCCCCCATATTATTGGTCGTCAGAGGGGTGTAGTTGGGTAGATACTACACTATACAGTTTCCTGTTATCCCCTGCTCTATTAGCCGATGCCATGTATTTCTGGGCGAAGTTAAGTTTTAACATTTTATTGAATGAATCAAAGGGATCAGAAACGATCCCGTACACATCATTACAAGAGTTATTGTCTCACTTTACATACACCAGTTATTCATTTGTGAGCTCACAATTACAAGTTAAAGCGTTACAATGACTCAATCAGTAATGTAAAAAATTGTGATTATTACAAAAACTATCGATGACATAGTCATAGAAGCGACTGGACCATTGTGTATCATCATTATAATGGGAAATAAAACACACTGATTCTACGACTTTATGAAGAAAAAACATTTACTAGATTTTTACCTGTTCAATTATGCTAATGCGATTTCGGCGTAGATAGAGAAACGTACGAGATCAATGTCAACTTGTTCCCCATAGTTCCAAGCTTTAGTGAACTTCAAACACGACTAATTAAATGCAGGTGACATTGACAATAAAAGCAGTCCGGTTACTGAATGTAATCAACAGTGCACGACAGACGGAATAGATTCGTAAGAATTGCGTGCTTGCTTAAATCTATGTGATTGCTTTAAAGAACATTACTTTTGTGACTATTTTTCTTTTTTATGAAGTAATAAGCTATCGTAATTCCCATCTACAGTCCTAGCTACGGGCTGCTCGAGGTTTTGGAACTACAAACACGGATGTCTCTTGGTATTAGCGGCGGCTTCATATTGCCCTTTAAAATATTACATTGGAACAATTAGGCTATCGTGACAAAGAAGTATATCTGCATAATTTGTCATCGTCCTACTGTTTTTCCGGATTATGCTATCGTGTAAATTTAGGTTATAGTTTTCATAGCGGAGAGCTTTATGTGAAATTGTAAATCCCACATTCTCGTTTGATCATTTCTGTTACATTTAGTATATACAATGTAATAAAAGCAATGATTGGTGATGTTAGAAGGAATGTAAGAGATCTTAAAGCCAGCTATAAAGGGCTCCTCTTTACTTATCTATCACGAATGCCTACGCATGGAATTAGTCCCTGTACCATTATGTCACATTAATAGCCTTTCCGATTTTCTGATCGGAATTTACGTAAACAATTGGCTGTGTATGCATCGGAACCCCACCCCCGGCAAACTAATATATCCCTCGGACCCCCCCCCCCCCCCCCCCGGAAAAAAATTCTGGATCTGCGCATGTTCAAGCTGAAACATATGAACTGACAACATAATTATAATGCGGTGAAAAGTATATCAAGTACAAACTCAAAAGAAATGCTGCTGACTGAAAAAAGTTGTAATAAGCCGATATTAATCGAGACATTTCCTATAAATTTACGTTGCTACGAATTTTCCACATAAAATCTGACAAATGAGACCAATTCTGTGTAAGCGCCTTAGTCCGCTTATATCATTCGACGTACTTTGAGTCATTATACGCATAAAATGGTCACTTTCGAAAAAATTCGACTGAATATTATAATAAGCCACAAACACTTTTGCACTTGGAACTGATCTAGTTCTAGGTGATTTTCAAACATTTATCGCCACACATTTCACTTACATACATAATAAATTATCAATTTGAGATGCTATAACACACCTAAAAAAAGTCACTCAAATTAACAGTAAATTATTTGATTATGGAAGATATAATGATAAATAATCTGTACATTTGTCAAATAAGTGAAAAATTTGCAGTTTGGGGATGAAAAATGAATATCTAAAAATTTCAATGCAGTAACTAACAACAAAAGCCGCTCCGGGATTCGAACTCGGGATATACGGATCACAAGCCCAACACTTATCCACTCGGCTATGAAGTAAATTACATGTTGCCGTCGATAAAATCCTTTCCATAAAACGAAATTTCGTTCCGATCAGAGGTCAGCCATATTGTGATGATGTGTTATTACCGTCTTCCTTGGAAGAAGGTATAAAGAGTTGATATAATTTACAGTCTTCGGGTTGTGCACTTCCTCTCCTTTGTGATTGGTAGAAAATACATGATGTGAAAATTTACATTTATTTCATTGGTTGAAATACTGTTCGGCGCAAGGGAGATAATTTTCTGATGATCTTTTTTACGTACGACTTAACAATTTTCGTAGATTTCAAATCTTAAAAAGCGAGAAAACGAAAAAACAATAAAAATTGTTATGAATAAAATTCAGGCTTTAATTTTTTTGCACAACTAGTTAAAAGCAATATTCTATAATATCTATTGAATTTTTTCCCTTTCTTTTTGTATTGTTTATGCAAATACAAAGAATGTGAAAACTTGATACGGTATGGCTAATATCAGTAAACAAGTTTGGATATTAGATACGGTAAAACTAATATCAGTAAAACAAGATGCTGAATGCTGTGTTATTAACTTTGATTTTATCAAAATAATACGATCCTTCCTAAGATCTCTTTTTCCCTACTATAGTCGATCTTAACTAACAAACACGTGGTACGCATTTTTCAATTTTAGGCACACACGTTTATGGCACATATAAAAAAGTTCGACTGGTAGAGGAAGGTGACATTTATATAAAAAAGAATTCAATTTTCTTGATAACCTTTTGCTGTTAAGAATTTGCTCTAAAGACGGTAAGTTTTTTTAAAAAGCTAAACTTGTTCCACCTTAACCAATCTAAAGTGCAAAATTCCCTTTTCATATGTCCTTGACCTTTACCTATCATCCTTCTTTGTATGACATGAAGCACGTGGCACGCAAATCCCTATTTAGCTGAAATTTAGCCTATTTAGCTGAAATATACGAAGCAGATGTTTCTTTTAACGTACGTTCAACATTTTAGTCATGCACTAAAGAAAGAAAGGTAAAAGTTTTAAAATGTTCGAATTAAAGATTAGTCATATTTGTGGGGTAAGTATGTAGACAACTTCCTGGATTTTTTTTTTTTTTTAAATACCATGCTGATTACAGCTGCTGTCATTATTTGTGACGTATGCGTCGAGCTCACTGTCTCTGGTAGACAATGTTTGGGGGTTTCCTGGGGACCGAAACCTCCTGGATAATCGTAAGAACAAAAACGAAAGAAGGAAACAAAGAAGAAAACATCTTTACATTTTCTCGGTTCCATGTCAACGAAATATTTTTCCATTAGGATCACACGCTCTGAAAAGCTTCTTTGTTTTTGCTGATATCTTATCAATAATTTATTATATGCTAGAAGGCTATTAGGTGCTGTTTCTTCCAAATAAAACTAAAGTTCAATTTGCCGATAAAAATTAAAAAAACAAAACACCAAAGAAATATCTGCATCAAAGAATATCTGCACTTTCGATGTGTGACAATATCAGTAGAATCAAAGCAATATATTTGTAAGAGCAATTATAGTTAAGAACAGACCGTTATAATAAAGTTGATGTATCTTCAATCATAATGCGGTATTTTTCGGTTTGAACGCTTGATTCACGTGACAGTACGAGTTCTATAGTACCTCTTTACTTTAATTTCTGAGAATTAGTCAGGCATAAATAAATCCGCTTCAAGCGATAAAATGATCAAGATTCTTTTATACTTTCAATATTAATTGTAACAAACTTAAAAATTCTTTTTTTTTAAGGTCAGACGACACGTTGCTCAATTTTATATAACTTTTTCCATTTTTACTGCGACTTTTTACCATAAACAAATTACAAATTTTTCACCAACCGTAGAAGAGCACAGAAAGGGATGAAAGCCCGGATTATTTTTATTGGAACTCTTTATTACGAGGAGATACAAAAAAGATGCTTGAGGAACGTGTCGTCTGACCTTAAAGGCATTTGTAGGAGTGAAAGTGTTTATCTAAACATCCGTATTTGTAACAAAAGTTCACACTTTTCTAGGTTCTCTTAAATGTCCATAGCATTCTAATAATTAAGATTAATGCAAACGATTGCATTGCATGTTGCATTTTTGAGATAATCTGTATGCGGCATTCATGTGCTTTTTGATCATTTTCGGTTATCTGTATTGTTGTTTGGATGTCAACTTCAAGTGAAAATCCGGATTTTATCGCTTGTTTGTTCGCCAGCATGATACTATATTCTGCTACCCAGGGTCAATTTTCAAATCTTTTCAAAATTATTCCAGGATGAACAAATCTGCAATAAAGGGTTGTGACACGGATTTTTAAAAAGTCTTTTGTAATCAAAATTGAGACGGAAAAAAGGAATTAGATGAGTGATGTTTTACTGAGCCTGTGGCTGGTAAAGCAGTCAGTCTGAATGTAAATCAGGCACGCCATATTCCCATTGCCGTGACAGACGTTCATCGTTTATGCTGTTAAGGACGGTCGCCATCGTTGCATGTGTTCATAAATTCTTGACTAGAATATAAATTAAAGATGCCAATATTTTTATTTTATTTAAGAACTCCATTATTGTGTTATCTCTATCTGAAAATTTTAGTTATTTATGTTCTTTTGTAAACGCATCATTCTTTTTAAAATCTGGGGTTTTTTTCATGTAAATTGTAAACGTTTTTGGTCTCGATAGGTAAAACGTTCGCAATTCGCCATTAACTACAATATAATTGAACGTTTTAACTAAAACAAACTTGACTCGATACACATACACGTATAATTCATGCTTATCCTTTCGTAACAGTGGTTACAGCGTAAATCTTTTCATAACCTTGTTAGTTACATTGAAACAACTCCTCTTGATGCTCCAGTTGCAATTACAAGGGCAACTAATTGCTTAAAACAGCAATAGTTTATATTCCTTTTATTTGATTTGTAAGGCAAAACTAAAGTCTTAAGAATGCACCCCATCGTATTTTTTCCTCCTTCCAATCTTCCTTCCCCTTTTGTTTCGGATAGCACTCCAACACGTTTTCAATAAATCAAATGATAATATCAATCTCAAGAATATCATTACATTCCATGTTATGTCTTTCCTCTGACGATGAAATGTATTCAACAAGTTTCTTTTTTGTACAATGAATCAGCTTTTTCAATCTTTTGTTCATTATTCATAAGATAAGCCAAGACCATATTTTATAAAATATATAGGACCTTCAATCTGGAGACAGATCATTTCAATCAAATTTTCTCTTCATTTTTTATTACAGTTAATTGTATTGCAATCTCTCTGGAGCCTAAACTGCTACTAATCAATCAAATATGCCATTCGCCAGAAGACAACATGTTTTTAAAAACAAATATACCAGTTTCATTATATTTTTCATTACGTGCATATTATGATAATCTACCAATAAAACTTTCTAATTGCATAACACATATAATGTTGAATCAGTTCCTTAGACAATATAGCATTCTAAGGGATTTTTTCCCCATACTTTATTAAGAATATCCTTACTTTATTTCAAAAATGGCTGTCGCATATTGTTTCAGTAATTTATGCAAAGAATAAATCGATATTCATTTCTACGGAATTAATCTCTGAAATTCAGCTAAAGATAATAATTTGTGATTAATGTGGTATAAGACACGATAAGATCATATTGTTGCGGACGGAAGAACATCATTATCTAATTATAAGATTAATTTTAAGAAGTCTTAGAAAGATGTAAAATGTTAAAACCCAATCGTGTTTTGAACTTGTGACTTGACGGTTTAACATTTTGCGCTAGGCTGATGTCAAAAGTGTGATAGAAAAAGTATAACATTACAGTTAGGGCGCTTTCCATTAACGTTGCCTCGCCGGCGACCTCATTGGGAAACGGTGACGTTAATGGAACGGTTGGCAACGTCACAATGCTCCAATGATGACGATTGAAGCTTAAAACTGATACTTATATCAAAATTTGGTCAGAAATTTTGGCTATTTGCAATTTTAATGTATTTCAATGTAGTATGACAAATTGTAGTTACATAAACCCAGTTTTGTAGAATATGGTAACCTAGACGCCATATTGTTTCCTAATCGGCAATGATAAAATGCGTTGCCACAATCGCTCGCCGGCGACGCGCGTTCCAGCAATCGGCGACGAAGGTAACACCGGCAAATCCGGCGATGCCGGTTAAATGGAAAGCACCCTTAATTTGATTATTTCGAAAGAGAGTACTAGTACGTCACAATATGGGGGTGTCCCATGCCTGTTTAGTCAGGTTCCCAAAACCTCTCTGTTTTAAAAGGAGAGTGGTCTCGGGAACCTGACAAATGCCTGTCTATCCTAAATCTTGTAAACAAGGTTTTGTTTTTAAACAAAGACTTATCATATTCTAGTGTTTTAATTCTTCTCATTTATAAAGATGATATTATTTTTTGACAACATTTGTTTTAATTCATTATCCGCTCATTTCAATTAATTATTCATGTATAATGTAATGAATGGCACCAAGTTTATAGCATCTATCCTCTGGTGACGGGATAAATATCGCAAAGAACTTTGATATCCAATAGTTCAGGGTTTCTGCTTTGGTTCTTTGTTTGTAAAATGTCACCCTTGTTTTATCCCAAATCTAAGTAGTTGTTGAACTTTAAGTGTATTTGAATGTGATTGTCCATAAAAAGATACAGAGATATAATAGCTATTGCCATTTAATCGAATAGTCATTAAGGAGTAATGAGATTCATTAACCTTTGCATCTTAAAAGAAACAATTACATTGAATTATACATTAGAAGTGTTGTCAACACCAGAATCTGACAAATGGCGCTTCCTTTTATCGAAAACAAATGTACTGAGTTGAACGTAGTTCCAACAGTTTGAATGACATCAAATGTTGTGCAGTTGTTGCATGGTTGCAGAGACGAAGTTAGCATCTTCGCTATGAAAAACAATTGGTCTTTGAAATAATAGAGTATACAACTCAATTCGGAACCAATACGATAAATTGTTTCGGTTTAAATCACATCTGTTTTCTTTTAAAAAGTTGGCTTTATTGTATCTCAGTCTGTGTCTATCGCGTTTTGCTCACACACATTTAAATAGAAAACGCTGAAGTATCCTTATCAAATTACTTGTATTACACAAGCAAAAACCTTAACAGAATGGTTTTCAATCTTCTGTAACTCAATTATATGCTAGTTCAGTTCCAGCAGTTTCTCAAATTTTATCAGAGCTTTAGATAAAGGGTAAATGTTCAGCACAAAAGAAATGGCTGGTTTTGATTTGATTTTATTTCCCCTTTGTTTCTTTTTTTCAGCAATAAAATAACCATTTTCTTTTATCAAAGACTTTCTTGTGTGTATGTTTCTTCTCTTCTTAGGTATTTTCAAAAAGCGTTACCGCAAACTCTTCTTAAGAATGTCAAATACTTTTTTGATTATTTACATGTTTTGAGTCTTACCATGGAAACGATTTAGGCAAAATATAAAAAAAAATCAACGTCTTTCACGAAAGAATTTTCATTTGTAAAATATCTAATAGAACGTTTACTGTGTCCTAAAAATGTCATTTATTTCGAGTAGGTGGCGCTAGACAGGAAGTCAGTTCATGATTGATTCTAGGCAAACCAAAAAACACGAAAATACACTAATGTTTTCGCAAATTTCAGAGGGAATTGTAAAACTCAAACAGTTTTAGGTCAGAATGCAAATGAAGTGTTTATATAACATTGGATTGCCATTGAAAGATGACTTATGTCTTACCAAATTATCATTATATACGTGGAATTAACCACTAAGCTAAAAGTGAGCGTGTTCAGAAGGGAGGTATCCTTGCCTAGAGATGGAAGCCGAATTCAAAACAACTCTTACGCTTTCTTGCAAATTTGAATTCCCAAATTAATGCCAGCAATGATTTTTTTTTCTTGATAACGATTTTACTCAAGCAATTTTAGTAGATTATATTGTTTTATCTGTTCGTTAATTCTTTTTTCAAGAAAGTTTGAACATATTCAAAAGTCTTAAAAATCAATTCAATTATAACGGTAAGATTTTAACATAAAGAATGGGCTGATAAACTAAATACCAACAACCAGAAACTAAAGACGGGATAAATGCACACAGTTTATATATACATAATAGGTATAATATTATAGAGATGTTGACGAACAAACCTCCAAATTTAAAAGATGTTACTTATATAAATCATTAAACAAATTTTTACTTATTAATATATTTGATATTATATATTATACTCTTTCCATATTTTACTTTTTCAGAGAAAGTATTGTCACCTTTATATCATATTTTTTATTGTACCAAAGGAAGATCTAGTAATCAAATTATTATTAGGTTATGAGCGATTACTCAGCAGATGGTATCGACACTAACAATTAATATTTAAAGACCAATAGTTGGTATGAGATTTTTTGTTGCTGCAATTTTTCACCAAAAGATGAATACCTGATAAATGTATCTTGTAAACAATATCATTGAAGATAACGCTAAATGTCTATAGCCACTTTTAAATCATCGCATTTGAGATTTAATCAAGGTAATTTACAGTGTTTTATTCCGTTGGTAATTTTTTTCCAACATGCTGTAATTAAATAACGCCGATGATTTTTTTACCTTTAATTATGAAGAGCATAATTTCGTGTGTTATTACGTAAACCTAAAAATAGATAGTGCATAAACAAATGGATTGTTTAATATTGTTAAAATAAATCATCAAAATTGCACTGTCAGTGTTATACATTGCACTGATGGAACCCATTTAACCGTATCAGCCAAATTCTTGAAATATTTGAGCCTACATATCCAATGTACTCAAGAATATTTGCCTCCTCAAAATGTATAAACCCACGAAATATATTGACCATCGAAATAAATGGATACACGAAGATTTACACCCTGTTTTTATTTGAACTATGGTATGTTAAACGAAAATAGCCTACGCAAGAATTTATGTCAACCCGGTCGAATCTGTACATAAAGCTTATTCAACGAACACTCGCCTACGCAAAATAAAATGATCGCACAGTACATTCATTGGAATATGTAGTTCATAATACTGTAAAGTAGACTTATGTAATAAATACGGAGTATCTTATAAACACCTACTTTCCGGATACAGGTATGTATGGATGGGTAGGTATATGGTATGTATACAAGATAAAGGTATATTTGTTACTCTCTATAGAAAGTAGATAAAATGAAAAATATTTATATTGTTGATGCATAACGATAAAAGCGTAAATAGTGTTTAAAATGCAATCTGAACTTTGAAGAAATCAAATGTGGCCATTATCCGCACTTTTTTTCCGATTTCATACAGATATCAGAGAGGCAAATACCGCGATGTGTGTACCATCTAATTGCTTAACTACCTCTATCGGATTTCTACGACAGCCTGTTTGTGTCAGGTAAAAAAAAACTTCTATATGTCGGACGCCAATCTTGTATAATAATTAAGTCATTGGTTAAACATCGAGATTAGAAAACATAGTATTACTGTTTTCATATTAATTGATATGGTGCTTCTTCTTTTTATTTTCTTCGTTCGCTTTTCAGTTTTTAAAGTGGTAACCTCTAAACCTAGGTCAAACTCAATAGCTATATGCATGTGGCTATTTAGTCAGCCCGCGGGCTGACTAATGAAGTTGGGATGAAACTTCAAATGCGCTTGCGTAAATTGGAATTCTTGGAAGGAATTACTAGACAGTCCGTGTTAGAGAAATTCGAAGAAGTTATAAAACTGGTCAGTTTCAAGGTCAAACTGCGCATCGTCGCATTGTATACGTGTACACCGCTACACACTTGTCTCCTCACATACAGTCATAAAAATAAATGTACACTCGCATATTATTATCGACCTGGAAACTATTTATATCTTGTATTTTTATAGACTGTGTAGTCTCTTGTAACCTAACATTTATATTCCACTGGCTGACTTTCTTAGCTTTTAAAAAAGCTAACCTTGTTCTAAATTATTTCACATCAAGCGCATGCGCATATATAGCGATTACCCCAATTTATCTTAAGCCCAATAAAAACTTTTCTGACGGACGCCCAGTATTTATTTGGATGTTGCCAGTTGAGTTTTGGTAGACGGATAAAAAATATTTTTCTCACCTTGCACCAACCGGCCTCATTATATCAGTCTCTTGTAAATCGTGTAGGCGGGTCATGTCCGTTTTACACGACCAATGATAAAAAGTTTTAAACCAACAAATTCAAAAAACAATATTTCTTATTAATATTTCTCATTTGAAAACAAAAACAATATTGTTTTACTGATGCAGACACAAAGCTAGACAATTATTTGAAAATATCTTTTAGTAATCTATAGCTACAGAACTAAGACAAGAAATTGAAGGCGATAGAAAAAATATCAATGATATTGTTTTCTATATACAGTAGATCTTGAGTTCGACAATGTCTGGACAAAAAAGTAATGGAAGAAAAAAAGTTTATTCAGACCTTGAATGCAATTAATTTTCATAGTATGGACCTCAATAATCAGTGTCTAAACAAAGACCGCAATTCAAAATAAAAAAAAATATTTTACAGTTTGGTTAAAATAAAATGTCGAGGTCATTTTATACCTCAAAATAGATCAGCCTTTAAATATAAATCAAATGAGTCTTGACTAATCTTAGCCCAAGGAGCAACATTCATCAGACCCACTTAACCAAAGGTAAAATAAAAAGATGCTTGATTAAGCATTCATATTGCATATAATTTCAATTATTGCTGGGTTTTGTTGGGGTTTTTTTAGGTCAATACGATGATTTATCTACTTGAGACGTACAATATTCACCGAGCCGAAGGCGAGGCGAATATTGTTCTTCGATGGTAGCTAAATCATCTTATTGACCTTATAAACAACAATAGTTGTTTTATAAATGCCTGATCAAACTGAGTGTTTTCAGGCGAAGAAAAACTCATCACCGTTTAGTTTGAAGCCATAGCTAAACAAATTGAGAAACGCAATATTTTATTGGACGACATGGATAATGATTACCAATCGTAGCATTTTGGAAATTCCCGATATTTTTTTAGTCCAATGTAGAAAAAATAACTGTTATATTGACCTCCTATGTCACGTGGAGGTGAATATAAAGGTTTATTTTTTTTTTTTATACATTGTTGGATATCAGCCAACTAGAGAAGTAGGAGTTAAAGCTATACACGCTATAATCTGCGTCAATTTTGAATGACGGGAAAAATGTCTGTGTTTGATTACTTACAAAAGTTACCTTTATACTATTAATTATAATGCCCAATTCGATCACGTAATAAAGATATCAAATTTCAAACAATAAAAAATATTTATATTCCTTCCAGGAAAGTGATGCCTCCTCATGAATACCAATCCACCACGTGATATCGACAGCTAATTTTAGACTATCATGGAAAATTTGGGGCGGGGGGGGGGGGGTCAACACCTTCATAATTGTTGTATTTCACGAAGGAAATGATATAATTTTTTCAGTAAAGCATAAATTTGTCCTATATACGAGTACGAACAAAAGAAAGTAAAAACAAGCATGTGGGCATGTACATGTATATATATGTACTTCTCTTGAACAATGACGAAGGCTTATGTGTTTTCCCCTGAGGACTATTTTTAGTTCGTGTGAGTGTTTTCCTATTTAATCATTCAAAATAAATGGTACCGTGAATGACAAACGTATTACACTCATAATACATGCATATATTACAAAGTAACAACTTTTAAGCATATACAAAATCGAGACGGACATGTAATTAGGCAAACAATAACGGCCACCTGATTTCCCGCGGAGATGCGCAATGAGCTCGGTTTCGCTCTTCCTTCATCAATATTCATGAAAAGGCATTACTTTCATTTCAGGAAAATGAACAATTAAAATTTTATATCTTTGTAACGAGATTGAATTCACCATTGTAATTTACAGAATAAAGATAAGTTTTATATTAGTAAACAAACACATGCGTTTCCACTATCATTCAAAATTGACACAAATTATAGCGTGTATAGCTTTAATCAATCATATGATAAAGGAAAATGTTCTCGAGAGGATACAAAATCAATCTAATCAATCTAATCAATTCAATATATCATTTTCAAATGGACAAAATCTGTAATTTATACAGATATTGATAGGGTTTGCGATTCTACTATATATGAAGTAAATGTCATACACGTACAATATATACATATATTTGGAATGGTGTTTGTTTTGCAGAATTCAGTTCTTGTGTCATATCGTCACCTTGACGCAAGATAAGTACATGTATTATAACTCATAAAACATACATAATTGATTTTCAAAGTTATAATTTTGGTTGAAAGTACAAGTATTAGTAATAAAGTTATATTTTCTATTTTACAAGATTTGAAATCCTTGGTAACACCAGTACCACTGGCGCAATATCCAGGCTTGTTTGTTTAAGTATGAAACCAATTTCAGACATGATCGAAGTTGTGATTTTGGTTTTAAGATGAACCTATACCATTTTATTTATTTTTATGTAACTGTCTAACTGTTTACTTGTGGATCAGATCTTCTCTACGTTCTATGTGGTCCACGGTAAACAATCATAATCAATATACTTACTGTTTCTCAAACCTCTCTCTTGTACAATAGAAGATAAAAGTTTAATCGTCTGTCTATCTAGTGAAAACCAAAATTATTTATCTATAGAATAATCTGATAGATTTTAAACACTTTATTATCCATGTTTGTTTGGTCTGGAAAGGATTAATCATTAGAGGCTCTATAATTAATGAATATTTGCAGGGTTTCCGCTTTCTGTATTCAATAACCGCTATTCTCTTCCGCTCAAGGGATTTCAATGTTTTACACTGAAAATAAACAGAAAGTCTGATAAGTGTCCATCTCTCTGCAGACATCCAAATCATGAATATTTCGACGCGATCTAGCATCTTAGATGCTCAATGGATAACATTTAACACTATATCCGCTAAGAATATCACCCTTTGAGACCAAGCTCTGTTTTCTACAAGCGTCAAATCCATGATTTAACCCACGCCGACTGATGTATTCTAAATTATAAAGCAGAACAACATTCTAGTGGTCAATTTAAATGCTTGATTTACATTTTTAATTTCCGGTTTCCGAATTTCCGCTCTAGCGCCATCTAGAGTATCATTTTTTAATTAACCAGACTTGTCCCGTTATCCTCAATCAGACTATAATAAAACGATGCTTGTACTGATTGGCAGTGCAAGCATCGTTTCGTTCATTTCTTTGGTGGAAAGTCACAAAACCATTATATATATTTACATACTAGTACCCAGCATGGGGGTCGGTGATATGTATCAAGTTCAACAGAGTAAGTATTCTGTAACAGAATAAATATACATGTACTATTTGACATCTGTCAAACCTAATCATAACAACCCAATGTCATCAAATGAAGCAGAATGCCACAACGATTTCTGTATGATAGGATGTAAAAACAAATTGCACTGGTTTGACGTTGGGATCTGAAAGCGGGCACCGTTGTGTTGTTTGGTTTTTATGATACAGAATGGAGGAGATCAAACAACCTTTAAATGCGTCAGGACAATTTAATTGAGCTTATCAGATACTTAACAGTGTCCTCATCATTACTTGTATTAATCCAAGCTATCTATTAATATTGGGGTTTTAAAGCCAAAAAACGATTTTATGTAGTGCTATATATTGTTCTCATGCATTAAATAGCGTGGTTTCCTCTTGCCAAACGTTATGGTTTTGGTGGTGTATGGCGGATATCTGACTCAATGGTCGTTCGCAATCTGAATCATTAGGGCCATCAGTCCTTGAGTCCACACACGTCAGTCTAAGAGCTCTGTGGGTTCAGTCTAACGGATCTTAGTGTTCTAGAAGTAGACAAGCTGAAACGCTCGGGTAATGATCGTAAACCTACACCAGTTCCATATAATGCATTGCCTTCCAGGATTCCGTTTTATAACTGTATTTGCATTCTGTCACCAAAAATGAAAATAATTGCAGCTCAATCACTTACTGATAATATTAAAGCTTTCCTTTGACAGGAAAACGCTTTGTACAATGTTCCTGAGGTAGGGCGTAATTGTCATTTGAAACATATTACTTTCATTGTAATACTGATAAGAAGAAATTTGCAGTACATGCATTTATTATATAATGTTAAGTTGTTTGTCGATAAATGTTTAGATGATACATGAAGATACTAGTACTATAGTCTAGTATTAAGCAGGCCGATTTGGAGTTCCATGTCAGCGCAGTACTTACTGTTATGAGCTTGAAGCTTATGCTTGACCCTGGTTTATATCTTGCAAGCTTATTTGCTTATTTGCCAAAATTTTCAAAGAATTAATACAAATTGAAAACAAAATTTAAATAATTTTTTTTGAGAAATCTAAATAAGGTGGCCTAAACATTTCATTGCAATTATTTTAAGCCTTTTAAAGTAGGAGGAGCATAATGGAAGGAGAGTATAAGTGGACGGTACTTTAGAATTGTTAAATTCATACCATAATTTTAGCGGAAAATATCTTTTCATACTTCCGGCTTTTCATTAAGAAGAGGCCCGTGCACCACATCGTTCACGGGAATTCAACTCGTTATTTGGACCAAAGAAGCCAATAACTTTAAATAAAGAAATTGTACCTTCCGTCATTTTGGTCCATACACATTCTCCAATTGTGGACCAGATTCTATGCTCAAGGGTAGGTGTAAGACGAAGTCAAGGTTGCTTCCACTTCAGATTCATGTCACAAGTCATTGCCTTTGCGTTCTTTATTAAAAATTAGTTTTACTTACTAGTACATGCATTTTAAAATTTATCT
This sequence comes from Magallana nippona, assembly GCA_033439105.1. Classification (NCBI taxonomy): domain Eukaryota; kingdom Metazoa; phylum Mollusca; class Bivalvia; order Ostreida; family Ostreidae; genus Magallana; species Magallana nippona. The sequence continues at coordinate 22,257,409 of CM065922.1, forward strand.
TTAAATCCTGAATAGGACCCCTCACCGACCCCAAGATTTATATATGAGCACAAGATCCGCAGGTTTTGATACTTCTTACTTCATGTATTTAGTTCTTGAAAGGAATATCAACTATTTTTTGTTACTGTTTTTCTTAGTTATCTCCCCTTCATTTGAACAACTTGAAAGCTCTTCTCCAAAGGATATTTGCGCAAAGATGGTTAAAATTTGCACCGTGGTTATAAACAAGTAGAAAGTATTGCAAAAAGACAAACAGGCATACTAATTCACATTTTCGCTGTATCTTTTTGTCTTATTTCATTTTTATTTATACACTTTAGAAATAACTTTTTCAAATGACCTTATGATCAGCTTCGAAACAAAGCCGTCAATCGCAGTACTTTTATTATTAGCACAAAGATATTTTTCAAATTATATCCAAAGGCCACATTTAATTCAATTACAGAGACCACCAATTTAAGATAACAAACGTTCCTGCATATGATTTCAACCTCAGCGCTTTTCTTTGTTTAAAAGATAATTTCCTTAAATTTCAATTAGAAAAGGGTATCCAATGGCGACTATTGTAATCATAATTGAATTAGGCTAGTAAAAGCTGGAAAGAAAATTAGAATGTCTTGTGATAAAACATTCAGCGTAAGAGTATCGTGTAACAGTTGGAAGGCGTCGCCGGAAGGCAATCACAGACAGGATATTGCTCACCCACAATCCAACTGTCGTGGTCAGAGAGCTATGTCGCATAGTTAAACACAAGGGCGACAGTAGAAAAGGGCAAGTTTTATGAGCTTGAGATAATTCGAACTGAACCGTAAAGTCGTGCTACTTCTTTTGATTGGTTTATGGCTTCCCTAGCCTTGCTGCTAAGATGAATATGATTGGACAGGTCCAATACCGTTTATCCCGTTATTTTCGCGATGATCAAATATTCGTTTTTTGTTAAAACTTTTGTACCGCGAAAGATGCATTACACAAAAGTGATGTCCGGTATTGTATGATATATATTAGACATTTTCTCAAACCATAACTTATGCAAATGAAAAGGTTTTTTTTTTTAATTTCAATTTGGCAAAATCTTTGACAAGCGAAAAAAATACAGGTATACTGTATTGACAACAATGCAAATCGTCTTTCGGGCGTAGTTACGAAATGCAAGCAAACAAGGGAATTGATCTATATATCATGGTTACGATCCTCAATTCAATCTCATTAAAATTAGAAATAGAGAACTTCAGATTATTCAGCAAAGTACAGATATCTGGTTGAAAAATAAATAAACTTGTGTTTGTTAGTTCTAATTGATTTTCCCGTAAACATGCCCGCACGATGACGTAAATAGAGATAAAATTTACCGCATATTGCTTACTAGTATATAAAAGTATAAAGAATACACTACTTCTCACAAAATGGAATTTTAAAAAAAATCAGAAATCAAAAGTGGGTCTATATCAGGAAGTCTTATTAGCTCTGACTATACATCAGGCGCTGTGTTGGGTTTGGAAATCCAAGGACAAAGGTTCAAATCACGAGGTGTTTTATATGCATTCTATTAACAGGTATTGTTCAATCAAATGCTTTCTTTGTTAGTCTATAAGTATATATCGCTCACGATCTTTTCATTCCTTTTAATTCTTTTTTTTAAATACATGTAATTCTGCCTGTTGAGTAAGACAAAGTAAGTACATATTGGTTACTCGTGGGGCATACAGAATCTTGGTTTGCTAACTGGAGTTGTCATGGTTATTCTGTTTTGTTAATATATCAGGTTCTCAAGATAAGAAAAAGAGAACTTTTAGTAGTGTCGGTTATCTTTTAATGAAATTTTCATTACATGAAAGCAACCGATTTCAGTAATAAAATTAAAATTTATTTTAAACAAGTTAATCATACTATATCAATTGCGAGCATGAGTTCGTGCTGTTTTGCCAGTTTGTATTTCATTGCGAAGAATTATTATACTCGTGCGATTTTTTTTTTCTTGCGTTGTTAGTGCAATGGATGAGAAACACAATATTCGTTCTATAGTTTAAGGTTTTTAAGAGGATACGCTCATCTCAAGTTAGAACAAACACTTGACTGTTCATTGATATGAAATAGAGATATCATGCTGAAATGGTTTTCCGGCGTCATAATTAAAAATGCACTGAATTTCAAGTCCATCACAACTGATGTTCCTGTTATACAAGACAATCTAAGGCTAGAGTAGGGTTTCTACGCAAGCATCAATCACGAGTAATTGCCTTTGCATTTCCAGGAGCCTTTTGACAAATGTTGCATAATGTGAAGTTACGTTCGATTAGTTTTCTTGTATAAAAAGTGAAATTCATGATATAGTTGTTAAAACGCTTTTAATTTTGTTAAATGTGATGAGATTTGAATACAATTCAAACCGTACTAAGATAGTGAGTGACCTTCAGAAAATCGTTTTAATATTTTAATTTTAATCAAAAACAACATTTATTCCATTAATGCTGTTTATTACGCTTGCCATTTAAGAGACAAATTTAAAATTAAAGCGTGGGCGAACGTCATCTTTGATCCTACGTGCCGAAAACTGACGTTCAAAACAAATGAGCGGTAATAAAAGATTTCCCTGTGGTTCTTTGTTGAGCATTAAGGTGCATTTTTAGAAGCCGCTGCTTGCGAAAATTGATTTAAACAATAATTCATGATGTCACCACCCCCATTCCCACAACCCACTGCGCTAATCCTGGCATTGGTGACATTTTCATTTCCACATAAACCATCTCATGTGATGAACAAAGTGTTGCATTAATTATAAAAAAAAAAAAATATGCATATTTATTCCTAATTAGTTTAAACATATTTACAATATTTTCAGGTCAGATTCATGCATTCCAAACACACATTTACATGATTTACCAGCAAGAAATAACCGACACCAATTAGGAATTTTTGGTGAGCACAAATGGGAGATAGTATAACAAGATTGTTGGCTATTTCTTATTTTTTCAAAAGAATTCATAATAGTCTATCAACGATACCATTCCACTTAACTTTAACAGGTGAATGTATAGTTGCTCTCAGAATTTTTTAACAGTTTGAAATTTTTACCAATCCCAAATTTCGTAACAACCTTATATAATAAGTCTCACCTGCATTCTAGCTGCTGCCCCGCGGTTTCTGGGCTGTAGGGACCGGTGCTCAGTGCTCCTGGGGGCCCCGTCCTTCAGCAACAACCGGATCATGAACAAGTAAAGAACGGACGATAGAACGAGGGGAACAACATAGAAAACAACAAAATCAAACACATAGTATATCCCATAGTAGTAGCGCTCCAAAGTATATGTACAGCTTTGAACCACGGTACCATTGCGGTTGTGGGGGACTACTTTGGCTAAAGCCAGCCACGGAGAGCAATATAAAATAGCCAGAGTCCACAACACAAAAAGTATCCTTCTCGCACGACTGACCGTACAAATTGTTTGAGCTTTTAGGGAATGGCATATCCCTATGTATCGTTCCACGGTAAAGGCACCTATTGAAAGGGAGGACACATTGGCGCCCAAATATCCCAAGAAAACACACAACGTGCACATAAATGATCCGTAAGGCCAATCTTCCGCCTGGAGAAGGGGCTCGGGAATTGTAGGAAGATTGGAGGAGATGAGGAGGATGCAGTCAGCCACACAGAGGCTAAGAAGGTAACAATTTGTGGGGGTCTGGAGACTTCTTCTTTTCAGTATCACAGTTATGACCAAAATATTACCAGCAAAGCCAATGATGAATATCATCAGGGGCAGTCCCACGGCCATGACCGTATATTCCAAAGAGGGGCCCGCCCGAGTGTCCAAAGTGACATTTTCAGAGTTCTCATCCATCCGCATTTAAGTTGGGGAAGAATTTTTTTCTGGTATAGCCGCGATGTTTGTTCTCAATAATTTCGCCTATTACGTATCAGTGACTGATTTGCAGACAAATTTCCCTGGAGAACTTTGGCATTTTCCGAGTTTCCCTTACGAACAATTCATGGTATTCCTTCAAGTCGCAACCAATGTCTGATCATAAGTAGCTTTAAGAATCTTAATTTTTACTCTCCATCGCTTACCACGCTAAGCCTCAAAGCAGGATATAACCGATCAGCACTGTGCGCTCTCAGTTACACAATATCACCTCCTTTACTATTTCTTAGCTTTAATAAGTAATTGATTTAGCGAATGTTTACGATATGCAAAACAATTCCGAATAAATTACATCATTAATGACTGATTTGCCATTCACAACCAATGAGAGATAGAAATATGTCGCGTGCGTGTCGGGAATGGGAATGGTTAACGTTTTCTTTTCTCTTTCTAAAAACTGAAAACTACGGTGAATTTATATCAATAGGATCTTGTACTGAGCGTTTTTGTTTAAATCGTTGTATGATGCATCGGAACATCAATGCTGTCACATGAAATATATGCCCTTTGAAAATTCTCCAATCTTTTTTGCGTACAGGTGATGTCATTTAAAAAAAAAATCATTTTACATGAATAATTTACGATGGAAATTTCTTGAACATCATTGTCTATACATATATCTACAATATTTGTGTTATTCTAGTATGAATGTAATCAGCGTGATTAGTTCTACAGAACAGTGCATGCAGCCCGTTGTTTGAATTATTTATGTGGATGTTTTTTTTAACAAGCGACAAATTGCGCTCGCAAAGTTGTTTTCGCATTTAGAGGAAATATCTCTGAGAGAGAGAGAGAGAGAGAGAGAGAGAGAGAGAGAGAGAGAGAGAGAGAGAGAGAGAGAAATTAAAAAAAAAAAGAATTTGTATTTTAAAACAGATTGTCATAGCGTCTATATCAACTCCTACCGCGTTTTGGATTATAATGTAATGAACTAAACACACATGTACCCCCCCCCCCCCCCCCCCCCCTCGAAACTCAGACGACTTCTGCCACCCAGCTAAAGGAAAATATTCTGAATCCGCGTATGAAAATCGATCAATCATAAAATCAATCAATACCCAATCTGTGGATATTTGGCAAAGTTTTAGATCTTGAGACGATCCATATTAATCAGTCATTATGAGTAAGCCCGGGGAAGTGTCGTCAAGAAAGGATGTATTGCTGCGCGTGTTTATTTCATATTCATTCATCACTTGCTGCTTTTTGGGCGACATTCCATTATACTCAGTTTTTGTTTCCATTAGAAATTTTAGACTTCAATAGTAAATTACGATTGGAAACTCACTGGATATATGTTTTCTGTTCTTTTGAAAAGTAATTACTTAAAAACTTTAAAAACAGCCCAATTGTCGCAATTTTTATATCATCGTGACTATACTTCATATTCAATAACGATAGGACATAGACTAATAGTTTTACTTACTCTCAACGAAAGAAAACTATTCAAAATGAAAATGAGCGCTTTCTTGTTGCAGAGCAAGGAGGAGGATTCGTATGCTCAGTTGTAAAACGGTTTAATTAAGAGGGTTGGATGGTTGTTGCCATTTAGAAGCTATATTTACCTCCTTAATATGAAGAGCTCTGTATAAATATATAGGAATATGCACAAATTTTAAAGCTAAAATGTTTGGATTTTTTCTTCACCAAATATTAGTTTATACCAAACATATCATTTGTCAAAATTTAAGGTAAATATGATGGCTAATTTGTTGACCATCCAGCCTCCTTGACCAATGCTTTAACCTACCGGTATGTTGTGAACAACTGGAAACATGGATTTTTTCATGTAATAAAATTTTCATTCATTAAAAAAACCCAGCACTAGAGAAAAGCTGTCAACGTGACAACAAACTGGTTTTTCTTTTGTGTGAACAGTATCCAAAATCAATTAGTCAACACTGAATTGATAAACACTGCCTATACAGAGAAATAGGGTACTCTATATATGCAATATTTTGGCAAAAAATAAGTAAGTTCAACAGCTGGTATTTTTTTCATGAATCAAAAATCAAAATCTATATGCACATCTCTGATATAGGTAAAATTGATCTGCAAAACAACAACTTCCTATCTTGAAAACTTTATGAGGACTTATACGTACGATATGAGTACCCTATATGCACCATTATGCCAAAAAAAAAATGATTAAGGTCAACAGCTGGTATTATTTTCAATCAAATTCCAAGTAAAAGGCACATATCTGATATATGTACAATTGATCTGCATAACAACAACTTCCTATCTTGAAAACTGCGGGAGGAGTTATCCGTACAATAGGGGTACCCTATATGCACAATTAGGCGAAAAAATGACTAAGTTTAACAGCTGATATTCTTTTCATGAGTTATCAAAAATCAAAATCCAAGTAAAATGCACATAACTGATACATATACTATTGATCTGCTTCCTATCTTGAATAGTGTAGGAGGATTTATCCGTACAATAGGGTAGCCTTTTTGCAGCCGCCCACCAGCCCGCCATTTTCACAATTTCAATAACCGGATTTTTCCTTTGGAAAACCCGGTTAAAATTGTGATTTTCATTTCGAAACACTTCAGGTGGAGATGAGTTTTGCGACACTTCAGTCAATCATCTAAAATTCGCGTATGTAACCCTCCTCTCACCCTCAAACAGAATTGTCATAGTTAATTTGACCTTTGACTTCTCAAAGTTCTCCTTGACCTTTTGCCCTTCAGCAATCAGTTGACAGATAGACAGTTTCAATAAAATTTCACACACAGTGACAGTAAATAAAGACTATCCTCTAGGTTGCAGTAAGATTTATTGAGATCTGCGTGTTTACACACATTTGCATAAACCAGATTAGAATCAACAGTCACGCAAAACAAAAAACATTTACCAATCAACAAAAATAGATGCGTTACATTAAAAGTTTACACAGAATCATTTTAAACTAAGACGGTAACCGACCATAAATGGCCTTATCACTGAAAACTATCACTTCACCTTTACAACCCTCACACACTGACATAAAAATAGGACTTGAATGTATAAAAAGGTTTGATGTCTCATTATTAAAATATAAATGTAAACTAATCATTTATAACAGTAATTATATACACCTTTAATACTATTGATAAAATACAATTAAAGTTCTATATATACTGACCAGTTCACCTACATTGGAAAATAAAAACCCTGAAACTTCTGGAGATGAAACTAAAGGGAGGGGTTCAAATCATGTATGTAACAACAACCTAAGTGGGTATGTGTAGATTGTTTAGTCAGATGCATATGTAATATAAATTTTATGGTTGATGGAAATGCAATAATAGTTTTACATACACTTACACTGAGAATAAAAATGAAATCACTGAATGTTCATATCTGATGTGAAATAAATAATACTTTTGGTGTTCTTACACCATTGGTATACGGGAATTGGGGAACCAGGTGAAAGCAATTGAAAAGCTAAAAAACAATAAAATAAATTAAAAAACAAAACACACTGTGCAACATTCAGGATAGAAAATAAAATCAGATATACATTGTATACAAAGCTCACTCAGTCTCACACTAATAGATGCAAAACTGTTTGTCCAAAGACTGGAACGTCTCCAGACATATTGGTCTGTAATGCTGGGTAGAATAAGCTGTAGTTATTTTGGCACATCTAGTAATACCCAAACAATGGCTACATATATAAAGGAACACAAGTCTATGCAGCGAGAAAAAGTTCCACAGCGACCAAAACTCAAAACGCACAAAGGAAGAAAACCTGATTGAAGCAGACTTTGACAGGTTTGAACAGATTCCTTGATTCTATTTGGAATGTACATTGTATCGACAACACTTGATACTCAATGTAATACAGAATTAGAACCACAGACCAAGAAATGCTGATCTCTGTAAACAAAATGCACTATACATCCATGTATATACATGTACATGTACAAAGTTGATGGTAATGTTGATCTCTGTAAACAAACTACACTATACATTAATGTATATACATGTACATGTTCAAAGTCGATGGTAATGCTGATCTCTGTATACAAACTGCAATATACATACTACATTTAAATACATGTCCACTGTCAATTTTTCACATTTGGATACAAATCTCAACAGTTCTATAATAATAATAGATTATATAGCACTCAGTCAACAAAAATAAATAACAATTAAACAGATATAACAATTAGGTTTTGTTGACAAATCCATACAACTTAAAAAATAAATTATAAATATATTTGACACCTGAACAATAGTTTTATTTCAGTACTCTTTTTTTAAATATACATAATTTATAAAATTTCTATACATGCTGCTCTGTGAAAAACATTTCCATTGTAATTACAACATGATTAATGTATAAAATATACAATAACATGTGTATATCAACATATCGTAATAGCACAATATCACAGTAACAATATAATAATAATCAAATAAAGCTAATCTTCATGGAGTCCATCAGTCTCCGATGATATCAGTTTCGTACTTACTAGGTGCACACCATAAGACCAACTGAATGAATTTAGTCACAGTATCTAAAAGACAAATAACAATTTGCAAACAGTGAAAAATATACAAACTGGATACACAAAAGGAGAATCTTAGGAGATGGTTTTTGAGTTTTTTAATAATATTTAAGAGGTATTTGATAAGAGAGATAACTCTGGGATATCTGAGTATTTGTTAATTCTCCTCCCCCCCACCCCCCTTTCACTAGGTAGACCAAAATTGTATGTACATTCCAATTATACTCACCAGTGTATGGAAGAGATTTTTTCATCACTACGAATGGAACATAGAATACTAGGCCACTTATGACAAAGATGAAGGCATACAGGAACTCTATCCTGGGATCATTGATTATTGGAGCTATCACTAGGTATACAGACACACAGAGAACACTTATGGGTAGAATAATGGGCACCTGTCAAAAAAACACACACACATTAAAAAGGGAACAAGGAATTTGCAAATAATTTGTAAAAAGAAAACCAGTGTTTATTCTGTCAAAAGATTGTGTATAATGCATCAATTCAAGGATAAAATCAATGGCTTTTATATTATCTAAGCATATCTCAAAGCATGCGTGATGAAGGGGGATTGTTCCCCACCTTGTAAGGTCTTTCAACATCTTTCATGGTGTATCTCAGAACCAACAATGCTGCCATTGTACTGCCATAAAACATCCAGGCGGTGAAGCTGAAGAAATCAATCAGAGCAAAGATGTCTCCCAACAGGACCATTAAAGCAGCCAGGAAAGTCTGCAAAACAAGGAGAATTCAACTGAAATAGCTGAGCCAATCAATAGGTACTATAAAAGGAAACTCTGCTACGTCAGTCATTACATTCCTTGAAGAGTATGTGATCTGTTTACGTTATTCGGTTTTTATCTACGCAATAAATCAGTCTTACAGCTAGAAGTCTGCTGAAGTTATAATCAGATAATAAATAAAGAGCTGCTTACAGAAACCAACAGAGATGGGAGAGGGGTGAACTTCTGCAGATGAACGTAGGACAGGACCTGAGGTAGATGACCCTCCCTTGCGGCCACAAATGTTAATCTAAAAACAAAGTGATTTGATGAAACAATGAAGAACACCCCAAAACAGGCTACAAGAGACCAACTTTTATTTGTGTGATTGTAATATTAGTGTTATCTAAATGTACTTATACATGTAGCAGTACCTCTAAGTTGCTAATATTTGTTATTTTGAACCAATGCATGTTACATAGCAAATGTACTATATCATTATCAAAGCTTGATAAGAGAAATTTAAATATGAAGCTCATAAAAAATTTTCCTAGTTTTCAAACCACTTGATTCGACATAGCTTCAAGTTGGTTTACAATATTCTCTTATAAAAAAGCTTTGAAAATTTAAATCATTTTGAAGACTTTATAATGATTTAATATAATGTTAACAATTTCTTGATCCTATAGTTTATTACCTTCCTCCAGTGAAACATGAGCCATTGGCAGCACCAAATGTGGACAGGGCCACAGAAATAGGTATAAAGACTGCAGCAACACCCAACACTCTATCTCCCCAGGTCTACAAAGGAGAGAGACCTCATTAATTTTTTTAATTTAAGCATTCACAAATAAAATATGGAGAAGCTTTTGATTTTTGTTTATAATGTAAATTTTAAAAGATTGTACAAAATTATAACTTGATCATAAATCTTCGAACATTTCAGAGTCATTATATGGGCTGGAATTTCTTTTATTTAGGAAGTAAATGAATGTTAATGTGAATGGATTTGAACCACTGACCGCAGCGACAGCGGTGGACTGGAGCAGCTCTGCACGGGTCATCACAGTCAGGTAGGACAGGTTAGTGAACAGGTAACACACCGTCACCAGCGGAATACCAATCATGATGGCCAGGGGAAGATTCCTGTAATCAGCAACAAAAAAACCCATCAATTAATATAATCTGTCTATAGACTGTCCTACACTTGCATTAAAACACATCTTCCTTTATTCCACGTAAACTTTGTTTTTGAATTGTTCTTGTTGAAAGAGGGGAGTGAATCGGGCAAGATCTATCAAGTTTATTTGTGTCTTATTAAATTTGAAAGATATCTCATATCAACTTATTGCATCGGCTAGCAAATTTCAACACATACAATTCAAATAAAATGCTGATAATTAAACCCATTTATTCTTGCTGTAAATCGACTACAGTGAACTTTGTGTTAAACAGAGATTATCAGAGTATTGACCAACAAATAATTAGAGTTATCCTTCTTTCCATACATACCTCCTAGGGTTCTGAATTTCTTCGGTGATGTAATTCAAGTTATTCCTGTGAAAAACATCAATACAAATCAATAAATACAGCTTCCCCAAATGTTTTAAGACTTTTCTGAAAAAGCATACAATAATTTTTTTTATTAATATTCCAAAATAATTTGGTAATTACCATCCATCATAAGCCCAAAGTCCATCATAGAAAGCTAATGCTATTAAGGATGGTGACTGCACAGAATCCTGAAAACCAGTGTTAATTTCCTCTACCTCACCTATAACATACACATATTTGTATACAATCTATTGGTAAAAAAATAAGGTAATAAAATTTCTTAACACGAGATTAAATTTCTGGAGTAAATAAGTGAACGTTCTCACCTTTTCCCATGTAAACAAATCCCCCTATGGTTATAACAGCAATAGCAATCAATTTTGCTGCCGTAAAGAAATTCTGTACTTTTGTTGCCAGCTTAACACTGTAACAATTGATAGATGATACAAGCACTGAAAGAGAAGAGAAAAAAAATGATGGTAGATTTATTTGCCCAATGAGGAAATGATATACGTCAGATACATGTTATACTTTAATTTTTCTCCATGGTACACTGTATATCAGGGAAAAAATTTCACTTACAAAGACACACGATGGAGACGATTTTGACAAGTGTATCAGGGGGTCCACACTCAAAGAAGGGCTCAGTGGTGTACAGAGCAAAGCTCATGGATACCACCCCGAATAATGCCGGCTTCAGGATCAGAACAGAGGTCCATGCAAACAGGAAGGCAGGAATGGGGCCCAGGGTCTTATGGAACGGTCCAAAGGCCTCGTGAAGGTACGCATACTCTGCTCCAGACTTGGTAATCAATGTGCCAAGCTCTGCATAGGACAAGGCCCCTGAAAAATAGAAGAACTATAAATGAAAAATCTTAGACTTCAAATCTTATATATAATATCTTTGTAGGTTCTCTTAAAGGCTTTTTTTTTTTTTTTTTTCGTAAAGTGAGAATATGAAAAGTGTTTTAATTAAATTAGAAAACAATGCCTACACCTCTAGTTAGAGTGAGTGCAATATATGATAATACTTACTGTTTTTGAATGAATCTACTTTGTTCTATGGTTAATTTTAGCATTTGATACGTGTAAGCTTTCATAGAATGTCATGAACAAAATACATATGTACATTCCGAAATAGAACAGATTCAGCATATGTTTCATTATACAATGTACTTCTAAAGTGTGTGTGTGAAAGTAAAAGGATTGGAAAAATTTTGCTGTTTTTTCTTAATGAATATAAGATTATATTATGTGAGTTAGACTAAAAAATAAAAGGCCGTGTAACAGAACAGAATGTGACATTGAAAACAGAATGCTTGAGACTGAGTGATATTAGCAAAGTGGGAGTTATAGGACTGTTCCATGACCAAAGTCCATGCGGAGGGCATCCTGGCACATGGTTCAAGTTCCCCTACAGCCAAAACAGGGGCTTGTCATTGTAGTCTCTCCAATATGCGAGCATATTGTTGTGTGGAGGACTAAATGGCAAGCTGCCTAACAAGTTAACTGGTCTCCTGAAAAATCCAGTCTCTTTAAATTTAGAATAGGATATGCATCATGATAACATTAATAAAACTGCATCTTTTAGAAAAAAAATTAATTTTAAATCTAGAATTGTTTTCAGTGGGTTTCTTTCTTTATTTTTCATGAATAAAATTTTCTGATTTACCAATCAGATTTTAGATTCTTTTCTTGATTTTAATAAATCTTTGAATACTTTTTTTCTAAATTTTAAAACTAAAACCACAAATTTTTTTTCTAAATTCAAAATATGACAGCATTGTAAATTTTTGTTTTTCCAATTTTGTTTGGCATTTCACAGGAGAGTTAACAAATGAAACCATATGCGTCACTCCAAGATGTCCGGGAGGATCTATATGGCTTCTCTAGAAAATTTTCAGCTAATGTGCCACGGATGTCTCTCCGTGAAGGCCTTTCTGGAACCAGCCCTCCCTGGAACATAATTCATCACATTTCATATTTCTCAATCAAACATTAACAACATGTCGGCAATCGGATGTCGGCATAGCCTCTGCTTTCCTCATCATCTGCTGCTTTACAAGGAACTGTTCCAGAAAGTTTTCTGTGGAGGATTAACTGGCCTACTTAATCCTTAGCACCGAACCAGGCTTTTATGAGGAAATAGACCAGGGGAATAAAGTTTGAGGTGACATTTTTGTCTCTCCAAGATGTCCGGGAGGGCAAAATGGCACCTATACTCCTATGCTTATGGATGGTATCAAGACTGAAGCTGATGAAGAAGAAATGGATAGTGAGGATGATAAAACACAATTTGGTTTTCAATATGCATATAAAGGATAAGTCCTTCACAAACATGGTTTTAATGATGTTTTACTGACAAAAATGAAGAGCAGATCTTATTCTGCAATTATGACATCATCAGCCTCAGTTTGGGCAAGCTTGTAAAATGTGCCAGAGGGTCTCTCCAACCAGAACAAATGGAGGGCTAACTGGCACTAATGTATGTCACCTACATCAGCCGAGTGCTGCAGTGTCTCTCCACGCACACAGGAGGGCAAGACAGCACCTGCTAAGCACAAGGGGTGTGCTCAGTCTGATAATCATGTTCATAATCGTTATCACAAGAATTTTTAATTTTTCCGCCTGACTTTAACATTCCCAGATTTCCTGATTTTTAATGCATTTTCCCTTCACTGTTACAATATTTTTTTATCATCTAAAATAAATGACCTGATTTATATGTTCAGCCATGAACATGATTATCAAACTATACACAAAGTGACAGAATGATCAGTTTCCACAGTTTAAAATTCTCTGTTCATGTGTGATAAGTTAAGGTATTTTGATGCATGACCAAATGATTGCGTTTTAGTGATGGTGTAAACTTTCCAATATTTCTTGAATTTCTTTTCAAAAACATTTTGCAAGCAAACAATTTTGAATTCAACATTCCCCACCCCCAAAAAACACACACCTACGAAAACAAACATTAAAATTAATGTGTTAATAGTTAAACAGACTATCTAATGTCGCATACTCTGTTATTGACAAAAAGATAAAATGAAAAAAGCAACATAATCTCTGAGGGTTAAAACTATCATGCATGTGGAAAAAAATCAATCTACATGTTCAAAGCACGTACATAGCAATAACCGAGATTGCATTCTAATTTGTTTTTTTCCAACAAGGCTTTGTGAATTATCTAATTGTATCTATAATTCAAGCTGATTGATGACTGTCTGGTTTTCAATGCAGTGTTTCTATTTTAGTGACAATAAATGCATATAAGCTACAGTACTTTATATTACTACAGATTTTAATGGAAGCAAAATGACTTATTGAAAAAGATTAAATTCAAAAAATGTTCAGGCCAAAGCTGAAGGATAGATGTTTAGCAGCTGCATGAATATGATATAATGGTACATGCTGACAAGCAATGACATGAAAATGAGGTTATAAAGTTGTTGATTTTGCTCATGGTCATGTGCCAGTTCCTAGTATGTCTCGATAATACTCTAATAAAATCTAGTGTTTGATTTAAAAAAAAAATTAATCTTAGAATCAAAGCAATGGTAGAAATTGGGATTTAAAAAGACAGAAAAAAGTCTTAAACTAGAAAAGTGAAATAAAAGTTCTTAAAATACAAAATAATACATTTCATAATGAAGAAAAAAATACTACATGAAAAGCTACTAAGCATAAATAACCTTTGTCTGCATGTTTACATTTTTTACAAGTCAATTAATAAAAAATATTAGAAAAAGCCATTATTTCTTTTAAAAAAAATAAAAGTAAAACATATTTCTAATAAAAAAAAATTACTACATATTAATAAATTATCTGCAAATTAAAAGAAACAGAAACTGGCAGATGACAGACTACGAAGTGTTGTCTTCTGGGACTGGAGTAACAGAGTGCTGGTTACTCAGGTCCCAGGTATATTTCTTTTGTTTCATGCATTCAGTAACTGATCATTCTACCACTAGATGAACTAAGTCAGGACCCAAGACCAGACTAGCTAGACAGGCCTGGGGGGCAATCTTGGAGGAGGCTGGCAGCTTGTTCATGGTCCCTGACAGAGGGCAACCTAGATACTGGTCACCCTCAGGAAGAGGCTCCCAAGCTGACACCCTCGTGTGAGACAGACAGGAATATGTTGGAGGGGGAGGGGGCAAATTTTCAGGCAGAAATTCTTTCTTCCTTTCTTTGTTATATATATCAAAGAGCCATGTTTATCCCTCCTTCTGATTAAAATTTTTGGAACAGCCCCTTTCCCTGAAAAAAAGGGAAAGAGTAATTATGGAGAGGGACGGTAACTGATTCAGGTGGATCATACTAGTTTTGGGGTGGTGTGTGGTTTATTTTTTTCTTTACCATAGTTTCAAGCATTCCCTTGTTTTGTTTTGGCAGAGTTAAAAGATAAATTAAGCATGCATGCAACGAAACATAAAAACTTCCAAGCGACCCATCCCAATTTGATTGTCCTGGGATAAGTATAAAAAAAAGTGCAAGACCAATGGAATGGCCATTTTTTTTACCCTGCATTCATATGAACATGTACCAGCCCTGAATCAGTTTCAAATTAAGCAAAAAAACAGACTGATTGCTTCTACAGAACACCAGGTCTGGGGTATTACATCTGCATCCTCAATGTGTCTTTCATCCCGTTCAATCCAGGGGAAGCTCAAGCTGACCTGTGTGCAAGAAAACATGTTTTAAAACATTTTATGGCGGGGAGTTAAAAAACTTCCCCATGCAAACTAACAAAGATTGTTTATTTCTTTTTTTTTTGTTTTTTGTTTTTTTTTTTATTAAAAAAAACCTTCCAGTAATTCATAGATTCAAAAACTGAGAAAACACAAAACATCCAAAACTTATACTAGTATATAACCACCATATTCCACATTAGATAAGACTTACCTTCTAAGCATGCACATACAGAGGTATAAAATAGCATAAAGCATTCTTATACATTAAATATAGGAACTACACATAATACATTTCATCTGGATATACCGGTACATGAATAATACATTTTGGAACTCTGATTTTGGTTGGCATTTATGGTTACTTGTTTACCCTTTACTCACAAAGCTGTAACCTTACCAAACAGACTGATGATTCCACAACCAACCCACACAATCAGGCTCAGACCCACAGACCCGGTTCCTGCTAACACGCCTTTAGGGGAAATAAAGATGCCAGATCCTACAAAATTCACATATTTACAATGACAGTAAAAACAATGGCCCTGATTATCAAACTTTAAATCTGAAATTGCGATCTCAAAAAAATATATCAAAAATATTGACAACATTTTCCTTTTGACAGACCAAAAATCTGGACACCAATAAAACCATTCTCTAATAATAAAAAACTATAATTAATTAAACTATAAATTACAATATTGATTTTCAATAACAACTAGTTGAGATAACAAATGATCTAAATTAATCTAAATGACCAAAATTATATCCAATACATCAAATTGAAAATAAGTTTGTACATGTCAGTTCCAAATCATTTGTGATTCAAAACAAAACTTCAATGTCACAACAAACTTTGAATCCACACATAGTACAAGTGTGCATAAATTTGTACCAGCTTGTGCAACATATTTAGACTTTCACAAATTTTTTTTTTAAGTTACTCAAGGTAAATATTCTAAACAAGGACTTTTTTATGTTCACCTGTTGTTACATTTTTAAATATTTTTTTCAACACTTCTGTTACTTTGTACAATTCAATGACTAGAAATGCTTCAAATATAGAAAAGAAATTTAAAAATTGTGAATTCAAAACCAATTCAAACAAATTGTGTGAGTTTTAAAAACAAAAACACAATATATATAATCTTGTTAACATCTATGTATTCAATTGACATAAACTATTAATTTGAAATTTATTCAAAAGGATATCGAGCATTATAGACTCTTTCTCTTCTGCTTTTCTATTTTCAACTATTTTTTTTTCTTCTTTTTTTGAATGACAAAAACACATTTATTTCATGACATTTAAGAAGTCCGGTAGCTTGATTAGGATAATAAAATAATTATTAAGTCAATAGCAATTCTTCCGCTTTTTTGATTGGCGGCCATCAAAAAAAGAAAACATGCCTTATAGTAATTAGAGGGAGCATCACTGACCTATCATCGTCCCCACAATGAGGCAGACACCTGATAACAGCCCCACCCTTTTCTTCAGGTTGACATGGCCGAGATTCCTATCCTTCAGTGCCTCCTTGCCCTCTGGATTGTTGTTGAGGGAACCATTACGATGGGTCAGTTTTCCTTTTGCCAGGCTCCCATTGATGTCATCCAAATTCTGATGAGGAGGCATACTGTCAGCAGATGGAACTGAAAAAAATTGAGAGTGAATGTAATCATTTCCATTACATAGAAAAAAACATGGAGTAGGAAATGGCAAATTCCGTTCTTTCATTGATTTTTCTTGAGTTATAAAACATTATACATAAAATCTAAGGACATTATCTTGCAAATAGCTGATGAGTTGAATATTGGATAAACATATTCCAATCAGATTTCTGTGACTTCTACAAATAAATCATTGATAGCTGGTATATTAATGATTTACTCACGGTAAAGAATGAAATTAATCCCAGTAGAATACTAAATCACCAATTTTCTCCTAGAGTCTATTGACAAATACACCCCAAATTATTTACAGAGAACAAATTCATTGATCTGAAATATAAGCAACAGAAATAGCTGCTGCTGGCTTCACCTCAAAAGGAGAATGTAATGACGACAATCTCCTCAACTACTATGGCAGGCAGCCGACTAGTTTCATCAATAGCTCTGCTTCTATTTATAGCAGCCTCACAGCAATGAGAATTTTAGCAAGATTGAATTCCACAGAAAGTCGTAAACCTGTGTCTATGATAAATGAAATTGTCTCTCAAAGCCTGTGCTCAATTAAGACATTAAAAACCTCCAACCTTACTCCCAAATTTTACAGGTATCGATACTTTTAACCTAAACTTGTGTGAATAAGACAAACAAGTGCATCATTTTTTTTTATTTTTACAAATACCGGTAGCAAGAGCATATATTTTCCATTAAATTGAATAGATTCTGTTACATAATGTTCATTGATTAAACATAAAATGAGCTACCTCACATGAGAGAACTATATTGGCAAAATACGCATAGGCATCTGCTACTGTTTACTAAAGCCAAACAACAATGTGGTCAATCATTAAAAGCACGGCCATCTGACATTTGTGTAGGAGTCAAGCACCCTGTAACAATTGATCTGTACTTATTTCCCAAACTAATTACCGTTCATTACTACATTCAACATATAAAGCGTCAGAAGCCTTTTTCGTAATGTTCATGCAATGTTCTTGAATTCTATTACCAAGGTCATAGACAATCTCTTTCTAATAGCAAGACAAGACAACTTTTTCAAAGTTATCAAAATAAGAATTAACATTTCTAAAACTCACCTTTCTTGAAGTCTGACTGTAGTTTAAAACTTAGAAAGTCCAGCAGCATTTTTAGAAGCTTCCTAGATATATGAAGTGTACCACTACCGACTACTAGACAAGAAATGCTAGGAACCGAGCTCTCACGTAGCGCTCTGTATATTTCACCCACAGAGTTCTGTCATAGCAATGTACAATGAACCTGTCTGTTTGATTAGGGTCTAGTGCATAAGAACAAAATCATTCAATACACATTTTTTTTCATGGGTGCCAATATATTTTGTGTATCAATGAGTTTTAAACCCCTAACAGTAATATTGACGTCAAGAGAAATACAAGGTCCTAAATCAGATAAACAGAAACTCTAAACCACACGCTGAATACTGCATGCCAAGCCATTTAATCTAATTATCAACCCTGTAAAATTTAATCAATTGTGATCTTTTTCCAATCAGGGTGAAATGATTGCATAAGCAAATTCAAAAGACTTCTCCTCTCCATGTACTCTAGAGGAGATAAAGAGAGATTTACCTTTTTTATATGCTTCTGAATTCTTTGTCATCTTCTTGCTTGTATAGATTCTACAAAAATAAAAAATTAAAAAATGATTTTTAAAAGCAAATTTCCAATGTCGGTAGGAAATCAATATCTTATCTTTTATTCTTAGACATATTAAGCATATTACATTGCAATTATATTTTCTCAAACGCACCAGAAATATTGTCACTTGCAAACCTTTCTTTGATTCAGTAATGTAACACTGATCAAGTCCTCTCCTTAAAATATCATGCTTAGCAACTCTATAAAGATTAAAGTCTAATCCATAATACATTAAACCGCTAACACCACACAGAACTTTTTATTGTATGATTATAAATTCTTCTGTTTTCACGTAGCTTGGTCAGAGGATTTAAATGTACCTTGCCAAGAAAAGTTGAAGCTGACAGAAGAGAAAGGAGTAGCTTGGTGTACATAATTTTTGGGGGATCAAGTTTTTTTTTTTTTTTTTTTTTTGGATACATGTTTTTGTTCCGTCTGATAAATTAATGGGCCTGTATATCTCTATTAACACATGCAATAAATCAAAGGAGCAAAACAACAAAAAATACAACAAAAAATCCGAAAAGTGCTCGACAGAAAAACAAAGTGTACGTTATCTGCCACTGATCAGCAGATATGGAAAATGTCCCATCTATACACTTAAAAGATTTACTGCTGTGATTTACGACAAATATTCCAGTGGGATGTTATAACCTGAAGGAATGCTTGCATGATAAGCAAGAAAGCTTGCCGTGGGGAGACACCACAAAGCAATGGTGAAAGCTGATGATGGCTGATAAAAAAGAGACCACTTTATAGAAATCTTTCTACATATATAAAATTGCTTCTTTGGCTTATATATATATCTGATGAACTTGCATACATTCAATCAAGAAACTTTTAACTACTGCCAAAAGGAATCAAAGACAAAATATCCATCATAAAGAGGGATTTTCCAAATAAATCTACTATGGTTACTTTTTTAAGCGGCGCATAATTATTGATATTCAGATTAATTTTCCTTTACTATCTTAATTCAATAGCTGCGAAGACAAGAACCGATTGTTCTGAATGTAAAATAGACCATTTTCTTTTGATTGGAAATAACTACCTCAGGTATCATTGTGATAAAATTTCTGGAAATGAACCACCACAGGAAATTAATTAAAAACTAGCTCCCCTTCTCCTTTTGTAGCTTATACTAACACATCAAGTATGCACAGTGAAGGTCTGTTTTTACATCTATGCAGATCATTTTAACAGAATTAACTTTGGTACAAAATTCAATCATCAAGTTTATAATTTGGACACAATGAAAGTATGCCTAAAATTTACACAACGAAAAGTTGTCAAACATTGAGTTAAAGTTTTGACATAACATTTAAGCATGACGTAGAATGCATACTTGTTATATAAATATATAACAATTAATACTATGAATCCTGTCTTTCCTGCACTGGCATTATTCTTCCCATGCTAGTTATAAATATTGACATCTTCAATATATATAGAAGAGAATAATTGCTTCATAATATACATGTATGTATATAATTTGATAAATCAAACTGACCTTAATTCCTGTTTTACCTAATCAAAGAACACAAACCACTATAGAGTGGAATAGGTCTGTTTGTAACTCCCAAATACCAATAGACTAACAAAATGGAATGTTTGAGTTGACTACAAACTTCAATCACCCTTTTAAACTTTAAACCATTTTCTCTATTTGTTATAATAAAGGCCACAATACTAATATTGATACCTATAAAAAAGAACGCTAGAAACTGGGCTAATACGACACGGTCAACAGAAAATCAAGGTCATTGCAAGACCAAAACAACAGTACAAGTAAAAATCTACATCAAATCACTCGATAGATATAAACATCACGTAACATTATAGGGGTACCAAAGATTTCATACTCCATGCTAATTTTTTTTTAATGATATCCCAGTCATTCACATGATTTTCTTACATGTACTGATAAACCAATATAGCACCCCAAAATCCAAATTTTAAAGTGAAATCTATATATAAACAATGACAATTAATTTCATTCATTGTTATTTGATAATTAAATGATACTTATAAATTCCAAGTTCAGCAGTAGAGGTCAAAAGTTTATACAGACTGGAGCTGTTTTTTAAAACTGCATGCAATTAAATTTTACCAGTTGTTTAAATCCGGCTAAAAAACAACTACTAGATATAATACCTTTGACACTGATAACTTATATAGAGCAGAAACCAAAAAATTAATTCATCTTACCACTCACTGTGTGGATTTTACTGTGAGACTCGGAGTGAATGTGTGCTGTTCAGCAACTTGCGTGTAACTGATTCTTAAATCTCAATGACATCCACTGTTAAACCTTCCAAATACTCCAATCAATAGAAAAGAGATTCCCTGAATGTATGAGCTACGCAACTGGACACACAGCTTAAGGCAGATTAAATACAGTCTATGCCAATCCTACCATGGGTATACTGTTCCCAACTGCTACTTAAGGCTAATACAGAAAAACTATTCCTTAAAACACTGCAATAATTTATTAATTAGGGATGGGATAATGATGACAATTTTAACTTCAAATATTTCTCTGAATTAAACTTATATATACAAAAGGGGGAATATTTTTCTTTCTTTTAATTAACAATAAAAATGATTACATTGATAACATAAATGCATTTGCACTGCAAACAAACATTTTTAATATACATTGAAATTATCAACTATAATTTTGTACCATACCTGCTTATCATTGACAAATTAAAAACTGCCGCTGTGCATCCAAATGACTGCAGGGAAATGAAGCTTTCAGTAAAGGGCAAGTAGATGCAAAAAATTCAATTTAGAATAAAACAAGCCCTAGTGCATGGGCGGCACACGTCGTCATATTCCGAATACGGACTTACGACAAGGTTAATAAGTGTATCTAAGGAAGGCACTGGTACATGCACATTTGATTGAGTTAGTTGAGTCAGCTAGCAAACAGAGAGAAGAGAAAGAGAGAGAACGTGCCATTTTGCATGGGATTTCACCTTGATGACATAAACTTACCAATCAATACACGTTATTTGTTCTGTAAAGGGACAACAATCCGACTTGGATTAAGATGGCAACATTTATACCTGTCATTTATTATGCAATACATAGTGTAATTCAGCATGACAGTTTTCAGAACAATGCAGTACAAATACTGGGCATACTCTAAAACCTGGCCTGGCCTGGCCTGGCCTGGCCTGGCCCCATTGGCCTGGCCTGGCCTCAAAGTTGGCCTGGCCTCACTTTTGGCCTCAAATTTGGCCTGGCCCCAATTTTTGGCCTGGCCTCAAATTTTGGCCTGGCCCCAAATTTGGCCTCTTCAAAAATTTTTGGCCTCATATTAAAAAAAAAATTTTCTCACATTTTCAAAGAGTTTTCATTGAATTTTTATTGATTTTTAAATGTTTAAAAGAATTTTTTTTATAATAGGTGACCTGGCTGATTGAGTTTTAATTGATTTAATTCAAGTTTGCACACACAAATACATATGATATGCATGTGCAACACTGCTCTTTTATTGCCAAGGAATGGATTATGCCCAATACTGAAGCCATCGGCATTAAAATTCAGAGACGCAACCCTCATCCCCATTTCAAAAAGTAGAATAGAGATATCAGAATAATAAAGTAAAACATCATTTTAAAAGAGACTGACCTGTTTGAAGGATAAATAAATATCTCAAACATTTGTAAACTGATTCATAACATCAAATCTCTATCCACATACAATGCACTTTAAAAATGCCAGACTGAGTTCGCTTACATTACCTGTCAACACCAATCAAACCCAAATTTCCCTCCCCAGTAGAAATTCGATATCAGCCTCCTCTGTCGCTTTATTGGGGTCAGATTAATTGCCTGCACTGCCGTTCAACATTTCACACGGTCTAATTTAATTAATGTCATTTGTGAATGACTGCAACATTGTATCCTCCGATAACTTGATTCAGTGATGGTCATTAATCATCACCCCTATATTAGAGTAGTTTCATGCATGTTTTGTTTGTATATTTAGGAAACAATTTTTCCCCTATAGGGTAACTTCGATATCAGAATTTGAACACAGCATAACATGTTGTGGCCTTTAATGTTGGTTAGAATAAACAAATTGGTCTCTGTCATTATTTTTTTCTCTCACACAAGTATTTGATATAGGTATTCTCCGATCCTGATAGCAGTTTAAGTTAATTAAGTACATTGAAAAAAACATGCCATGGTGGAATACAATGGCAGTATTACATTCTTATAGTACTTTGGAATTTAAAAACAGACTTTTTCAAAATCTGAAAAAAAATCAGAATCAATCACTCATACCTGTAGTCATATATACATGTATGTTTCAAAAGAACCATCACTATAAGACACGAAAAGCCATTTAGTGTGATGTTTTAAGTGTATTAAACATAAATCAATGAAAATTCAATACAATCAACATATGTGTAAAGAAAATAAAAAAAATAAAATTGAGGCCAAAAATTTTAGTAGAGGCCAAATTTGAGGCCAGGCCAATTTTTGAGGCCAGGCCAAAATTTGGGGCCAAGCCAAATTTGAGGCCAAAAGTGAGGCCAGGACAACTTTGAGGCCAGGCCAGGCCAATGGGGCCAGGCCAGGCCAGGCCAGGTTTTAGAGTATGCCCAAATACTGTGCAATGCATCATTATTCCCCATAGCACACATTCAGGAGTAGGTAAAGAGAATATCAAAAGGTACAAAGCTGCTCATTTGTTTTCCTTTCTGTCGGGACCAATTAAGTTAATGGACACCAAACAGTATATTAAGAGATTTTTCAGCTACGACAACAGAAAATGAGGGTTTGCCCTGTCTCAACCCTAGATGTCCAACCTGTCAGAAGAACTCTATTCATTTATCATAGGGAAAAAACCTTCTAGATGTATCAATATGACAAAAATGTCCCAACAGACAACTCTAGCTCCAAAGACATCTTATTTATCCAAGGGTTGAGAAATATCTAATCTATAGAAATACACACGTATATAAACTCATTAATTGATAGTCAATTTTGCAAGAACAGGATTATTTCTCACAAAAAGGTTGTGCACATAATCATATCAATTTTATCGATAAAAGCTTTTTGTGTGTACACTGTTTAAAATTATTTAAATGTCTAGAAACTTGTATTATGATGTAGAACTATCAAACGAATGTCCACACACACAATCATGTATATGCTCACAAATCATATATTATATTTCAAAAAGGTAATATTAAATATTACATCATTTGATCATTTTCATCAAAGGCCAAATAGTTGTTTGCTTGATTAATTGATTGGCTTGTGTTTATTGTCTCTTTGAGAATATTGTAAATACCAGTACATGAATACATAGCAGATTTTTTAAATCAATCTTATGTGACTACATTCTTTTACTTCCTGGGATAATATTTGGGCACAGTGATTGTAAATAGTCTGTCACATCCATGTATCTATATTGTCACAAGTAACTATTAAATCATTATTTAACATTATGTACCCATCAAACATACCAGTCCTTTCAAAAAGGTAATAGCCCAGTTGAATGTTTTCAAAATGTCAATCTTAAGGGCCAAAAAGACAGGGTTAATCTCTTTAGTAAACCCATGCATTTCTTTTTAATGTTTACAGAGATTACTACAACTTTTGATCAGTGACAAAACATATGTCAACTTGACCTAAAAAGTTTCATAAATGGGACACAGTGGTCTAGTATCACTTCTCTCTAATTCTTCTAAAAGGTCCAATTTCCCTGCTGCTTCTCTAACAACAAGGTCGTAAAATGGGGCATTAATTTTTCGTAAAAAATATTTTCAACAACAAGGAAAGCGGCTCTCTGAAGGAATTGCGCCCTTGTTTTCTCCCAAGTTGAGGCTGGTGTTGTTGCCTCAGTCAAGATCTACATTAGTGTCTATAACATGTGCATCCTATAAGCAGCAGGAAACCTGTTGTTTCTATATTCATACACCCCTGGAAGCAGTCTTTGTTCTTCATGACTGTGTAGTCGATTCTAATCTTAGAATTATAATAAAAAGCATCCCCTGGAATCTGTCAAAGATATACCTCTGTGCTCTGCACACAAAGAATGCACATTAGTGTTATATTAATCATTCTGAGGGCACTTGAACTAGACTCGACCACCCACAATATTTCTAATACATAACATATAAATTGATAAGTCTAGCTTTCAGTATATAATGATCATAAAAACTTGATCATTTCACTTAAAGTGACTGTCTTAATTGGGTTTGCATTGCGCATCATTTTGTGCATTTCAATTATCAAAAAAAACAACTTAGTACTTACAACAATATAAACAGATACAATTAAATTACATATGAGCTTAAACAAGTATGTATTTCAGAAAACAATTATCGCAAAAGATAATCATAATGAAAAATTTGCCACATATAATCTATATTCACAATCTATAAAACCTCAAAAACTGATAAATAATGCCTTCTAGCTACCACAAACTTATCCCTGTAAATGAGTTTTACTAATCAGATATCAAAAAGAATTGTATAGATACAGAAGAAATTGATTGTAGCTACGTGCTGGATTTACTTTGCTACACCTGTAATTTGTAATATCTGTATTATATTTTCATTCGGAAATTTTGCATCTAACCTTTCTGGTGGCTACAGGATTTGTACAATTTATATAAAATATACAACATAATACATAATAAACTTTTTTTCCCCGGATTGTTATGAATTAGGAGGATTATTAATATCATAATAAATGCTTTCCAAATAAATGTCATATTAATATGATTCTTACAGGGACCAGCCCTCAAAACTTGTCATAAAAGATTAAAATTTGGGGTTTTCTTTCTTGTGTGCTTTGTGCCAAAAATCTTGCAATGTATCTGCAAATTGATTTAATGGTAATTAAATCAAAGTCAATCGATCATTATAACCATAAAAATTTTACAATGAATTTTGAAGAAATCTGCTAGAGAACTATAAAAAATTGCTATATATTGATTCATGAATTTTCTATATTTAGGTTAATATTAGCACAAAAAGAACTTTACTGTATTATACGGAAAATGAATGTATATATCCTATTTAATCAGTTTTGACACATGAACAAGCAATCAGTAAATCTACTACAATAAAGAACCAGGAATCTTAATATATGTCCAGACAATTTATTCCTCTAATCAATATAAGACTCAGTCAAGACATCTCAAGAGGGAGCACCAGCCAGCTCGCATGTAAAGTTAAATTACTGCTGTCCAAAAGGAAAACAGTCACAGATAATAAACCAATTATTCTTGCTAATTTCTTGCCCTTGACCTATTGATTGAAGGGTCATCTAAGGGAATGTGAGTGAGAGTAAATCAATTTTTTTGCATATATCCAGCGCACATGAGTGAAAGCATTTGTACTTGGAGAACCCTGCTTAGTACGTGCAGGATAACATGATTTGGGGTCCACACACATCAAAAGAGAATTTTTATGCAAGAACAGTTCAGGAAATCTCATTATTCAAAAGATAACCTGGTATAAAACTGCATGATTAGATATCTTCCCTTTCTTTGTAACCGATTGCAAATACAAAATGTTTAGCTAAGAAATTTTCTAAACAAAAGCCTTTTAATATAAACAGATAAAAAAAATTATAAAATAGAAAAACTAAAACACATTTGTATTTCAAGGTTCCACTTTATTGAATAAATCTATTAAAGATTTGTGATTAATAAGCTTGCTTGAATTAAAATCAATACATTTAATGTGTAACCTTGGAAATATATAATCACCACTAGCTGAAGTAATAAATTCATACTCAAATGTACTTTCTTGTGTTTGAAATGTACTTTTACCTGAAAAAGTGCCTCCTAAAATAAGAACTTGCAATACACACACTTGTGTAATCCACCTTCCACAACCCAAGATCAAAGTTATCTAAGTTGTCAGTTGACAGCACTGGCTATATACTGTCACCTTATCACTGTGTTAATCGGTACCCTGTCTCTTACCTCGTAGTACACCAGACTACTCACCGTCCTAACATATAGAACATCAAGTCAAACATCAGCAGTTTTAGCTGCCACTGCTTAACATGGAATGGCATAACCTGTTACTGATCTCGGGTATGAGTACCGGTAATAAACACCCACATGTATCATTATAATTAATTCTAAATCAAGACATACAGAGTATGGGAATGGCAATTCATTATTATCTGTGGCAAGATATACATGTACCTATAAATACAGTTCTATTTGATAAAGAGATGCTGCCACAATAACTTTGGATCCATCATTTTATCCAAAGCTAAAGACTGAATATATTACATATATATTATGATTACACTGGTAATATATTCCAATAGTCTTGTAGTTCAAAAAATTAAATTTTTCATTATAACAAGACCTAATTCAGAATGTTGTTGAGGAGAATTAATACTCAGGGTACTCCTTCATTTTTGATTGGCATCGTTTTTTTTTGTTTGTTTTTTTCTTTTTTTTTTTTACAAGATTATCAACTACCAGTAACAGTTCCTTACACAAAAACGACAAAATTTTCCATTATTTTTAAAAATGTTGAATTTTTTTTTTTTACTAACAATCAGACTTCACTGACCTCTATTTTTTTTTTTTTTTTTTTTATACAAAGGTTACAAATTAAGTAATTAATCAAATACAATATCTTACAATCACCTTAATTAATTTCATCAGAAGATTATTGCTTTAGTTTGCGTGCAGGTTAGATTCATCAATATATTGAGTAAATTAACATTAATGAAAATGTAAATCTTGCACTCCCTTTGATGATACATGTATATTTGTTTCACATACAATTACTGTAGCATTCTTATACTCTGATCTTCAAAGTTTTCTTCTTTTTTTTTAAATCATATGTGAATAAAAATATTAAGCCTTACCATCTCTGTTATCATTTATTCAAACAATAAATTGCTTTCTTTGGTGATTTATGCGGGATATGAGGGTGGCGATGTTCGCTTTCCTTCATAACCCAGATGAATCATCAATGAAAGCATTTTATTGTTTATATTTAATGAATTGATCGTAAAGAATAAGTAAAATTAACTAGGTTAATGTACACCAGTATGTTAATTAAAAGAAATAGCCAAGTCGTCTTATATGGGAATTTGAGTCTGACATCATCATGATTATTTCATGCAGTCCATGATTTTTCTTAGATCATTGAAGGTTTAGACCAATTGTTAAACAGGGCATGTAGATTTCAGTCCTGTCATTTTCCACGGAGCTCTGAATTACAATCAATTTCTGTAAGAAATAGAAGGAATCATACTTGCTGGATGTAAATATATGTTTTCAAATTCATATGCCACATACATTTTATATGTGTATATTCCTGATTTTGCCAGAGTTATCTGTATCTGTTGGGATCTACAAATCAATTTTGCCTCAGATGGATATTCTTCACAGTTTAAAAGTTTGCATGCAGTCTCATTCTGATAAACTTCTGTGGAATTGGAGAAACCAGAAATTGAGAGTTTTTGTGTCTCTCTATTATGTTTGTGTTTTTACCCAATTATCTGCAGCAGTCCAATAAGTATAAACTTACATGTAACTTATTTAATGGAGTGAAGTTCAGAAAGAGACATACTGGTCTGTAGGACCGATTTAACAAATGTTTATATTACAGAAATGTTTTAATCATTATTAATGTTGCATTCATTGACCTTTCGCTACAAAAACCAAATCATAGTCACTCTGATCTTGAAAACCTGTCAGTCAATTAATTAAGCGCAAACAATTCCATGATATAAACGAATATGCTGACTTTTTTCTGCATGTGCATCTTTCACGTAAATAAATAATTAAAATAAATAACTATCTATAAACTTTTATCACATTGTTTTATGACCTTTGGGTGTTTTCATATTGCTACATACATACCATGTTTCAGAATTCACTCAAGAAACAAAAATATGAAACATCATTGATTTTTATAACATAATACCCATGCAGATTAAATGAGCAAGTAATTTATATTAGCTATATAACTTATAGGTAAATAAAGGTATAATTTTTAACTCTATATCATTGTAAACCAACTTTTATTTGTATTACAACTTTATTTTGGGATTTACGGAAGATAAATTGGTTTGTGTCAACCTATTTTTGCAATCAAGCCTCATTTACACCCGTGATGTTATTACATTCATACAGTTCACGACAACAACGAGGGTTGATCTCGCAAATCGCAATCCTCGCAAATATTTATCATGCATGAATAAAAGTTAGTTAATGGTATTGTAAGAACTGAAACATATGCATTAGACATATCACATCTTGATTATCTAAAGCATATTTGCATTGTTGTTGAATAATTTGTTGCTCTGGGACACAGAAACATCATATAATAATTTTCAATTTACTTTAAATAAGAAATGCGTACATAAACATTAGATTGTGTATGCTGACCTTTTAAACTAAATGCCCTTGCTGTCAGCAGCAAGCCTGAAATATTGCATGGACTAGGGCATACAGTCATCAGAAAAAATATCTATAAAACCATACCGCCTTAAATCAATACAGTACA
Source organism: Magallana nippona (assembly GCA_033439105.1). NCBI lineage: Eukaryota > Metazoa > Mollusca > Bivalvia > Ostreida > Ostreidae > Magallana > Magallana nippona. The sequence continues at coordinate 22,286,664 of CM065922.1, forward strand.
GGTAAAACTGGACAGTGGGATAAAAATATTAAATGTCCAAGGCCCATAACTCTACTATGTCTGCATGCAAATGAGGCAACAACAAAACCTTATAATGCTGGATTACCATAGTTATATAGGTATAAATTACATCCAATTAAAGTATACGACTCTGAAAAAAAACAACATGTTTGTAATTGGGAAAATGTCACCATTTTATGTTTGAATAAATTTCAACTGACAAGAATTGACCAAGGTCTTGTAATTATAAATGATGTAATAATCTTGACAATCATGGCTCCAAACTCTAAAGAGTCTATTATTACCTCAAGACTTAACCAAGTCAATTATATTTCTTCTTGCTTTTTTATATTCATATTTTTGGATTGTTAAATATTAACCATGCAAAGTTAAAAATCAATACCTTAATTCAAAATTCTGGATGTTAAATATCAACAGAAGTTTAAATCGATTGATATATACCGTAATTCTGTAAAGTACATTTTCGTAAATGCTTTTTTGTATTGAGTTTAAAAAGCGTGGGTACTGGTGTTCATTGTCCGGTCCTATATTATGTCACAATAAAATTTATATCTATTTTGCAATGTATACATATGTATATATTTACATCCGCTTAGTATGATTCCCAATATTTCTTATGGAAATTAATTGTACATTCATAGCTCTATAGAAACTGACAGGACTGAAATTTACACGCCCCTTTTATCGATTGGTCGAAACCTTCAGCAACCTGAGAAGAATCACGGACTGCACTAAATAATCATGCTGATGCCAGACTCAAATTCCCATAGGAGACGATTTGGTTGTTTCTTTTATCTAACTATACTTATGTACATCAACAATAAATTAGTTAATTTTTCTTACTTTTTACAATCAATTTATTAATTTGATTAAAGAAAGATGTAGATATAAACAACAAAATGCTTTCTTTGATGGTTCATGCAGGTTATGAAGGTAGCGATCATTGCAGGAAAAATTTAAATAACCTGCATTAGTGGCTTATGTATTTTTTTGCATGTCCACCATATTCCGAATGAATCACCAAAGAAAGCGTTTTATTGTTTAATGGTACATATTCCCAGAAAACTAGAACCAATCCCCCCCCAACCCCCCCCCCCCCCCCCCCAAAAAAAAAACCCATCAAATTATTGCATCCAATAACTGATTTACCACTTGGTATTTAATAACTACAAAGAAATCCTGGTCTCTACCTTTTATAATATCATCTTAACCATTGTAGACTTCCATGTTGTCATTCTGAGAGAGAGAGAGAGAGAAAGAGAGAGAGAGAGAGAGAGAGAGAATGAGAAAGAATGATACATCATATAATTTTTTCAACAAGCAGAGTTCATGCAAGAATAATTGCCCTCAAGTAACCATAGCACCAGTTGTCATCCAGACCTCAAGCTAAACTGGAGTGCAAGAAATTTGATGATCGACAGCCAATAAAATAAAACCCAGTCTTAAATTGACAAAGCATTTGGAATATATATCCAAGCTAATATCCTATCATCTCACCTTACAGTCCTCTGGGTTCTGAGGATTTAGAATTCATACTGATTTGCATACTACAATACAACCTGTATAATACAATACAATGTGAAAAGTTCAGTGTATCCTGTCAACTACTGAAACTTGCATTGTCCACACAAGACCTGTAACATCCTGGGACCTCAGGATAATGGTTCCATTGTTTACATTAATTATTCTGATCCATAAACAGCTACTTCCTTATAAACTTAAGCATTTTCTGAAGTGTCAAGGTAAAACATTACATCATATGAAACACATTTTGGTTCAGTTTCATTTTCTTTTTGATACATTTAAAACAATTTGATTAAGATTAATCTTATAAGAGGCTGCATTTTCATATAAAAACTGTGGTGATGCACTCAAGATAAGGAACATATATGACATGTCAGATCAAAATATGCATGTATTTCCAGCTGCCATAATGATTGTATTTTCTTTAAGAATCTATTGTATTTAAGATGGTATAATATTTAATTTTTCTCATATATGCAATCAAATACTGTTGATCAACTATTATTAGCTTCCAATAAAAATTTCACAAGGTTTACAAGAACCTAAAAGTCAAGAATAATTCTTGCCATGAACCATGCAGTCCTTTTATGTCTCATAATTGTATTCTTGAAAAAATACTTCAATAGGTCACAAAAATCATTCATTATGAAAAAAAGTTTATCACAGGTAAATGGCAACAAAAGTATATAGTTTACAGTACATGTATTGATAAGTGATCACTCAGAAGCTAGAGTTTAATACCTTACCCATATACTTAGATATTCAATTTTATAAATAGAAAATAACTCATAAACATACTGCCCTATAAAGAAAGCTGTTGATTTTTTTTCTTCAAAATATCCTTTCCATAAGGATGCAGTAATTTAAAAGTGTGCTATTTATAAATAGCCCCATGAACTTAGTTTTAATTCCCAGTTTAATTCCCAGTTTAATTCCCAGAAAAATATAGAGGTGATCAAATTACATCAGGTAAAGCTGTTGATGACTGAGAAATAAAATGGATAAATATATCAGGCAAACAAAATATTAAACACAAACTTATAAAAATCACATAGACAAATATACCTGCACTCTAATTTATAATTTCCTTCAAAATTGCCAATCAATTCCAATGGCTGCTGTGAAATCAATAGTTAATGCCAGTCCTTTTGCTAAACATATGTGTACACTCTATGTTGAAATCTCTCATTTCCCCATGTGCCTCTTGCTCTTTAAATATATAGCTAACCAATCCTATTTTGAAATTTCATCGCCTAGGCACTGAAATTGAGCTGACTTCTTGCGTCAACATTTCTAAAGTTAATTCATTTCTCTTGCATTAAATTAGGATCAAAATTTTTACCCTCATCATAATCTATATGCATGAATAATATATGAAACTACAGACAGAGTAACATATTCACTTTTTAATTAAGTTATGATGTAGTGATCTACTTGCTACATTATGGGTTTTTTTAAAACAGAGGTTTATTCATTTTTTTCTCTTTTTTTTTTTTTTTTAAATTTTAGGTGCAGGAATCAATATCTTCTTGCTGTACGTTTCAATCACAATCAATTAAAAAGATTATTCTGTAAGGATTTAAAGCTAATCAGCATACAGAACTCGTACTTTTATAAGTATAATGAAAATTGTATGTACCCGGTACCTAGTATCTGAATTATAATATGAGTGACTTATGAATTTAAAGTATATGCATGTTTATCAAATCTTAACCTCAATGCTTCAAATTTTTTGCTGTATATTTCTGTAGCTATAATAGGAATGCATTTTTTGGGGCTTATACGAAAAGTCCAAAAGACACTTACACTATTTCGCCAAACAAGATTCAACATTACTACATTTACCATGAAGACATTACAAAAAACAACTTTTTATCATCAGATATACATTTTATGTCTTATCTTTATTCCCTACTGAAAAGAATTAAACATTAATTACCACAAATACCCTTTGCAGGGTACAGTACAAAGCATATGTGCTCTGGAAAAGTTATCATTCACACAAAATGTAATTGTCTTGTTTTTATAATAATCAAAATAAACAAAATTTCAATTATAACAGCATCACTATATGAGTGAATTAAATTGATTTACTTACAAATTCCTTAGGGCTATATATTATCCTGTTCCCTCAGGATGGCGAGCTCTGCATTCCCAAATCAATACGATAAATAACAACCAGTACTGGCAGTAGGTGTGTCTTCAACAATATTATTTTTTTGTTTCTACGTCTTTCTTTTTTTCTTTTTATGATGCTATTAACCTCCCCCCTCCCACTTTCAGTACAAGAGAAATGTCATTGTAAAATATGAAACAATTAAGTTGGCAAAACAAAGCTAGGGGAATTAATTTCTAGCTGTTAATGAAGATAAACTTTATACTGATACATGTAATACATTATACATGTTTATCATAAAACAAATTCATAACACTACCTTTCAACAAATATGCACTTCATTAGCAAAATAAAAATTGACTATTTATCTTTACTACATCTTTTTATTCTTTTTTAAATCTTTTTTTGGACATGCACTCACCTTGGTTGAGTAAACCATTTGCCTCCCTTTTTTCCTCTCTGAAGAGAGAGAGAGAGAGAGAGAGAGAGAGAGAGAGGGGGGGGGGGAGGGGTCAATTAAAACATTACCGTTGAGTAGCTTAAAACTACCAACATGTTATCAGGAGTAATTAACTTCTCTGGCTTAATAAGAAACACAGTAACTGATGTATTGAAATGCATATTGTGTACATCTTGTCAGAAGATAACATTTTCTTTTTGTGCATGTAAGTATATTACAACTTGGATGTCATATATAAAGATCCAGATTCTATTTGCAAATTGAGCAGTTGATACAATAATATTCCTTGTACACATTGATTGTGGTGATAGAAAAGCTCAGTTCACAAAGATATTTTGTAAATCTTCACATTTTTTGATATTCTGAATCAGGGGTACCATACTCATCATGCTGGCCCTCGAAAATTACTGCAAACTACAGTTATAGCAATTCCAAATAAAATGTAACCTTTGTTCATAACCTCAAGTACTTATGACTATAGCTTTATTGTATATATATTATGCAGTTTTCTAATATATCCTCATCAAAAACGTTTGCCTTCATTTTCCCCCTTCATTTAATCAAAATGTTTTCATTCATTTTTTTAAGGTCATTGCAAACTTAAATATATCAGTATAAATTAGAAAAACTTATAATCAATTTATTTTAATGTAAACAGAGTATTATTGGAATTTGAAAACAAAGCCTTTCTCAAAAATGAAATATTTAAACATAGTATTGATGTATGAAATAACAAACTTTAACAAAAATACATTCATTAACAAGCTGAACTGAGGGATAGTCAAAGAATATTTGATTATCAATTGCAATATATATATTCCGTGAATGCAATTTGATGTAGTCATGTAAATTTACATACTAGATAGATTTAGGATATATAAATAAATTCCTGATGTCAATTTAAAATTCCTTGCACCATGGACATGCAGACAAAAATCAATTTACCATACCAACTTCAACTAATTCTTATGTGATAAAGGTATCAATTAAATAACTTTTTGATTCATACAGATTCTTTCCATGAAATATACAACTATTCTTTTTTGTAATCAAACTATTTACTGGTCAATATATTTCAAAACTGTTTCAATTTTAAATCAAATTGAAATCAAAATTGGCTTACCTTACTAAATCTTAATCTACTACCATGTCTGGTACACTTTACAATTTACAAATTCAGACCTCTATCCAACGATCTCCCCGTATCATTTTGGTACAATATGTACGGTATTAATGTATGTATGATTATATATATGTGTGTGTAACACTATAACCATTCCCCCCAGACACTGATGCCAGGATGTGTCCCAGGGAGTCCATTACTCTGTCCCCTTTAATTTCTCAGCTGTCAAGTCAGTAGAAATGAATAATCTAGTCCATTATATAGTTGTGAAATCTGATAAAAGATGCTTACACAAAAAACAGACTATCTAATATTCACCCCTGCCTCCCATATCATAAAAAAATCTCTACATTCTGGGAGGCAAGTCAATTTTTTGTCTAGGACTTAATTGACCCTTTTTGGTACAGGACCTTTACCCTTCGATTGGGAATTTTTCGTCGACAAATTGCTCTTTTGGGGAACATAGTTTAACAAATAAGACTCAACACAAGTTAGCTAAACACAAAAATCTATTCATTCATTTGCATATTACATTTGTACCGGTAATCATTAAATTCAAATTTTTATCAAATTAAACCACACTTAACAGAACACTCAGATATTTTATTTTTAATTGACATATATATGTCTCACTCAGCATAGTTACAAAATCAGCATCCTATCTTTTATGTTTTATAATGACACAATATGAAACAGTTACATGTATTTAGGGATTTTTTAAATCAGATTTTGGGGAAAAAAAAGTAAATTTTCAATTGGGAATGGGTCCTTTTACAGGACCCGCATGCAAGGGATATTATGCCCCGTTGTCAGAATATCATTTATGTCTATAATATTACATACTGGTACTCTAAGTGTATTTTTTCATCAATGGTCAGTTAATTTTAGAAAAAAAATACTGTCTGCAATGGATGAGTCATTATACATGCATTAAGGACAGCAGTCAACTTCCATGATGAATGGGACCAAAACTTATTTACAATGCAACTCCTATTTCATCTGGATCTCAGTTTCATTTTTTGTGATTTCTTAGTAACCATTGTCTTCCAACAAAATTAATGTATTTTATATAATTCATTAGTAAAAGAAAAATCTGTTTACTTGTTAACATTTACCTCTTTTAATGTCATAATTGAATAATTCAATAATATTCCAATTTGACAATTTCAAAAATGTCAATAATTTTCTGAATTGAAAGGAACTACATGTGTGTCCCAAACATGAAGTGACAGTCTGGTATAATCTTTATAGGTATCAATGTTTCTTTTCGGATATGCAAAATAATTTTTCATTTTTCAATATGAATAAATATTAAATACATTATAGGATCAAACTGATAAAATATTTTGACCTAGCTAGCAAAGCCAATAAAAATATTGAATTAAATTCTCCACGGGGACATATTTATAGTTTAAGGTAATGACAATTTTTTCAAAGTACTATTGGCGTTAAAGTACTGCAAACACTGCATAAATGATTTTTTTTTCTTTCAATTTTTTTTTTATGATTAACCTATTACAGTTATAAATTGATTGATATATTGTAGCTTGTATAACTTTTATGTTATGTGTTTGCAAGTGCACTTTAGCTAAGAACTGAAAATATAAAAAATTTAAGTTAATACATTTTTTTATTGACAACATTCCTATCGCCTCCACAGAACCTAACTGTCTATATCATTATTTCTGTACCTGCATGAACACACAGAAGTGATATAAACATCTGTTAGGTCTGGTATACAGTAAAAATTCTTCCATCAACAAGCTAAAGTTCAAACATTCAAGCACACTATGTGGTGAAGATATCGGAATTAACATGCCCCATAAACATCCATATGTTTATAACATTCCAAAACTTATATAAATGAATTCAAACCATGCCCCCTTGGCACTACCGTCAGCCAAGAGCTTAGAATATGGTTGCATTTTATTAATTAGATTCTGTATAAAAATGTTGTTTTGGAAAGATATTCTAAAGTTAATAGTGTATCAAAAGTACATAGGGATGCTGCACAACTGAAATAATGCCAGATCTTTTTTTTATTTTTAGCATCAAAACAAAGTTCCCCAACCCTCGGAACTGCCATATCCACATTTTAGTGTAGCGGGCCAATACACGTTCTAGGTCAGATGAAATCTGTGGTAAAATGTCAATCAAAACAACACTATGATATCTTGTATTAAAACATTAACCATGCATGCAAGATTAAACGTTACAATTGCACCTGCCAGTTTATTTTTCTTTAGTCTGTGCTCATACACATTGTAATGATTTAATCATGTAATAACAAATCTATTAAAAGAGACTGAATACATACAATTTGCTGTTCATTGCATATTTCCCCTGACTATCTTCCATACTTCTGCACAGAATCAGTTCACGGCACATTTTACAGAATCAGAAGTCTTCCTCCGTTTGAAATCTACTTCGTAGTACCGGTAAATTAAAAGAATAAATATATGTACTGGTAATTACATACAAATATGTGTAAACAAACATTGTTAAACTATTAATAAATAACTGGTTAATATGGATGCAATGAGTGAATATTCTTAGGTCTATTAATTTTGTTGATCTCTATGAACAACTATCATAAAAAAAATTATTCATTATAACGTTAAGCTACCTCGATTAACAAAATTGAGCAATTCATATTACATACCTTAGGGTTAAAACGATATTCATTTACTAGAAATTTAAAAAAATCAGATGTTTAAATTTTTTGCAATTGAATTGCCCAGCTTTTCTCTCCAATTGGGTTGGCTAAAAAAGTGGCTTTAGATAAAAAATTTTGGAGATAAATTATATAAAATAAGGTCAAATGCATGATAACATTTGAAAACTGTGCTAGGTTTTCCAGGAGACTTCCAAATGGTAAAAAGATAATTCTCCATAACAAATCTACTTTTTGTTACTCTCTGCGTAAAAAGGAATGATGTGTCAATGAATAATGTCAATTGTATTTCTTTAAGCAAATATGTGTATTTCTTGATAAAAACCAATAAAATATGGTGGAAACAGTAACTGGGACAGACATATAGGCAGGTATACAGTAAAACTCGTTTAGTACGAACACGGATATAGCAAATTCTCTGATATAGCAAAGTTAGTTTGAGTCCCCAGTAAAATTCTTAACAAATCTTTGCAAAATTTTACGGTTATAACGAATTTGGATATAATGAATTTACGGATATAGCAAACTGATTTTGAGTTCTGTAGAGGTAAATAATAACGAACTTCAACACTTTTAAAACAAATTTCTTTACAGTTTAAAAAATTTGCACTACCATTTAACATTATAGTTTGAATGAATTTATTTTCATATGATTTTTCCAATTCAGAATCCGATTATTAAAGGTATCAAAAGAGTGTGTTTTTATTCTAAGCTTCAATTAAACAAAATACAGTCTGGTGAAAGAAAACATGTATATATAGTGAATCTACTATAGAAATTATTACGAATTTGTTATACGGATATAACAAAGTAAATTCATTGGTCCCCAGGATTTCACTATAACTGAGTTTTACTGTAGTCTGTCCCAGTATTTATGCAGCACATTTGAACGATTTTTAATAAAAATAAACATACCTGTGAAAGAAGCGCCATTGAAATTGATGAAAGGGAAAATTTCCAAGATAACTTCATTCACACATTATCATTTTTCCCTCGTAAAAATTCACAGGAACAAAAACAGATTTCTTACGGAGATTTATAATGGGGAATGTTGACAAATCTTTTCTCCATTTGAAAGTCACTCAGAATACCTTGCACAATTTTTCAACGTTATCATCCGGGTACTTTCATCTCTTTTGTAATGCAAAATCCCTGTAGACTTTTTATTTTTAGCTGGGTATTGAAATCAGACAAGCTAGAAAGGGCGTTTCAAAGGGGAAATCTTGAGATTTTTTCATACTATTGAATGAACATCGTCTGAACCCAGAGGCATTTATAAATGTAGAATATTTTAAGAAACTATGTGGCAAAAATAACTTGGGACAGACTATAGTTAGTATATTAGAGCTTAAAAAGGATTTAACAAGGGCCCGTTGATCTTTGGCCATTATCAATATTAAGACTGCTTATGACAGAGCACTTCCCTTTTGACCACAGGGGCTCGTCACAAACATAATAAGAAAACAAAAAGTTCATGACGATCCCGTGTGTTTACCAGTTCTTTTGAGACCTTTTCCAAAACGTGTGACAATAAAATTAATTAAATCTCAACTGACTAGCTAATATCTTAGTTAATTAAAAGTCATACAGGTATAACAGAACAAAAAAGACAAATACAGTGAAGTCGCCAATTCCGGGTCGTCTCCAATTCCGGGTCACTCGTGTGTGTTTCATGTCACTTCGTTTAAATTGAAGCAGAAAAAACTGAATAAATACATTGATCACGAACTATATGCTTTTCTGTCTTTGATCATTAAACAATATTTGAAAATTAACATTTACAGACCCACCGAGAAACGAAATTAGAAATCAAGCGCTTTCGAGATGGAGATTTTCCCACTACTTTGACATGCTACCTTCATTATTAACGCTGCAGCACGGTTGATGTAAAATTTGTGGGAGGGCATTAATGGATGGAAAATATTGCACATGCATTAAGTTATATGTCAGAAATTATTCAGAATGATAACTGCTCAAATAAATTTACAGCAATTAATTAATCAATCTGAAGGAATTTCCCCAATTGCGGGTCACTACACCTGAAACATATTTTTCTATGGATTTACGATAACATGAAGGAGAGAAAAAAGAGATTCAATTGAATAAAATGATCCATCCAGCTCAGGTGTAATTTTATTTATCTTGTCTGTTTTTTTTCTTTGAGTTTATTTTTCTTTTTGTCACAATGATGACATAATGACGATCATTTCATTCTGAATCCCGACTGTCATTTACATTTAGAAATTGATCCCTGTTACTTGAGTACCAGTAGTTGTAAATATATTCTCTGATCGGAATCATTATTTCAATGCTGCAAATTAATAAAAATTATGTTCTGAGACGACTTTGAAGTCACATGACCCGAAAATGGAGAAAATGATTCGAAACTGGGGAAACCATGCCTTGTTGAAATGCCTCTGTAAATATTGTTTCCGAGAATTTATTTTGAAAAACAAAATGAATGCCTAATAACTCACAAAATGTACTTTCAATATATATATAGTATAAAATTTAAAGAGAACAGCTTTGTAAAATATCAAAGAAACAGTCTGACGTGATCCGGAATTGGCGACTTCACTGTAAGATGTTCATTTTCTAATTAAGAGTCCAAGACAAAATAAACAATAATGATATGTCAGGCCAGAGATGATGAAAGGGTCACAGGAGTCAGCAATCTTATCAATAAATTATAAATAAAGTCAAAATAAGTAAACAAAACTAGCCATGAGCTCATGGCTAGGTTTTTACTTCTTTTGACTTTATTTATGATTTATTGCAGTGAAAAAAATTCCAGCCCCATTGGCTTCGCCCTCCAAACAGTCACACCGTCAATCATTACAAACATTTACAGATTATGCATCATAAAAGCATCCCTTTGAACACAAATTGACTCACAATATAGGTCAGTTGTTATACATCTTACATGGATAAGCTGCGATATCGAATCCACCCGCCATGCAGCAGCAGCATCAGTGTAATTTTCAGAAATTCTTTCTCTTCGGATACTTCCGGAAAATAAAACCGTGAATTAAAACAATATTAACTTCCTATGGATTAAAGACTTTCGAACCATGATGTATGAACAATGGTAAGCTTTATATTTATTTATTCATATCATGGCAGGAAAAGATAATAGGAAACATACGGCAGAAAATGCAGATTTGGTGGCATATCGGGACCGTGGGGGTGAGGGGCAAATTTATGAGCAAATTTATCTTTTCATTTGAGATCATTTTTCAAAAATCAAAGGAAAGACCGAATTTTAAAAAAAAAATATGCAAAAAAGTATTCAGAAATGAATTTCTCTTTATATTTCGGTTACTTAAGCTGTAAAATATCATGACATATATGTACACGTTTCTTAAATATTATATCCCCGGAATATATTTGTATGTTGAAAAGGTCTGTAATGTCTTACTGATCAGCAAAAGAATTGATATATACTAGCATGTCCGTGGGTGTTCGGTATTTCTTGTTTATAAATCGCATTCTCTGGTAAAGTCTTCTGTTGACTAGATTCTATAACCTGATTCTAGACGTACAATGTCAAAAGACCAAAGACCAAAGTCACTTCTAAGAGAAAACATATTCATAATATTAAACATAATATTAACTGCTTAAAAATATGGGGTTTTTTTTTAAGTGCTGTATATTACTTAGACCTTTGATCGTGAAATATGTAACGTGAAGAAAGGTTATCCCATTAAAAGCCCATTACGTGCCTTTACGTAATGGTGTAGTTTTTTGGTGTTTCGTGCGGGTATGAAGGTACCAAGCACTGCAGGATGAAAAAAAAAAATCATTTCTTACTCGTGTTGGGATAGTTTGAATCAATATTGGCGGGAAACCTGAGACGTTTATATTAATAAACGTCACCTTTTACACTAAGAAATTGACGATAATGAAAAAAATGAATCAATTATAATTGAAAAATCTGACAAATGAGACCCATTTCAAAATTTCCGTTAACAATTCTTCAACATTCAACCTACTACAACTGTACTCTAATCAGCTTCGTTTCTGAAGAATGCAATGTAAATGTATGTACTTTAATTTCATTAAGCTGACTAAATATTTGACTTTTTACACTTACACTCACGTAAATGAAATTGATTAAAATATAAAATAAATATGCATTATGAAGTGGAAGTATAATTTATATCAAGCAAAATGCTATGCATCCCCTTCCCATTTTGCGTTGGATCCGCCTCTTGGGTGAGTGCACGGAACTATAAAGCCAAAAAAAAATGCATTTCAAGAAATATTTGTTTTACGCTTACGTATAATAGTGACAAAGACTTAAAGAGCCCACCACTTCCCTCCCACTATAATAAATTACCAACCCGAGAAAGACATACTCTTTAACGGGGCACTTAAGTTCTTGTATAATTATATACCTATAAGCATCACGTTAGTGATCTCCACCTATCTCATAAACGTCATCTTCCACTGTGCCCATTACCATACAAACGTTTGGGGCTATCAGAAACATGTTTTGCAATTGCAACGAATCAGAACTACGTTTTGATCAAAATGCACGCTAAACTGTGACGAAACTAAGTTATGGGGACAAGTTAATAAAGTAGTAACCCAGAGAATGATTTCTTTAGGACATTGGCCACTATACGTACCGACGTGACAACAATTAGGAATTCTAGCAACTGAAATATTTGGTATTATGAAACCAGTATCATTACAAAACTCGAAAAACCATGCCGTCGTACACGTGAATGGACTGGGGGTCCTTCTTAGGGTAGTCTTTTGGGGAGGGGTTTGGGGTATTGGGCCTAGTTTGTTACTTAAGGCAGTGCTAGCAGTCCATCAGCTCATCTTGGACACAGTGTTAAAAATGAATAAAGGTTACAATTTCTGCATGTCTGGTTGACCAACTTGATACTCGTCCCCCAAGAGCTCCCCCGGGTAGATACATAAATACCCACATGTTTGGGGAGATCTATGTGAATTTGTTCTTGCTTCAACCATGATGTTCCTAGTGATTGCCGCCTCTGTGTTAGCTGTGTCTCAGGCCCAAGTGTTCGGGGGACTTGGTTGTCCTACCACCACCACTGTGGCCAACTTCAACCTGACCAGGGTAATGCTCTTGTTTCATATCTTATTTTCTCATTGTTACAATTTCCATCATTTGAAACACAAACCATGATTCCAAGACATACCATTGCGTTTGCAATGAGTTTTAAAAAGCTGCACGCTGTTTTCAATCAAAATGCGTTAACGCTTGTTGCATATTCATTGTTTGTCCTTGTTTTTGTAGTATCTTGGAACATGGTATGAAATTTACAAATTTAAAGCCAATTTCGAGAACAATCAGAAATGTATCCAGGCCAACTATCAACTGAAAGCCGACGGACACATCCGAGTAAACAACACCGGAATTTCTATAAGGTATGTCTAATTATCTATAGGTCTCTGACCGGACCATTGACCTACATCAATACGTGTTCATGTACCCGACAGCTGGAATAACATTACATGAAACCATTATATTTTCAAAATTGCTAACGTTGTCAAAATGCGTTCATCGTTTGCCTCTGTCTTGTGTATAGTGACGGAATGCCAAGTACGGCCATTGGAGACATTTACATCCCGGATGTCAACGATGGGTCCAAACTGAAGGTCAAATTCGCTTCTGGTAAGTTTTTGCATTCACGCTCTATGCAGAGTAAAGCTAATGTCCAGAAAATATACTGCAATTTGAAGTTCTAAACTAGTTGTTATAAGTTTTACTTTCAAACCATGAGGTTTTAGGGGACAATTGCATTGTGATGTTTTAACTATACACTTTGGTTGCAATGAAGAAAAAAGGTTTTTACATTTTCTTAAATTTCAATACAACAATAAGTCTTCTTTTCGAAATCAAATAGATATATTAACATCTGAAATCTTAAAAGAATCGATTGTGTGCATACAGCGACAGACAAACTAAATATAACTCTAATTAAAGGATGAGATTCCATAACAGATGTCCGCGGCCGCTTTTGATAAAATGTATTACAAAAAATCTACCATGATTTTGACAATTTTCAGATGTTAGTGAATTAAATTTAACAGTCAATTGTTCGGATCTTTTTTGTTATTGGAAATTTGACGTTTTATCTATGATATAATTCAGACCTAAAACAGCAAATTGTAACTTTGTGCTTTTAATGGATAAAAATGTATAGAATAACTATTAGCGGGACAGATGATAGGTATTTAACGAAATATAAAGACTATAGACATGGCTCGTTTACACTTGTACATAAGGCTAAACCTTAATTAATATGTATGCTTTCTTTTATCACCAAAGAGAGCATTTTATTGTTTAGTGTATCAATTGATTTGTTTCTAATCTTGTTAAACCGTAGAACTTGGCTACTAGATGTTATTTTGTATTTTTGTAGAATACATATATAGTTTTGAACAATCAAACAACTTGTTTTGTTAGATGTCCTCAGTCGGAATTTTGTATTTTGCAGCCGCACCTTATGGAAACTACTGGGTTTTAGACACAGATTATGAAAACTACACGCTCATCTATTCCTGTACCAGCATTCTCGGAATCAGCCATTTTGAATTTGGGTGGATATTGGCGCGAACAAGAACACTCCCTGATGCAACGAACCAAAAATTGTTCGGAATCATGGAGAATTATCATATCAACAGCCACCATTTTATGAAGACCGACCAAACCGGTTGTTAAATCATCCCTTTGTTGTGTAATATTATCATCACCATTTTTGTGTACATGTTTTGACTGTTACTGCTGTTTCTGTTGAATGCTTTGTGGTTGTACTTGTTACTTCATATTAATAAACAATGAAAATATGTTAAATTTTGTTTACTTTTTTTCATCATGGGCATGAAAACTGAGACTCACGGCCAAAATAATTGATGTTCGTTTTACGTAGTAAGTTTTTAATGTTTCAACTCGATACTTTTTAAACCATCGTCGGAAACCCACCGTCAGGAAGCGATGCGTTTAAACATAATATAGAATATAAAAAGTTGGCCAATAAATAATCAGCTGTTATACTAATATTGTTCGTTCGTGAGACCTAATATTAACAACTTTATCATACATAAATTCACTTTGTAAAACGGAGCCCTACCACATATTAGAACAACAATTTTAATCCAATTTTTGAACAATGCAGATAGGAAAACTTTTTTCTTCAAGTTTTTGTGTGTGTTATAAACCAACAATGCAAAGCGGTTTTCAATAACAAGAATTAATGCAGTCTTGGAACTCCGAGTGGCACTTGTCGTAGCAGTGCTTTTGGTTGATGATTTCTAGGACGCCATGACACCCGCCGATACACATGTTGTGACACGTGTCCCTGCATCCAATGGAGATGTCCTCACACTCACAATTACACGACTTCCCCTCGTTCCAGACGCTGCAACCCATGGCTACACTGGTCACTAGGACTATTATCACGATCACAATAAGGGGTAACCTGTGGAAGGTCTAATACATGTTATTGAAAATGCTGACGATTAATTATGTACGTACACATATTAGATATCAATAAAATATCCCCATATGTTGTCAATTTATTGTGCCAAATCGCATTTCTCTATGTTTGAAGCAATAAAATGAGCTTATTTTCAACTAAAAAAATGATATTAAATCAATAAAAAATGGTTATAAAAATTTGATTAAATAAATTGTTAATTGTAAATTTGTGCGAGCTATAAATAAAACGAATTATTGAAACAATAGAAAACCTGATGTCTCCTTTCCCCATTGTTAAGGCTGTTTATTTTATATACCTTGAAGAGATCTAGATAAGACACCATCTGAGACATGTACAAATAGAACAGAGAATCATGTTAAGAGTTAAAGACGTTCGTACATATATATGTACAACTGAATACAATATTATTCCTTCTATAGATTGCAGGAGAATATTATATTCGAAAAACCAGCATTGATAAGTAAATTTCTATTCGGAGAGAAGAGTTAATTGTGGGAAAAGGTTAAGCAAGACTTAAGCAAGAAAAAAATGAAACGGAGTTGACCTTTGATTAACATGACATGGCTTAAGTTGTGGTACCGGTATCGGTCTGCGCTGACGTCTCATAATGACTGAACATCTCGGAGGGACGTTAAACAGCACACAATCAATATATGGGTTATATACTGATTCACGAACAAAAAAAATTCAAATCACCAGAAAAAATAAAACCTGATAGGCTACATGTGTTTAGAATATTCTGAGAGGTATGCATTTGAAAAATAGGCCTATATAAATAGTCTATTTTTAATATGATGTATCTTTTGATTTATATATAGTAGATACCTAATACTAGTATTAGGAATTTCTTTCATATAACAAATTTAAAAAGAAATGGATTATCCGGAAAATATAAAAGATTAAGAAAAATCAAAAATGAAGAAAAAGTGAAGAAAAATTAATTTTATAACAACTGTAGATAACTGGAGAGGCAGGAGTTAATGTCCCTGAGAAGAGTTCTTTTGTTAGAGAAGGTTAAATAAGCGTTGAGATTATACAACGACAGAACTCCGATGTTTGTCTGCTTATGGTTGACCATGGACTGGACCAAGGTAACAATTTAAACACATACGATTTATATCATATTGTTTATTTAATGCGAAGCAATCGGAATTTAAACCATAGTCTCACTCTGTATCTTGCAAAGTAGGCTACATCAGTCTATCGTTATCATATTGGTTATTATGCAATGACAGACTGGCTTTCATCATCGAAATACTATAATCTGTCCCAAGTTTCTGTTTCCACCAGTTTTTGCGTAATATCTAGATAATCATAAATACCTTTGTGCCTAAACTACAATGTACATCCATTCACTAGAAGGGAAAAAGTCCAGATTATCTTACATGAAACGCCCCCTCTACCGCTTCAGGTTTCAATACACAACCAAAAATAGTAGTCTACGGGGATTTTGCATTGCAAACAATATTAAGTACCCCTGATGATAATGTTAAAAAATTGTGCAAGGTATCCAGAGTACTGCCGAATAGAGAAAAGATGTAAATATTTCCCATTTTGAATCGATCCCCTTACAATGTTTGTTTTTGATCATGTGAAATTCGATGGGTATATTTAAACAATAAAATGCTTTCTTTAGTGATTTATGTGGGATATGAAGGTGGCAACATTGCAGAAAAAATACATAACCCGCATTAGCGGGTTATGTATATTTTTTCTGCTTACCATGTGCTAAACGTTCGTTCACTTGCGTTCTCCTCTCTGCTCCGTTGGCTCTCACCGTTCACAAAGCGCTTATTGTGCGTTCACAAAGCGTTCACCTTGCACTCACCATATGCGCTCACCGTTCTTTCAGCTTTCACTTATTGTTCAGTCCCTCTTCATTCATTTTCATTTGGAACTCTGAAGTGAATTAGGATCGGTCTTTGAAAGTCACAACTAAACGAAGAAAGAACACGTGCATAAAGGTGGAAGGAAACTTACATTTCACATCAGAAACATCATTTTAATCAGAATTTAATTCATAGAATTTAAAGTACACATTCTTGAGCAAGTAAGTAAAAACAAAAAAAATGTATTTTTTTGTTTTGGTTTTTGTTTTTTCGTTTTTTTCTGACTTCAACAATACCGCTGTACTTCTCGATTAATGCAAATTTATTATAAACATATACATGTTTCCATGATTTATTTTTCATTGTGCCCAGTTGTGTTACAGTCTTTGTTTTTGTCTTCTTGCAATATTAATTTTTGAATGATGTCATGAATCCACCTTACGGTACTCAAATTTTTAACTATTGATTGGACGGCCTTGATCAATTATTGACATTGCCTAAAGACTATGAATTTTTCAAGATGATATAAATCTAAGATTGACAAATACTCTTATTGCTCAACAGACGAACTGAGGCATCATCAATATCTTCTGTGCAACAAATGTCAAAATGGAGAAACTTGTGCTGAGATCCTGCATCAAATGCCAATCATTAAGACTCTTCTCCAGTCCAACTCAACATTTTACACATGGGGTCCACACAACTGCATCCTTGAGACAAAAGGCTGGCAGTGGCAAGGTCGGGAGCTTGAGGAGGATAAGACGTGGTCTGCTCTATGGAATCGGTGGTGCTACAGCCTCTGGTGGCATTCTGTATGCAATAGCAGATGAACCCCAAAGGCGCAAAGTGCGGGTGCTTCTTGGAGGAATTAAAAGATTTTTTAGGTTAGATACGTAGATTTTGATTGTATACTGGTACATAATGTGCATTTTAGTGAAGGAAAATGTCAATGTTTTTCAATGAATATAAAGTCAAAGTCTAAATTTAAGATATGCAATGGTGATTAGAATTTTGTATTAGAAATTTGAGTAGTTTTGGAAATTTAACAATTTTTAGCTTACCGGTACCTTGCAGCGTATGATTATTTAACAGTATCAAAATCTTATTAACTTGGTAATTTATCATTATATTGTCACCAGGCAGTATTATCTCATCAAAATGCTTTAAGAATATAAACTATACTTTCAGAAATTATTCCTTTACCATGTAGTAACATTATCATATTTTATGATTTTCAGGTCACTTAAAATAGGAACTCTAATTTCACTTGATTACAAATATAACTTATGGGGCATAGCAGAAGACTCAGATGAGTACAATGAATTAATTAAGCCTTGTCATAAGAGAGCTGCTGAGCGCCTTCTTGAAGGGTGTTTAGCTAATGGAGGCCTTTATGTAAAACTTGGACAAGGACTGGTGTCCATGAACCACATACTGCCCAGGGAATACCTGGAAACTCTGGTAGTTCTACAAGACAGAGCTCTTCCAAAGAAACCTCATGATGTGAGTCGCATATAAAGGATCAACAAAGAATTTAATTGATACATCTTCCAATTTAATAAGACTGACTTTTTCATTCTTTCATTGTGTTGATCATGTTAAACCAGTCAGACAAGATGATCAAATTCCTCTAATAGATTTTCTTTCTCCCATGTCTTTGTAAGAATTCATTTTTTGAACTTTGTTTGTCAGGAACAGTCTGTGTCTGGACAGAGATTAGATAAGAGTTAAAATTCTAAAAAGATTAAAATTAGTTGTCATCTGACGAGAGCATCTGCTTCTGAAAAAATTAATATTTACTTCAAGTGGAGTGTCTGATTTAATTCCAGATAGAGCAGCTATTTCAAGAAGATTTTGGAAAACCACCTCAGGAGTTTTTTAAGAAATTTGAAGAGGAGCCAATAGCGGCTGCCAGTCTAGCTCAGGTTCACAGAGCAGAAACTCACGCGGGACAGCAAGTGGCTGTCAAGGTTGGTTGATTAATCTTATCAAGCTTCGAACAAAAAAGAGGCCAGTCAATAATAAACTAGCTATCATTGAAAAGTATAGCCAAAACTGTTCAGAAAATGATTTAATTTCTTGGTATTATTTTGTTTTTTCTCGTGTACACCATTCATGAAAATCAGGAAAAATAAATTTTTATTTTTTTTATATTTGTAATCTACCAGAGAGTATTTTATTGTTGCTATGCTTTATTTATATAATAGTGTTGTGTTGTGCATGTACTATGCCTAAATAGTAGTCAGGGTTTGATACATAGTGCACGAGCCAGAGGCGAGTGCACTATGTATCAAACCCTGACTACTATTTAGGCATAGTACATGCACAACACAACACTATTGTTATTATTATGCCGACTGTTGTATATACACACGTGCTTTGCTAATAAGTAGCTGTGACGTTTGAGTGTTCTCTATTATAGTCCATAAAAATAACCACGCAAGCGTTTGTTCTTTCAAATCAATCAATTGATTTGATTGATTATTTAATCAACAAGTTGCTGTACAATAAAAAAAATCAACAAACGTTTATGTTCTTTTCAAGATATGAGACACGACTGACCTTACCGAGAAAACTCGAGTTGTTTAGCAGGCGAAATCTCATTGAATTTTTTTCTCGAACAATCTTTATCAAGCGTCATTTAAAAAAGCGTTTTCGTGATGCTCATGTACAATTTCTTTGAAAAATGTTCAATCAATTTGTTCAAAAGTTTATCAGAAACTTTATGTTTTAAATTACCGTAAATAATGAGGTGTTTTTGGAAAAATTAATAGTTTTAATTGTTTGATGTCAATCGTATCTATCTACGTTTTATATATAAAAAAACCGCCATATACATCATCGGGTAAGGTAGCGTCACGGTAACGCGTTGGGCTTCTAAACGTAATGATTTTGGGGTCGAGAGTTCGGAACCCGCTGTCGGCGCCTGTAAAATATTCATTGATAATATTAGCTGTGCTCTATTTCGGCATAGTATGCTTACGCTACATAAACTCTTTGTATACTATGTGAAAATAGATGAGTATTGACTATATAGCGACAAACTGACAGGAGGCATAATAATATTCCATAGTAAAATTAATATGTGGACTGTGAGCATCAGAAAAAAGAAATGTAAATAGAAAATGTTTTCCATGAAATAAAGGTGCAGTACATAGACCTACAGGACCGGTTTGCTGGTGATGTCTGGACCTGTGAACAACTGTTGAAGTTGATTGGATGGATGCATCCAAAGTTTGCATTCGCCTGGGTTTTGCAGGTTATTCAGCTTTTAATTGAAATAAATTTTGAAGTAATGTATTATCATTTATCATGTGCGGATCTAGAAGGAGGGGGGTCGTTGGGGTCTGCACCGCACCCCATCCCCTCCATTGGAAAATTCAAATTTCTTAAATTTACATAGTAAAATTATATACCGACAATATGCCTCAGACCCTCCCCGGCAAACTTAAATATCCCACAGACCCCCCCAGGAATACATTTCTGGATCTGCACATGTTACCTAGTATATGTTTTAAAAAAATGATTGTAACTCAATCTAATACATATATGTATTTTTCTTTCCCACAGGACTTAAAAGATACCTTAGCGCAGGAGTTAGACTTTGTAAATGAGGGGAAAAATTCTGAGAGATGTCAGAGAGATTTAAGTCATCTTAAATATGTATATGTGCCAAAAGTTCACTGGGACAAGACCTCAACTGTACGTACAAATGAATTACAAATTTGGTTTATTGAAATTAGGGTTAACATTTTCTTCCCGTCCACTAATCTATCATGATTGCTGTCCACATTTTTCTCTGCTTTGCTTTTGACCATCTTAATGGTTGGGGCATGATATCATGTAACATCCGTCGACTTCTAGCGTAAGTAAATGAAAACAAGTGTTTGATCTGTTGGATTTGTTATTTCCAGAGGGTGCTAACTGCAGAGTTCATTGATGGGTGCAAGATTAGCAACAAAGATGCCATAAAGAAGATGGGGCTTTCATTATATGATGTAAGTTAGTAAAATATATACAGTAATGTAAATCCACAAAAACGCATGCTTTAATGCTATACCCGGTAGGTTAGCAGCAACAATGTACATGCACCCCTTAATTATTCCTTCTCCTGAATTAAAATAACAGAGCTTAAACTCATGTACAAAATACACATCTGTGCATGTTAAAGTGTAATTTATGAGTGTACATTGCCTTACACATACAAAATGATTCTAGAATTTTGTTTTCTGAAGGTTGACCAGAAGTTGTGCCGGGCGTTTGCGGATCAGATATTCCTGTCTGGATTTGTACACGCAGATCCACATCCAGGAAATGGTAAAAAAGTGTACACATATTTATTAGTTGCCCATTTCTCTTATTATGAAGGCTTTCTTTTATTTTGATACGCCTTTGCTGTAGTTTGTATGAAATGTGTCCATGATTATATTCCCTTGCAACAGAGTAGGAGGAGGAGATATAGTAAGGTGTTTGTGAGCTTGTCAAGCAATAGTGATTGCAAAACACAAGGATCGATATCACATATAAATGAATGTGTATATTGAGCTGTTTTTGTTTTGTTTTTGTTTTGTTTTCTATTTTGCAGCAAGTTAAGAAATAAATGGTTTTTGTTTTGGATTGGGATCATTAATACAGAAAAATTTTGACATTACCCCCTATTAAACAAAATATTACTCATATTCAAACACATTCAAAGTTTCAAACACATACATGTATTTAAGTGCCATAAATTCTTTTTTGTATATCCTTTACAGTGTTTATCAGAAAGGATGTGAAGGGTAGAGCCCAGCTAGTGTTACTTGACCACGGTCTGTACGACAAGCTGACACCAGATAACAGACAGTGTCTGTGTAATCTGTACAAGGCCATCGTACTCAACAAGGAAGAAAACATGCAGAAATTCTCCAAGGCCCTAGGAGTTGAGGGTAAATGATAACTAAGGACAAATATTTAGATCAGATATCTCTGGGTTTAATTTTCATATTGGGAAGGTGGGGGTGTAGGGTGTTCCTGTTTGAGAGTAGGGCAGATCTATACCGTCCGGTACATGAACATGTATTAATATTAGAAGGAGGATTTTGGTTGGTGGTCAAATACGGTACTAAAAGGCCCAAAACATCACAAAGACTGTTATCTCCATAATAGGATTTAGATTACACATATTCTTATATTTATTGTTTGTTAATTGCAATGAATATTCAAAAAGAATATATAATATATGATAATTTGATATACAAGTCAAGCTCTCACTGATAAATTATATACTTGTTAATGCGGGTATTTCAATTGTTTGATGCAATGCCATAAAAATTCTTTACTTTTGTTTTGAATATTTTTCGCCTTTTATATACTTTGATATACACTGTACTATATTTGATATACCGGTATAAAGGAAAAAAATCTATAGCTTGAAAGTTTAATTTTGCAGTACAAGGGAAATAACCTGTGTGAATGGGTTTAGACATAAGTGGCATGCATGTATTTTTCTAAAGTCAGTAAAATATACAATGTATCTGCCATGTTTGAATATGATAATATAATCTTACTAAGTACATTTAGTTATTATTTCTTTCTGCAAGTTAAAATATATCATATTTCATTTCAGATTAATGAAAAAAGTATACCAAACTTTTACACATGATGAGGCGCACCATCCATCATGAACTAATTTTCACTCCTGTTTACTTTTATAAGACTACCAGGTATTCTGTCTCCTCACCAAACAAGGCCGGGTGCAGTTTGACAAGGCCCCTCCTTTATTTCGACATAAAATTTTGTCCAAGAAGGAATTTTATGAGCTCTCACCGGAGGTTAAGGCTGAATGGTTGGAGGATTACCATGCTCTGCATGAGCGAATCCGTCTAGTGTTAAGACAGATGCCTACTGGTCTTTTCTTTATTTTTAGGTAAACCATAACAAACTTTCCCTCCTATGTAATTCCAAAAATGCCAGATTGAAGCAAATGAACTGTATACAACTTTATATCTTTGCCTTCTTTATTGTTTGAAATTTTTATGAATTAATAACTACCCATGGTATGCACTTCAAAAAAAATTTTGATCTTCCTTTTCTGATATTGAATACTTAATTTTCAGAGCAGTATTAAATTAACAAGTGTATTTACCCCTTGAAAATTGTAACTGTTACAAAAGTAAAGTTTTATACAGTATTTTATTTGGTGATTAAAAGCACTCTCTTTGTGTGTGTGGTTTTGCAATGCTGTAAATGTGGAAACAATACTGAGAGAATACTGTAAATAATTTACATGGATGGATATTTTCAAGCGTTGTTAATCATATGAATAAAAAAAAAATATTTTTTTGAGATTATTTATACCATAATTTAGTGTAGATTAGCCTTGAGCAGAATATACCATGTTTACAGTACGTTAACTTGTTTGTTTTAATTTTCACATCTCATTTTAGCTCTTATATTTGTGCAAATTAGTAAGCAAGGTCTCATATAAAGCCAGATTTACAGCAATGCAAAAACGAACTATTTTTCTTCTGGTATAATGAAATAAGCATTTGTTAAAATGGGTTTTCATTGAAAGTTTCAGGATTGCTTGGTGGAATTGCAGAGTCCCATTAGATTAATTAATAAGAGCAAGGAATTAGTTCATAAATGATGGATTTCAATGCTGTATATTTTAGATCACGATGTATTTTGTGAAATTCTTGTCCAGCGTCCTGTTAGTAGGTCGTCCACTTATTTGCCAAGTCACATGACCAAAGAAGATCTCAAACATATGCAATACATGGCACAGAAACATTTTGATAAAATCATGCAAGTCTTAAAAGACATGCCAAGGCCTATCATACTTATAATTAGGTTAGTTGTTACACTTATTTGCTTTATTCTGCGCTTTTTGCCCCCATTTTTTTGAATGCTTATTTCATTATATAAAGAGAAATTTAACTTGCATTATAAATATCCCAGTTGTGTGTTGTTTCATATTTCTTCAGCTTGTTTAGATGTACATGTATTTTGTACAATTTAAATTCTCTTAGTTTATATTAACAAAAATTAATAAAACTTAATCTTTAAATTTTACCTAAGATTTGAGTGCCAACATATTGTAAATCCACAATGTAATGAATTTATAAGATTTGCCAAGAAAACTTGCTTGCAAATTTTTGTAAAATTTTATGCAATATGCTTTACAATTATAATTGCATGTGTATTTTATCCAACATCCTATATTCCTAATATAACTTGGATATTTCTAGGAATATGAACACCATCAGGGCAATTTGTCAAGAACATGGTAATCTCATAGACAGATATGGGATTATGGCAAAAAGGTAAATTTAAGATTCAACTGTATTTTTATCTGCCCTGTTGCCCTGTTTTATTTTATAAAAACTGAGTAAACGAAAAAATTCCAATGGGCTCCAAAAATGGATTTCACTATGGAATTGAAAAAAAAAAACCCCCATATTATCAGACTACTGTTGTAACATAGTACTGGTACATAATACATGTATTAGATAGCTGATCAACTTGTTTTTAGAGACTCGAAAAATGTTTTGGATTTATTAACATTCTTTATTAAACAATTGCAATTACAAGAAACTGGTAACATTGATGCATTAAATAAAAATTTAAATATATGAATATCACTTATTTTTTTCAGTGCCATACGAGGGGCACGGAAGTTTGGTATACAGGATATCTCTTGGTCGGGAAGGATCAAGGCATGGCTGGAAATGATGAATTATGATTTCCGCATTAGGGCTGAAAATTTCAAGATATGGATAGGCATTGTTTATCTGCGTATTCTTGTCTGGTTAGGAAGGGTGCCATCTTTAGAAGAAATTCGATCCGTCATAGAAAAAGAACAGAAAAGGTATGATTATTTCAATTACGTCAGCAAAAGTCCAAATAATATGTTTATTTTAAATTTTAATAACTAAAGTAAAGATATAGAATAGTTCAGCAAATTTATATTAAACACATATATTTACATTTCATTTTAGGTTGAATCCAGTGTGAAACATCAACCATTATAGGAACAAAGGGACAAAAGTTTATGCATTTTATTTTTTTAAAGTGTGAATTTGGGAATTATTTCTTGTATACATACATTATAAGACTGCTGTACTTCTGATGTATGACTGAGTTATTTTTAGAAAAAATGTATATGAATATTTTATAATCCATGTTAAATCAGGGATAGAAATTACATGTTCTTGCGTGTCTTTGAAATGTCAGTAGACTGACAATTTACAAAACTGTTTAATAGTTACACATGAAATTACACACGAAAAAGCCACATGTCTATATAATTAGGTAAAATCCATTAACTCTAGCAAAATTGAATTCTTGAATACAAATACATGATTTGTTCTGCTGATATGAAAGAAAACTTTCCTTTTACAATGTATTGTGGGTAAATTCAGCTAAAGTGAAGTTCTACAATAAATCTAGAAGTTTTCCAATCAGGATGTAGACTTTGTAATTTATTTTTATCAAATTGTTTTAATGAAACAGATCGAGGCATATATTAAATTTATATTTATTCTGAATTTTTTTGGCTATATCTTGTGATTACTTATAAATAAATTTTATCATGTTTATTTGTGCATTTTTAAATATTGGCCATGTTTGCATCAGTCTGGAA
Source organism: Magallana nippona (assembly GCA_033439105.1). Lineage (NCBI taxonomy): Eukaryota > Metazoa > Mollusca > Bivalvia > Ostreida > Ostreidae > Magallana > Magallana nippona. Next base: position 22,312,512 of record CM065922.1, read on the forward strand.
TATTTGTGCCGGTAGTTATGCTTTACAGACCAGTGCATGCTATAAGATGATATGTCATGTAAACAAAGTGATCATAAAACTTTTTATGATATTATAATTATAAAGTCCACATGCAGGCACTTGTTTCTGTAATGAAAGTGTATTCCATTTTATAACCTGATCATATGATGCACTATACAAAAACACATTATTACAGAAAAAAGTGCCAGTGTTAGAGTAAATGAAGCTGTGAGTGAATTGATTCTCTTTGAAGTGCCGATAATGAGGGTCTCGCATTCATTGATAAAATATTGCATGGGAATGTAAAAGCATACATACTATATTTAAGATAAATGATTCAAACATCTGGATACAGATTATGATGTATCGATAAAAAGCAATCCAGTCTACATGTATATCAGCGAGTTACATGATATGACATGATCAGTACAATAATACAGTAAGAAGAAAGTACTGTATATCATATTTATTGGATATAATTTCGGAAGTAATTACGTTGATTCGTCATTAATTTGGTCTTAATTTTTTGTCAAATAAAGTGATTTTAACTTCCTTTTGAGCGCTGTGGTCAGCATTAATCCAAATAGCTTTGAATGTTGTACTAACACCGAATCATTATGAAAATATGAATTAACTTGAACATTTTTAAAGGGGTACTACTAAACAGAGAACTCTAGAGAACTTTAGAGAACTCTAGAGAACTCTAGTGTTTTTTAAATAATTAATGAGTTAAAATTATTTTTTTGTATGTATTTCAGTAAGGATACATGTTTTATTAATTTTTTATCGAAAGAATTTTTATAAAAAATGGATATAAACTCATTATACAGGATTTTTGCTATTTCAATGATCGATTCTATATTTTCAGAATATCGATCCCGATCATTTATCCGAACATAATACATATGAATGTTTTAAAAAGGAAATCTCAGAATTTAAATGAAAAAAAAAATCGTAGAACTCTTGGCCATTCAAAATGTGAATGTTTCCAGACCCCACGACGTGGACGTGGTTCTACTTCAGGGTCCATATTTTTTTTATTTTTTTTTTTTTATTTTTTTAATTAGTTTTTTTTTTTTTTTTGTATTTGATTTTGATTTTGTTTTTTGATTTTTTTGTTTACTTTTTTTGGAGGGAGGGGCTGTATATTATTTGTTATATTGTAGGTTAATATTTAAAATTATGTAAGTTCAGAAATTTAAATTAGTTGAATTTAAATTGTAGAACTCTTGGCCATTCATAATGAATGTTTCCAGACCCCACGACGTGGACGTGGTTCTACTTCAGAGTCCATTTTTTTTTTTTTTTTTTTTAATATATTTTTTTTTTTTTTGGTTTGTTTATGTCTTTTTTTTTTATCTTCTCAACTTCTTTTTGTTTATTCTCTTTTCTATTATACTCTCATTTTCTTCGTTACCGTTTTTGTCTTGCATGACTTCACTCTTTTTGTTTGTCCTGGCTTTTTTGCTATATTTGACACTTTTGGAATTGTCAAACTCCCGTCGGATGAGGTGATAGATGCTGTAGGTAACAGGAAATTCAAAAGTCTGAAAAGACGTCTCTGTCTCTGCTCTTCGGTTAAATTTATCCATACTTCGTTGGGAACCTTCAAAATTTCAGCTTGAACCGAGATCTTAAAATCTCCCCTAGAATGCAACGCATCACGAATGTTCCGGGTCTGTAATACATCAAGTTCTCGTAAGAGATCTATTAAAGCCGGGAGTTTCATTATTTTCCAATCTGTTTTTAATTTAATAATGTTGTTGTAGGACTCGTTGTTGTTGTTTGTCCATAGTTTTGGGATAGTAAAGTTTGACTGCTTCCTTTGATCATAAATTTCGCGCCTTATCTTTGCCAAAAAAGAGTTTAAATATGGAATATTGTTTTCTTTAATTTCGTTTTCTTTTTCTTCGTATGACGCATCGCATTCCAGGGTAAGAAGTCCTGATGTTCTGCAAAAAATCGCGTTGATAATGGGCTGGATTTCTGGATGAGCAAGAACATTTTTCAGATTGTGAATTAAGTTTTCTTTCAAATGTCGCGTGCAGAGTGTGTGAATGGCAGTAGGAAAGCATGTCTTGATTGCATTTGATAGTGCTTTTTCTCCGTCTGTTCCAATTATTTTGATAGAATATAGTCTGCTTTACGGAGCAAGTCAGTGTTTTAGTTGTTTTATATTTTGTACACATTTTTACCTTTTAAGATAATGTACAATTGGAACCACAATTAGAATTGAAGGTTTTACAATGGAAATACTGATATCTTGAGCTCTTGCAGCACCCCAACCCCCCATACAGTCCGGATCTTGCATCTATGGATTTATTTCCTTATCTAAAGTCGAAACGATTTTCGGACCTAAATGATCTACGATATGACACAAAAGACATTATTCAAAAATTTGACAAATAATGGTGTGAACATGCGTTTTATAAATGGATTAATGGCATGAATAGTGTGTGAACTAAAAGGTGTTATTTTGAAAAAGCGCAACAAGTTAAATTGCCTGTCAATAGTTTGACGTCGTGGAAATACGAAAGGGTGCTCCGAATTCAATGCAAAATAAAACACGCTGTATCTTTTGATAACAACTTCGAAATCATATGATTGATTGCAGACTTATTTTCCATTGGTAGTCTTTTAATGAAACATGCGTCATCCTACAAAGAACACAGTAATTTTGCCGTAAATCACTTGTCCGCGAACTTTTCTAACAACCATCGTACAGATATAATATACTAATCTAAAACACCAAATAATGAAATGAAAATAAAAAGTTTTCGTTCTGGGAATGTTTGCAGTTGTAATGCAAGACAAATCCAAAATAACCTCTTACTACATTTTCGGTATCTATAATCTCAAAGGAGCGTGATATCATTTACGCTATTTTTCCTAACAAATTTTTTTTATTTCATTTAGAAGTAATTTCAGCATTTATTTTGACAGATTCTATATGTGGGGCAATTGTGCAGATTCTTATTTATATTTACAAGGCAAATTCAAAATATGCAATTTACATATTCCCCAATGTTAGTAAGGGGGCCTAGCACGTTAGTCTCCTTTCTTTGTAATACCCGGCTGGGAGTTAGGACATATGTGCAATGGGTGAAGACTTCATATAACATATACAGTTATATTGCAGTCTCCCCCGAATGTCCAGCATTAACTCCTCCCAGAAGCCCCCGAAGGAACTCAGACACAGATATGAAAGGAGGTGTATATACATGTGAAAGTAAATAAAGACATGTACTTAGTTGTCACCGTTAGGTATCCGTACATGTTATACTATACCTGGGCAATTCGTAAATTTGCTGAGATTAGATCTAGATATACTCAATTTTCCATTTATTAAAAATAAATATATGAAAAATTAAACTTTGTAAAAGTTTACATTTTAAGAAAATTATAAGCGGAAATTTAGGAAACAAAATTACGAATTGCTTTTCCCGACATCAAATCTGCACTGAAAAAAAATTGCATAGTAAATACCTTTATTCAAATTTTATTCAAAATTTAATTACCTCATTATTGATGAATAATGAAAAATCAGCTTAACGTATACTATAAGTAAGGAAAAACTGACATCGTAGATGCGAAAATCTACACTTTTTATACTGACTGGTTCTTTCATCTTCCTGATGATGAGACGATAATGACGAATTTTAGCAAATTTTCCTTTGATGTTATCCATGGCTTGGTGTAAAAGAAAACCAAGTTCGCTGTCCCCTGTAAACAAGTAATAATTAAAAATTTAGAGATCAAGCACAGAAACGCCGATTATTAGTTATAATGGTTCATACGGCTTGTATATAATTGCATCGTGTTTATTTAAAATGGGCGGGAAGGTTTTAATTCCGACCAGATAAAAGGCAATTAATGTTATGAGCATTTAATTTCTAGTTACGTTTAATAAAAAACATGAATATACATAAAACAATAAACCCTCTTTTTTTTCAATTATTGCCGGAAAATAAAATTACTAAGATATTCATATATATAAGACAAAGTGATAATTAATTATTAAATACACATTGATCAACATATTTTTCCTATTGTCAATATTTGATTTTATTTCACCTTTATCTTTATTGTCGTTATTGTTATTTGTTTTTTTTTTTTTTTGGATATGTCATCTAATCAAGCGTTTTTCCATCCTATCGTATCTCAATAAAAAGCTATTTGCGGCGGTGTTATTTACATCGGGATCGATGTTTAGATATTACTTCGCCGAAGTATTTTTTCTTTTTTTTCAAGAATCCAGTTAATAAAATTATTTTTTTTAAATTAATTATGGTACAGTATGTGTTACTTTATTCTAAAACACACAAAAATGACATTTATAGGCTTTATTTATTTATATAATCTTAGAGTTCTCTAGAGTTCTTTAGAGTTCTCTGTTTAGTAAACTTAGTTTTTAAAGATGAAAATAAATGTTAAATAAAATTCAATTATCGTATTTCAAGAACCACGTGCATTTTAAAAGAATACGAGACAGACTTCATCAGCTGTTCATTGACTTGAGCCATGATCCGTTTTGAATCCTATGTTTGTTTTCATATGCATGCTATTTTGATTGTTTATGGTCCCAAATCAATATTAACGAATAATCGGGCGACATAGTTGTAATTTTATGGGACTGTAATTGTATGTCCCATACGAGAAACAGTTATGAACATTGTTAGACTCCGAAACCTTCTACATATTAATTTCTCGAGAAAATCATCCGAAGGAATGATAATATTAACAAAAAATACGAAAATAAGATTCTTATAAAAATAATGTTTTCATTGATTATCATTTTGCTGTGAATTCATATGCAAAGTTGTTAAATATTTGATTAACTTAACGAAGCAAACAATTTTCCGAAATCGACATTTTTGTACGATAAAATACCGGCTTAACTCAAACAACAGTATATATAGTCATCCAGAGTTGATAAGGAAATAAAAATACGGAAACAATTGTTCATTTATCGATAAAACAATGCAAGAAAACGAACAGTTTTTCGACGATTTTCTTGTTTCTCGTACAGCGGCGTTGACCCCGTGACGTCACACTTCATCTCGAGCCAAATCGGCTTGATTCAAAAATCGTTCAGGTGTGAAATCGGGTTTTCCCCAAATATCTCGCAAAGTACTTATGCGATTGCAGTAAAAATTTCAGGATGATGTTTTTTCACATAGATCTCCATAATATCAAAATTGACCGGCATTGCACTTACAAAAAAAATTTAAAAAGCTTTAATTTGGATATATACTTTATTTAAACAATGAACTTTCCAGCCAATCAACATTAATAATGTATAATGATGGACAAAAACTGTGTTACATAAAGATGACAACATTCAATTTTAGAGAGAAATGTAAAAAAAAATTAGATAAAATAGGTACAACTATATTCTAGACAAAAACATAGAATTATATAAATATTTTTAAGACCTGATTAACATATATCTGAAAGATTCTCATGAAAGATTCTGTGAATTTTTGTAGTGTATATGCAAGTTAAACTACAAGAGGCTAGAGCCATGCATAATTATGACAATAAGGTGGGTTTTTTTTTTTTTATCCCAGAATTGAGTTTCTTCTATATGCTTTATAGAACATTGAAACTACATTTTCACCTTACATACAACCATATATTCTATTAATATAAAATGAATGCCTTAATATTTTAGTACCAGATATCCCATAATGCAATATGTAAATAGTGTTGGGTTAAAAGGATGATGTTATAAAATACCGGTTATTTGCATCAACAGATTTCACAAGCTCTTGTGTAGCAGCAGTATCACCCAATACCAGTTTAAACTTGAAATTGCTTCAAGTGGAATAAAACCCATCTAAAGAAGAGAAATTATAAACTAAACATTTTAGTACAGTCATTACAATAATTATCGTCAGAAACCCATGGTCGGTCTCGCTTCTCTTACCTCAAGAGAAGCGAGACCGACCGTGGGTTTCCGACGATGTACAATAATCAGAAAAAATTATTTCCTCAATTTATGGATAATGAATTTAAAATCTGACATGCACAGATCATTTCAATCCAATTTTTAGTGCTTCACACATCAGCTTTTTTTTTTTTTTCTTTTTTTTTTTTTTAGATTTTTGTTTGATACCAAGAGATTATTTACATGTATTTGCAAGAATATTATTGTAAGAAAGCCCCCCCCCCCCCCCCTCAAAAAAAAAAGAACCCCCAATCTCCATACTAAATGGACTATCTGTTTTATAAACCTGCATGGTCTAATTTAATGTTGGATTCTGGATGTAACTATAAACATTTTACAGTTGTATAATGCAATTAAATGTGTATTAATTTCAGTATTGCTATGGTTCTCGACCTGAAATTGATCTGCTTGCTGACAATACAAAGCAAATATGAACAAAAGAAACTTGCATTGTCTCTTTTCAACTGAAACATACTAGTAACTGGGAGATTTGTTTTTATTTTATTTTTTTTGGTCCACAAACAATGCTATTTGTTAGAGTTTTCATACTATTTTCATTTCATTTTTCATCAACTTGCACCTAATTTTTTTTTCAGCACTATCATTGAATCATTTTAATGGCAAGTTCAATTTATTTCTATGCACTAAAAATCTGACTATACATCCTATCCTAAAGAAAAACAGAAATTACTTGTACATGTACTTGTATGTGTATTCAACAGAAATGAATTCAATTACAGGAAACAGCCACAGAAATTGTAAATATACATGATAAATCTAGTAAATTATTGCTAATGAGATACAATATGCCAGAAAAGCATGAAATGTTTATTTCTGGAGTTGTTGTTGCTCAGACAGATCAGGATTTGAGGTTGAACACGAGCATCAAGAACTGTTCATATCCAATCTGTATCCAACCATCCTGGTCCGTGTCATAGAATCGGAAAGCACTAGTCAGAGTCTGCAAATACAGGGTAAGGAAATTGTAATGGACTCAGATGACAGTATTCTCTCATCAGTTATAAACATGTGTACTAGTGTATACAATTAAATGGATATACCTGTACTTTTGGTACTGAACTTATAAGCAATCAACTTTTTTTGGAAATGGGCATGGAGTGATGTACTGCAAATGGTTTGCTGGCATATTTACCATGATGTGCTGATTCACATTATGCTAAGTGTGCCAGCAGAGCAATTGCACATAGCCTAGAACAATACCATGTTCATTACTGTTTTATTTTAGCCCCATTTCACAACTGTGAATAGAGGGGGAACTGTTTACAGTATTAAATTTGAATTTTCAAGAATATCAAACTGATGAAATTAGAACGCATTTTGTATATGTGTAAGGGTGATAACGTGAAAATCAAATACATGTACTGATATTAAAGGTAAATAGTAGCAGACTGAAACTTATTTAAACTTGCTCACAGAATAACAGAGAAGACCCTATCTCTATTATTGATCTTGATTACATTCAATAATTACCGATAAGTCAGTCAATATGTAATGTATGTATATAAGCAAGTTTGAAATAATATTGGAAAAAAAAATGTGAATTTTGTTGAAAAACCACTGACCTGGAGTACCACACAACATTGGATGAAATCATCAAAAGCCACAGTGCCCCGCCCTTGTCTGTCAAACTTCCTGATCAGTATTTCGTAGAATTTGTCTGACAGTCTGTAACCTACAGAAAAGAAAATGGCAAAATGCACACCAAATATTCACATCATAAAGCAGTTTCAAATTATTGCTGAGAAAATGTGTGAATAATGTGTTGACAAAGTCATTGTTGTAAAAGCTGGCAACTGAACTACCAGTCTACGTGCTAGTTTCCTGTCTTACCAACTTTTTTTCCTGGTATGAATAGGAAACACACAGTTTATTTATGTATATAGGCCTTTAATGGAGGAGGCCAATTAATAGGGAGAATACTGTGACTTACCAAAGCTAGTCAGAGCATTTTTAAGCTCATTTCTGTCAATAGAACCAGAATTATCTCTGTCATAACCCCTGAAAGTATTCTGCCAGTCTGTGACATATTTCCAGAGGGAGGAAAATTCCTGGAAATTTATTGTTCCACTATTGTCTTTGTCAAACATTCCTGTAAAACCAAATGTATTTGAAATTCCTTTCCATTTCTATTAAGGCCAAAGCTGATATCATATTGGTTTATAAGGCAACCTAGCCAATATTTGTGGAAAAATTTGAGAAAAGTAAAGATTGGTCAACTTTGGTAATTAAATTGGTTGATCATCATCGCAATGTTAACTGCTGAACTCGAATGATAGCATTTAAGTAAGCAATGACTGATCTAAATGTACACAAAGAATTAAATAACTTACCAATCATAAGCCGAACAGTTTCTGGATTAAATGGGGTCCAGGTACCTAATACAATAAACTTCAAATTAATATTCTTTTTAAACACTGATGGCTGCATCAAAATGATGTTAATAATATAATGTATCAGTTTATAACATTAATAACAACCAGTGAAATGCACAAGAAATATTTTGGACACCTATGCCCCCATTTAGCATTCATGTAAATGTAAATAAACATCATTGGTTTTTGAAAACAGCAGTACAAGTGGTGACCTTCTGACCTTATCACCTTCATGTCTGTATCATATATCATATCCATTACTAACTGTTCATCTTCAAAAAATCCTCAATATCAATTTCATTCCATTCATTCAGTAATGCCCTTGAAACATGTCAGATTTGTATTGATGTAAATGAATTAAAAGTTGCAATTAGCAATATGATTAGTGTGCTATGATCTTTATCTTAAAGAAATGGAGATCATTGATGACACAAGTACTGAAAATATATTAGGCATAACATTTTGAGTATATTGACATACCAAACTGAAAGGGCAGACAAATGTAAAGAAATACAATGAATATTTCACCTTTCATACAAATTCAGTAAATTCACAACAATAAAGATAAGGTAATATATTTTTAACTGCCATACATAGCATTGGTAAGCACCTTTAAATTTGAAACTGTTGTAAAAATTATAAAATTTTATTCATATTCTGCACACTAAATTAAATTAGTAGAAAATTTTAAAAGATGTTGGTTCCATCATATACTGTGATGAGCAGATGATTAAAAAAAGTTTTTTGAGAGAACTTGGTGTTAATTTGTTAATCATGGTGCTTACCATTAGATAGAGCTTGCTGTAGTTCTGATGCTGAAATTGCACCGCTTTGATCTTTATCTATCCTAGAAGGATAAACTTTGGCTTAACACCATGCAACATGCATTTATAGGGGAAACACAAACAGTGGATTCTCAGTGTCTTCAATTTTGATCAAAAATTAGATATTCAAAATTTCCCCAATATTCAAACTCTGAGCATTGTGCAACAATACTCTAATACACTGTAAAATATGACAATTTAATTTCTACATATTGTTTTTTAAATCAATGCTATATCCAATAACATGCAACAGCCAGGTAAATGTTCTAGGTAATATAGAATACTGAGTTTCTTTAATTTTGTCATATTAAACATTTACAGTTCATCTTGAATATCCTTGAAATATATTTTACATGTATATATACTCTTTAGAATCAGTGTTTGGAAATTGGCTAACATAAAAGATAGACTAGATTTGGATCACATAACATCCACTGTTTGTTCACCCCTTTTGAATACAATCTTACCATTGGATAATGCAGTTTGAAGTTCATTAACACTAATCTGACCACTGCGATCTTTATCAACTCTAGAAAATAAGATTAGTGTCCATATACATGTATCTGTATATTTGACACAATACTTTTATACAGGTATATATATATCATGTAAGACTTGTATCCCTGGCAATCAATTGGCGTATGATGTAGACTCAAATTTGAGGTATTTTGTTGATTGTTGAAACTGCAAAATGTAACAAGCAGCATGCACATAAGATATATGTGAGATAAATACTTAAAGTTTCTATTAAGAGTATGGTACATGGCGGTCATGTACATTGTGATCAAAATTATTATACATTTTTAACACATGACTTCATTTCAAAATTAGTCATCAAGCCGGTACTGTCCAACGCAGTAGATGTATATAAGAAGAAATTTAATAAGCGCAGTTTTAAAATATCCAATCCTACATGCCAAAAATTGAACTTTGTCGGATTTAAAATGAAATACACAAGGGAGTAGCTTTCTTCAGGAAGTTCGATTACGATAGATTCATTTTTCTGACACATTTCATTACCTCTGAAATATGCCCCATAGTAAATTAGGATCCGTCCCAGGAGGTCCTTGGGGTGGACCCTGCTGATAACCCTGTTGCTGTCCGTAGTATGCCATTTGTATCGCCTGAAAGTTCCTGCTAAAATTTGTTAGTGTCCAACGCTGTGTCACTTTCCTGTCAGGATTATTTCAGCATAACATTTTTAGCACAAAGTTTTTCTTTAGAGTAAGCGTACAGAAGACTCAATTTCTTTTTCGGATTACCTCGAACGTTGTCTACTAATTGGAAGTAAACGCCCGAAAACAAAGTCCTTAGCAAATCTGTAAACAATAATGGATTCCGTATTTTCATAAAGGTAGAAGCGTTTACTTTACTGTGTTCACTACGAACAATCAACACATGTTTATACAAATGTAGATTTGCTAAATTCATTATTCCAAATCAAAAATGATTAAAACTCTTTGGTTTACTTTATTTGATAAGTATATATCAGATATATGTAACGCTAAGTAGAAGTGTACGTTCACCGTGAAAACTTTTGTTTTTGAATTAGGAATACAACAACTAAATGACTATGCCAGGGGAGAGATTATTATATGGAGCTGTGGGGGAGCCCCAGAACACTACCGTATTGATGGAGACCATTTACAAGCTGAAACAGGAAATCCAGAAAAGCAATGCAGAGAAACAGGCCCTGGCAGAGCAACTAAACTGTCTCATTCTCTTAGTGAAAAGGTACATATGATTGTCATTACAGATGAGTCTGTAGGAAATAAATTGGTAAAAATAATTTTAATTCTTTTTTAGATTTTAAAACAAATATTATTTTTTGTTATAGTCTGTCCTAAGTCTGTCCTAAGTTACCGTTTCCATCACTTTTAACGAATTATAACAAAAATAAAATATACACATATCCGTCAAAGAAGTACAGTTGAAATCTATACAAAGGAAAAACTCCAAGATCAGTTCATTGACACATCATATGTTTTTTATCAAAGATTAACAAGAATGAAAACAAACTATCATCTGGGAATTTTTCATGTTGTTTACAATGCAAAATCCCCATAGACTTTTTAAATTTAGCCTCACAAGCTAGAGGGGTAGGTTTCAAACTAGAGATTTTGGGATTTGTTTATACTATTGAATGAATATCATTTGAACTCTGAGGTATTTATAAATATCAAATATTTTAAGGAAATGTGCTGCATAAGTATCTTGGGACAGAGATTAGTATAAAATGCAAATTATACAATAAATATCATATGAATTTTTTTTTAAACAGATCTTGGGATGGAGATCACAATGCTTCACTTCACTTAAGTAATATTGTAGGTAAGTACCAGGGGTATATTAATTTCGAGAGAGAGAGAGAGAGAGAGAGAGAGAGAGAGAGAGAGAGAGAGAGAGAGAGAGAGAATCATTTACAACCTGCATGCTTATTACTTCATTACGTCTTGAATGCACTAGTTATATAGTCCTTTGGTTTACAAAAATATAATCCTTTGGTTTACAAAAAATATGCCTTTATAATAAATTATGAAATTAATTTTTGAGATATTTTCAATTTCATTGTATTCAAAATCATCTGCATGTGTATTGTAACTTGTTTATACATGCATGTTCTTGTTTCATTTAGCTCATAATTGACTATGAGGTATTTGAAATTGAAATTAATTTTTTTGCAGGTGTTCCACCACCAAATTTCCATCACCCAAATAGCCCTGAGGGTATGACTACAAACACGCCTGTACCAGAGAATGAAAGGGTAGGATTCTATGAAAATATTTTAGGAGTTAGATATTCAAGTGAATACTCTTCTTTGTCTTTTTCATTAGCTATTTCTCACAAAAAGAGAGGCATTCAATGATCTACATAGAAAAGGCGAAAGTTCCTTCCAATTTGTCATATCATGATATAGAATTCTGTTTGGGATATAATTTTCTAGACTAAGGCTGTCCAGTTATGGGAGCGTTTAGCTATCAAACTTCTGGAACAAGATAACATGAAGATCCAACAGGAGATTCATCATCGTCAGCAGCTGTATATGGAGCGACGACAGATGTACATGGATGAACTCCTGGAATCACATAAAAAGGAAATGTCTCAGCTCCCTGCCTCTCGCAGCAAGAAAAGTTTGGAAGAAGTTGACAAAAAGTTTATGAAAGTTTACAATAAGGTACAGATCTACCAGTATCCTGCATTTTTTGATTTGAATTAAATTAAAATTGTGGTCACTAACACAATCAACTAAACATTCGATAAGTATAAATTTTGAATGTTTTTATACAGGGTTCTAATATCAATAGACCTTCTAGTGGAACGAGCACAACACATACTCGAGCAAAGAGCGCAGTCACCAGAACTAGAAAAGACAGCTCAAATGGAATTGAGTTAACCATAAACGACATCCTCCATCCAGAGCATGCTCATCTAAGACAAGAGACTAACACTGTGTGTAAAATTTGAACAGTTTATACAAAGATTTTTATTAGATTGATACCATTAATGAATACATTTCCATGCCACATAAGTTTCATTGGATTGAATACATATTTTTTTTTAATCTTCTGAGCAGGCCTTCTCAGGACTGTACAAGTTGGACAAGGAGAATACTAGGCACCAGTCCCACAGTCAACTGGACTATGATGACCCAGACAGATACAAACCCGCTGTAAATGGCACACCATTACTAGCTATCCTTAGTTATATGAATTTAATTTGATACATAGAAACTGTCAAATTTTTAAAAAATTGAGAGAAAACACCTAAATTAACAATAATTTTCATTGATCTTAACAAGAGATAAAACCCTTCATACACCAAAGCTTACTGAATAAATTTAAAGTATTTTAAATTGGGGCACAAAAATATCATTTTTCATATTTATAATCTCATTCTTAATATTTTGCATTTTGAGTATGCTCTCTTTAATGTCTCTTTTACAGGGTAACCTCTTTGACTTAGATTCAGTGTTTGGACCAGACAACCAAGTACCAGCTTCCAAGCGACCAATCAGTGCATTCCTTCCTAATGGCTTAGAGAGACAGAAACAGAGGCCAAAGAGTGCAGGAGGTTTGTCAATTAGCTGGTATAAAACTTTGCTATATCCAAGATTTCACTATATCTGTGTTCATACCATGGTAAACAAGTTTTACTGTATAATGTTTATTCAACTTGTGTGTTATTTTGCCCAGAAGCATTGGCACAAGGGATAAAAATCATGTCCTTATCATTATTTCATTGGGATTTACCTGGTATACAATGAAAATAAATTGGGATTTCCGGGTAATAAAATTGAGTATTAAATCAATTACCCGTAGATAAATGTATTAGTTTTAGTCTCAAGAGGAAGCAATAGATATTCTTTAACGACCTGTATTGTAGAGAGGTTCATGAAATGACACAAACTCAAAACAATAATGAAATTCATCTAGAAGTGGTAATGACATGCCTGCTTTTATTTCATTCAAGTTTATTGATGAGCAAAATATAATTCAAGATCCATCATTAAACATTTAAATTAAAGATCTGAAGCCCTCTTCTGCTATTGCTAATGCAATTTTGGTTTCCTGTCATGTTAATTTTAATTTTAAAATTGTAAGATTCTATCTTGTTTTTGACAAACAATACTTGGAAAAACAAAGTCAAAAATTTATTAAAACTTTATATTTATGAATACTTGTACCAAGTCCAAAGTTTATGAGAATTTCATGAATTTACATTTCACTAATAGTCAAAAGTTTAATAGCATACATAACTTTGAACTGGAACCAAATAAGTACTTTATGTACTTGAGAACTATTATACTTCATCACTTAGAGAATTTATTCTATAACATGCATTAAAAATCATGTTTTTCTACAGATTCAAAAAATCAATATACGAGGGCTGTTTGGAAATTATTGAGACATTTATTTTTACTCCCTTCAGAAAAAAGATAAATCATTGAAAATTCACCAGAAAGTAAACCAGGAGCCCTTTTATTAAATTGAAAATTTTGAAGTTAAGGACATCATTTATTCATTCCTGGTAAGTTAACAAACTTGCATACATCCACTGACCCGGCACAACCAAGTGAAACTTGCACAAAAGTTAGTCACAATAAATAGCAAAATAAACATATATAATTTGATTTATTTTCATCATTAATTGTAGGTCTATCAACACTTAAAATGTAAATGTTTAATTAAACTCCGAGTTTGGGCCTGCTTCGTTGGTTAGAAAGGGAAATATTTGTGTTGTCTCAATAATTTCCGAACAACCCTCGTATAAGGTACCCCCATAATCTAATATTCAATGGACCAACTGCATGAGTACATGTATTCCATCAATACTGTTATTTTACAGCAATTCTATTCTACAATCCAGTTAATGTGAATCTATTAATTTGCTTTATGATGCATTTACTGGTATATAATTGGCTTCATGTGAATTGCACATTTATTCTTCAAACAAAAGAAAATAAAAATTGTATCATTACTGGAACATTTGTCCTAAACATATGATTATTTAGGTAAAATGGGTCTTAATTTTATGGCCAAGAAAAGACTATTAAACGTTATGTGCATGTTATATATTGCTTTTACCAATCAAGTCATGTATATCTATATATCTAAATTTGTTTATTTGGACAGATACCATACAGACTGTATCACAGTATCAGTATATTTGAGCATTTCACAAGATTAGAAAATACAGTCAAACTTCGTTATCTCGAACTAGATGGGACTGTTTTAAAAACTTCGAGATCTCCGAGTATTCGAGTTATCGATGGTAAAATACTTGAAAAATAATGGTTTGGACTTACAAATGACTTCGACATATCCATTGTATTCGAGATATCAGTGTTTGAGATATAGAAGTTTAACTGTACATCTAAAACAAACATTTGGAAAATTATCAATTTTTTATTATTTATTTTCCAACAGTATTTCTCACTCAGAAGCATGAGAGACAGATAAAGTATGATACAACAAGACCAGTGTCGGGGAAACCCTCAGAGAAAAAGAACATCCAGAGAAGGAAGTCTGCAGGCCCAAAACTATCAGGGGGCCCACCTCAGAGAGAACACGAGTATCTGAACCAAGTGCATGTAGATGCAGCAGACAGCAAAGAGGAAGGGTCTCCTAGCAACACTCCTACCCAGCAGTATGAGGAGGAGGAGGAGTCAGATGAGGACCAGCAACCAATCAGAATCAAGATGAAGGCACACCCAAAACGCCCACAACATGTGGATAAGTTTTGTAATGATCTGCAGGAAATGGAGGAGATGGAAAATGAATTCAAGAAAAACACGATAGCTCTGCAAAAGAAACTGGGCATTGGTGATACAGGGATGATTTTTTAGTTTGTAGACAAGAACTTAGTAGTCCTTTTGAATATACTGCCATTAATAACTAAACTGCTGGAAATGTTGTATTAACATTTTTATTTGTAATTGATGTTTTTTGATAGATTGTCCAGTACTAGTATGCTTTTTCCATTCCAAATGCAGGACAACTGCATTAAGTGTTTTACACCATGAAATGACATTTTTCATGGCTTTAAGATGTGTAATTAAGAGCACTATAGTTCACTAATAATAACCGTTAAATATTGACCAGCTGTGTTAAATGGTTTTTTTAAAATGGTGTACATACATGTGTAACATAATTGTTGATTTAATTTCGCTTCCATTTCATTTCTGGTGTATTAAATTCTTCTTCTTTAAATTGATTTATTGTGTTACCTATGACATTTACAAGATACAACAAACTAACTGTTGAACTGAGTGATATTCTAATCTTTAAGTTAGTAATAAAAAACAAACACTTGATTAGAGAACATTTTGGTTTATTATATTCCACCATCATAACACTTAGTCATATAAAAGAATTGAGTACATGTACATGTATATGCTGTATTTTGGTAGAAAATTTGAAGTTTTTCACTTTCATACTTCAATAATTATCCTAAGTTTGCATCAAATTCATAAAATCAGTGATTGGTTGTACTAGCTAAAATGATGCACACAGATACACATGTATGGTTTCGCCGCATTAATGGACACTCATGTATATCCTTATTCTTCTGATGAGGTCTACACAATCAATTAAGGAACTGGATTGAAAAGCATTTGATCAGATGGTACAATATGTAGGGTCAAGTTCAAACACGCAAACAGTGGATGTGGGTTTTCTTCATAACTGAAGATCTTCAGTACAATTATGTAGGCCCCCTGTATGAAATAGATCATCCAAGTTTTTAGAAGACTGTCACTGAATATTTAGCAGCTATATCTAGATATACAACTGCTTTTCATATTTCATGATGAATTTTAGGATTTTCCCCAATCTCAAAAGATATTAGAGGATGAAAAATACATAAATGTACAGAAACTTGCACAAAAACCGAATCTCTTCATTTATTCCAGGAAATTTATAAATGAATAAAAAAAAACAAAAACAAAACAAAACAAACAAACAAACTTACGACTGGCAATCTGTTCAAATCGCCGTATCTGTATTGAAACGCATGAGTGGCTGTTAAAGAGAAAATAGGTTTTTAACTATTGTCAGTTGCATGAAAAATATTTTGATCAAATATTCAACGGTATGAGGTTGACCTTAGAAAAGGACATGCAGACATGTTAGCTCGATTTTCTTAAGGTATGAAGAATTTTAAAAATAGTCGTCTAATACTAGCAATACAAGTACTAACCAAAAAATATGGAAAAATAACGGAAGAAAAGGCCAAAAAAAAAAAACAAAAAACACAGCGCCGAAAATTGACGTAGTATGGTTTTAAAGAACAATATAATTTATGATGTTTTAAAGTACAGACTAAAGTTGGCTTGTAAGAAACTGGCTGAGGATTAAGAGGTTATTATCATAGTTTATAAATACTTCCGTGATTTACTACCTCCTTGCTTCAAGGGACATGTTATAATCGGTACCACTTTTTTGAAATCATCGCAAGAGATATCTTGAACCACGGAGAAAATTGGATCAGAGCTGCCTTCCATGTACACATCTACATCGGCTTGACCCTTGTCGAAGTTTATTGCTGTTTAACGAACAAAAATAGATAAATTAACATTATTATTGCAGCTGAAATTATAACATACAGTTAACATACGCACGCAAGCCCCCCCCCCCCCCCCCCCCCCCCTTTTTGCATGAAATATATCTTACGATTTGTGATGTTGAAATATAACTGGACAAACTTATCCGGGTCAATAATTTTCGGTCTCCATGAAATGTTCAAATGAGCACCTTCTGGTCCTACGAAGAAAAAAAAACATGATGAATTCTATATCAAAATTCCAATTTCTAAATCATGGTAGTTTCTATGAATTCTCTCTTTTTTTTTCACTTGTGTCAATTAATTGCCATAACATATTTGCATTATGAAATCATTAATAAAATCATTTAAGAAATAAGACCTTTTTAATAGTTAATCTGCGTATTAAGATAAACTTCGGAATAATTTTAAAAAATTAGGAAACTAGTAAGCATTTAAGATAGAATGATACATTTAATTAAGTGGGTTCGGTGGTCGTGGCCATTTTAATGACTGTATTGATCTCCTTTAGAAGAGCTCTATATTAAAATGAAGGAAAATACCCAAATTTAAAAAATAAAATATATGGGTTTTTTCTTTGCTAAATAATAGTTTAGAGGTAATCAAAACATATTTTATAATTTTAGGAGATCTGATGGGTAATTTGTTGACCATCCAGCCTCCTTATAGCTGCAGGTCTGTAGCTCCCGGTCTGAAAAAATTCGGATGGACGATCTGGGAGCTACAGTGCCTCCCATAGTAAAAGCGTGCGATTACGGCGCACAAAAAACGGCGCTAGTTTTGGACTGATTAACCTTATTTCCACACAAATTCTGTCCATTAAATTTTTCAGGAAATTTACTACTGATATTGTCACTTTACTTGCCTCTGATATTCTTTTAAACACCATCAACAGCCGCGTAAAGTGAAGTGGTACAGTTTGCTTATATGTGAAAATGGCGACTCTCGATCTCGACGTAAATTAATATACTTCATTTTTCGAGGTCGGCTAGCATGTTTAAGAGAAAGTCTGAGGCAAGTAAAGTCACGATATCAGTAGAAAATTTCCTGAAAAATTTAATGGTACTAATTGTTTTCACAGAATTTGTGTGGAAATAAGGTTAATCAGTCCAAAATTAGCGCCGTTTTAGTGCGCCGTAAATCGCAGGTTTTTACAATGGGAGGCACTGTAGCTCCCAGGTCGTCCATCTGAATTTTTTCAGACCGGGAGCTACAGATCTGCAGCTAGCCTCTTAATGTACTATTGCTTACCACAAACGACGGCTGTTCCCGTGTTGTTATCGACTTTAAACTTTTTCTGAAAGCTAGCAGCATTTGATGCGTCCGCAGGCAGCGAAGACCCAGCGGGTCTCTGTTCCTCGTTACTTCTCCCGCCAAATCGGACGATCTCCTTGATTAGGCGTCCCCTTCTCCCCTCCCCGTCCTCCTGGGTAAACGAGAGACTGACGAAGACAATGATGGAGGCCAAAAACTGCACAATTAGGCTGTTCATTGTGAAGTCAAGCAAAACTAGAATGGAGGAATATAACTCACGACTTGTAAATAAATCCCTATATTTTGACTTCCTGGTGTTGACACTTGATTGTGACGCCTTCCTATTTTCTAGAAGTTGATTTTGGGGGTCAGATTAACTTCAATTTTCATTCAAGAAAATCTGTATAGTTTAATTAGAAGAGGTATAGGCTGTGCAACATTTTGAATTGTGTTGAGAAACATGAAATTTGATGCTTTCAACAGTAATTGAAAAAAACCATCCTGTATGGGTAAAAAATAGTCCTTGTGTTGTATCAATGTTACCAGAGAGGGATGGACAGGCACTTGCCATAATGCAATTTCAACCCCAACATTAGCATTATACAACATCAACCATTAATAAGAGGTAGTGATTTGTAAGTCCCGGTTACCTAAAGAAGAAGCCACGAAAGAAACCCAGAAAATTGTTAAACATGTTTTGACTTTTGAGAATAATTCCATTTTGAAACGAGAAAATACTTCCTTGTGTTTGATATGTTATGTTTCCGTAAACTCCTCTGTAAACTGTTTGAAATGACTATAATTGTTTCACTCTGCAGAAAGGAAATTATCGGTATGTACAGAACAATGCACGTCACCAAAGAAAAAACAATATTAAGGAAATATATAGAAAGACTGCGTTAACAACAGTCAACTGTTTGAGGAATTTACAGGTTGACCGAAAACAATCAGAAAAAAAAATGTATTCATCTGCCTGGAAATTCAGAAAATGAAGTTGGAAAAAACAAACAAACAAAAAACTAATAACAGCAACAACTGGAAAACACCACAGCTATGCAAAATAAACTTGACTTTGGTGGCATTGGTTTCCATGTTATGTTGGCAAAAGTCCCTTTAAAATGTTCTACCTTTAATTATACAGAACAACTAAAATATGGTCTGTGGTAGCTTATTGTATTCTCTCTTATAAATTTTGTGTCATCGATGACACAGACCAGACTGAAGTGATTTTCTACCCATAGTATTTGTACTGTGCAAGTATACTTAAGAGAAAACGACGGAGTTAGTCACGTGTTTTATAAAACACTTACATTGTTATCCTCATAACAAGTATCACTTCATACATTCACGTTTTGAAGCATTTCCTACATGTACATGCATATCTATTGTTACATAATTGTCTGTTTGTCCAGGTTTTGTCACATTCTTATTCCTAATTAGTAATATCATGAAAACAATTTAATCCAAAAAACGAAAATTAAATTCACTCAAACGATGTGACTAAATTATGCGATTGCGTCTAAATTCTTCGGTTGGTTATATATATGTCCACCTAGTACTGATGGTTTATTTACATTGATTTAGTCAAAACAACTCAAACAGGCTAACAGTGGAGTGTGTGTCATATGTTCAATGGTGTAAGATCCCTGTACGAAAAAGTTTGATTTAAATATACATTCCTTAATTTCAGGAATTGTTTAAATGTTGACTTTTTCTTTGGAGAACGGAAATGATGGTTGTCAACTTTCTCTATTTTCAAGACCATTAAATAAAACGAACGGATATCAACTAAACGGTACTGATACTTTATTATATAACATTCATAGTCACTTTAAAGTTGCTGAATTACTAGTGGGTGTATACACATCATTAAGGAGTTAATCATCTTCGAAAGATTTACTTGAACAGCGACATAATCTGGATCTGGATTGATGGAACAAACATATTAAATGACAGGCAAATGACTGTGCAATGTATATTACTGCATGTACCTACTTCTAGAGAATATTGTAAGATTCTTGCTATGACATAGTTTATGAGGAAGTAAACAACTGACACAGCACCTTTTTCATTATTTTAAAGACTTCTATAAATAATTTTTTTTTTAATTTTAGACAAAAATAACAAATGTAAACAAACGTTTATTTGCGACGCCTTTATTTAGCGATATACCCAATTTAATTGGTTAGCGACGACTTATTTTCGCGATCAAGATGTAGCTTTTGGAAATATAAATATATCACTCTGCAAACCTTTTTTTTAAAATTATCCATTTAAAGTCAGTTACAGTACCTTTGTTATTGTTATTGTCGATCGGTGCGTTGCATATTAGGAACAGCCAAATCTTCTATATATGGCTCATGTACAACAACTATTTGTCTGACGTGTCTCTCTCAACGTAGCTAAGTTTTTATTGATCACGAAAGAATTTTCACATAATAAATACAAAATGAGATACATTCAAATAATGAACACATTTCTTATATGTATTTGATTAACTTTGTCACTTAATGTCAAATAATGTTTAGTTTAGTTTAGCATTATTCAACATTAAGTGACAATGTTCGCTTTTTCTGATGGTTGAAGATGCTGAGCATCTTTTATATAAGTGTACGCTTGTACAAAATATTTCGAGGAAAATGAGTTTGTTCTTAGGTACTGAAATTACTTGGAAAATGTTGGCTTTATGATTTTACATTGAAATAAATACAAAAACAAACAAAATAAAATAATTTGCTGTCTTTCATTTCTTTTATAATTTATAGATATAAAAAATGGAATGTAGATTCGAAAAGAATTAAGTCAATTATGAATCTTAGAATTAAGGTGAAAAACTGTCTTTGCTCACAACATCTGATTCTTAAGAAAGCTTGTTTTAGAAGTAATGAAATTTATCTCGAAGCAGGCATTTATCTATAATTTTGTATTCTTGATATTGTTTGTCAATATCTTTGTATATATATTACTTAAAACTGTTTTGAATTATTATGTATCTGTGTTTTATTTTAAATAAAAGAGAAAAAAGTTAAATAATACTGCTGTCTTTCCTTTATTGTAATGCGAGTGTCAAATGTGAAATTGCATAAACCAAAGTGATATTTTAATATGTGGTGGGTCTACTGAAAATATCTTAATATTACAATAGATAAAGGATCGAGTCACCAGCAATTGTTTTATGGCACGCAAAATAAAATAACAAATAACAATTCATTCAAATTTTTATCATTATTTTTTATTTTATTTAACAACAAGGAAAACAAACACAGACGTTATCACATGTTTTATCTTTATAACATAAAAAATGTCATTTCATACAAACTCATAAAACTATGTCTTCTGAAACTATCAAATCCCAGTTTGTCAATATTATATCCACAGAATTTTCCAAACTCAACCTCAATTGATTTAATTATTTATCGTTAACAACAAGAAATATGTTACATTAGAACTGAGGGAAATGTTTGAGTAGATGAATGTTTCTGATGATGGAATGGCAACCACATATTTCTGCTAGACAACTTGTACCGTCATGTTCAAACAGGCAAACAGTGGATGAGGATTTCCCTCGTAGCTAACGATCTTAAGTGCGATGGTATACGTTCCCTGTACAAAAAATATCAATACATTTTATATTTATATTCCCAAAATTATAAACCACATATTAATATGTTCTTTTTTTAAATTCTAGTTTACTTCCGTTAACAATTGTGTATAAGGTTGATGAATCAACGAATTAAAATAACAAAGAGAATTTACTTTATTGAATCATGTGATTGCATTAATCAAATATTTAATCTTTTTGTTTGACTCTTTGCATAAATACAGCTAAGAAAACTAAAGATGTATAGAGCTTACAGGTGCAATCCCTTTTAATTTGTTGTATTCGAGAGAATGTACAAGTCTATCTGTAAAATAAAAAAAAAACCCAAATAATGTAGAAAAGAGTTAAAGCTGGTGCTCACATCTGATTCAATATTCATGTAAGACAACAGCAACTATAAATTTGAGCGATGTTAAAGAAAATGCAAGTTAAATTTACATACCTCCCTTTTTTAAAGGGCATTTAACAAACGGGGCAAGTTGGGCAATTTGACTGCAGGATATGTCTTGGTCCAAGGAGAACATCGGGTCACTGCTACCCTTTTGATACAACGCTAAGTGAGCCTGACCCTTGTCGAAGTCGATGGCTGATAACAGAAAGAAAAACTGTTACTGATCTTCATTTTTTGAAAACACACAATTTTACAAGATGAAAAGCATACATGAGAGATATCTTACGATTGGTGATGTCGAAATTAACCTTGATGGACTTGTGGGAGTCGACGACTTTCGGTTCCCATGTGATGTTAAAGTGAGCTCCTTTTGGTCCTACAAATGCAAAGTCGGGTTTAAAAATTGCATAAAACTTTCTCATTCTTTTTTTCTAATATTACTTTATAATAACTCTAATTGTATTTTTGAAAATTCATACGTTTTAAATAATAAACTCTTGCGTTCACACAAATTCAGAAATAATGTGGAAAAACAGTTTTGAGCAAAGTGAAAGTACATCGTGTTTGAATAAAGTGAACTAGAAGTAGAATGGTCCCCCTAATTATTGACCTACCACAAACGACGACTTTCCCAGGGTCGTTCTCAGTTTGGTCCAACCACTGTAGTCCGGACAGCGGCAACATTGTTTTCATCTTTCTCAAGCTAGCGGCATTGGATGCCTTTGTCAACAGCGAAGACAACGAGGTCCAAGAGAAATCATTGTCTTCTGGGATTTCAAAATTAGCAGTATCGCCTTCTCCTTCCCCTCTTCTCCCGCCAAATCGGACTATCTCCCTGACATTTATTTGTTTGTTGACCACGACATATTTTGGGAGTCCCCTTCCCTCTTCATTCTCTTGGGAGAATGCAAGACCGACGAAGACAATGATTGAGACCAAGAAATGTGCAGCTAGAGTTTTCATGATCAATTCCTGAAGGTAAAAATTGAACTGTATCTAAAAATGAATAATCAAATATATATACTTGTAATAACTATGATCACGTGCGATTTAATTGTTTTATCTTTTAAAGTACAAGTATCTCATTACGAAGATAAGCAATTCATAAAATGTAAAGGAAAAACCAATTGATCAACTTCAGTTACGTCTTTATGGTGCAAGCCCATTTATAAAAGCAATGATATTTTCCTGGATCTAATAATAAATTAACGATGCGTACTTTTACGAGGAAGAAGATATAGCGGCTTTTCCGATATTTTCGATACTTTTAAAGTACATGTACCCCTTTACTTTGTACATTGGAATAGGTCTCTTTAATGCTCTCTTCAACCCAGGAATTGAATTAATCGGTATTGTTTTGTGGGTTATTATTATTTTTTTTGGGGGGGGGGGGGGGTGCTATTGCTCGTCAGGAATAAAAGATCAAAATATGTAGTTTTAAATGTTCCTCTTATGTGTCAAGGACTTTAAATCCCGTGATTTCATAACAATTGGCTCGTCCACATGCAAAGCTTAAGAATAATTCTTTATATAACCCTTATATTCCCTTCAGATTCTTTTACATACCTAGTCAATGAAATATACAGATGTAGCTTAATATAACCGTCATTTTAAACATCACAATGCTTTAATATAGATCTGATTACATGTGGAAAAACATGAAATAAAGTACAAAACATTCTATTTATATCAATTTTGTGTTTTCGTTATTCGACATCTGTGATGTTTGAGCAATGGTGAATAAGCGAATCAACAACTCTAAGAACGCAAACCCGCTTCCACGAGTAATCAATTTTTATGCAGGCATAAGTTCCTCTTCGCTAGCCTGTAGAGGAGCAGAGTGGATCGTAAACCCTTGGCTAGCGAAGATGGCATAAGTTTTGTTAAATTGAGTTGATTATCACTTATTATATATGGATGGTAGTTGTTTATGAAACATTAAATAAAGTTAACTGCGGGACTCGTCTATTACGCCATGTGATGATCAGAATACTAGGTCTCCGTATCAAGAGGCGTGTACCACAGTCAACAGACGTGTTATTGCGATCTACACATCATCCTTGAAGAATTTGTTTAATTGCATTTGCAGATGAAATATTGCAAAATCATAACTTCTTATTTGACTTGGAATGCTACTCGGTCCAAAATGCTTAAATAGCAATGGAAGAATGTAATTTTTAAGGAAAAAAAACCCTATTGCACCAACTATAATTCGCGCGCGAGACAATTTCGCGAGTTCCTCATAATCGAAATATCTCTTTCCGCGAACAACTGAATCAATCAAGTTTTAAACAAAGTCGTCGTGTATAAGAGTTGGTATATAATCCAAAACGTTCTATCAATTAAAGAGGGTTAAATTCTAATACATACCAACCGTAAATTATTATGTTCAGACATTGCGCAAAGTGTTTTAAAGTGCTTTGATATACCAGTATTCACTTAAGCATTGAATCATTATTTTTTGAAAGATATAGTCTCATAACTGCAGCGGTGTGTGCATACAAATTGAATAACGCGCGTTAGCGCGTTACGAAAATTTGTATGCACACACCGCTGCAGTTATGAGACTATATCTTTTAAAAAATAATGATTTAACGCTTATATTAACATTTTTTAACCTCTTGCGTTGTCGGCAAATGTGATTTATACCCTAAAATTCCTGTTTTATCCTAAGGGTAAGTTCATATAAATGGAAGAGCCACTGTAACAGCCACAAGCGTTAACTTTGATTTCCGCTTGTGACCTTGCATTTTACAGCGTTCAACGTTTGTGACCTCATAATAAAACTCGTCATTTTTACCTTTCAGTACCCTGTGTGTGTTACAGTGTTATACCTGCAGTAGCTTTCCACACACTTTACATGCAAAAAATATGTGGAATGTAAATATATACCCATGAAATTTTATAAGGAGAATTGTATACTGTAACTAATACCAGTGTTTCTAAAGTTAGGCTACATAACATTAAATTTTGTTTACTTATCATAAGTACACGAGTTCTCGCGAAGTTATCTACCCGAACATGTCGAATATATTGAAAACAAAAATCAGGTGTTTATTCAATAAGGACGCCCACTGAGAGAGAGAGAGAGAGAGAGAGAGAGAGAGAGAGAGAGAGAGAGAGAGAGAGAGAGAGAGAGAGAGAGTTTTAGATGATTTAGATCTTACCTAGGATTGAAGTAAGTGAGACGGACAAGGAAATGTTTTTAAAATACCTCATCGATATAAAACTTCCTGGTTAATTGGGGGATTTTTGGTAGAGAATTTTTGAACAGCCATTTAAATACTCGATTCAATGACACAGCACATTTACCTCAAACTATAGGTAATGTATTTGAGAGAGATTGAAATGTTGATAGTAAGGTAGTACGATATGTGCATCTACTGTGTAAAATGTAAAATTCTAAAGTTGTATTTCTGTATATCTACCAGTATCTTGCTATTTTTTATTTTTTTTTTTAGAAAATAATCCACCTCCCTCCAAAAAAAAAATATTCAAATTGAAGTGATCATTTTAGTAGCATGCATAACCTGTCAACATAAATCTCATGGATATTATTCTCTTGTGTAAAAGCACACATTAACATGCGGCAACAACCCCCAAATATAGACGTTTAGTATAAAAAAAAGAAAAACACAAACATTTCAGCTTTGAGTCATAATATCATTCGAGTATTTTTCAATATTTTCTGTTACAAGATTTGAAATACTTCAAAGCTGGCCATAATCATCTTCTATGTAACTCTTCTTTTAAGCAGGCCGCAGTGGAAAGCTTATCCATGTGATGCAAACGGTACAGACTTTTTTGTTATACCGGTAACAGACGGTAAACTAACTCTAAGACTAGTTTAAAATAATGGACTTGGGCGATATATAGAAAAAATAATTTCATCTAGTTATTTTAGAATGAACTGTGGTAATAACACAGTGCATTTTAGTATAGAATTTGTGGAAAAACAAATTAATTTTTTATATCAACGAAAAGTTCCTTAAGTAGCGTCTGTTGTACTGTGATTTGTTTTGTTCTGTATTTTAACTGTATCGACTTATTTAGAAGAAAAATTGTAACATGCATATCTATGTATGATAAAAAAAACGTGGCATAGTGGGCAACTGGGCAATAGACATTTGACCAGTACCCGATAGGTCACTGGTTCGAATCTCACTCATGGGGTTTTATCAGTTTAGCACCGCGACAGAAACTGTCAACTTTGACAACTTATGGTTCATAATTGACATGATTCAGCTTCCTTTTTTTTTTTTTTTTTGGTAGAGAAACCGTATACATCAACTGTTCTCCAAAAATATGTATCACTGAAATGTGACGGTAGTTAGTTCTAAAATGCTTAGTATTTTGCGGATAGTTTTGTGTTTGCGAAAGAAAAGTGAGGCTTTTGCCTCATTTGAATCAACCGCCATGTTTATCAAGGTCATTTATGTTGTCGCACCGTAAACAAACGGTTTAGGGGGACATATTGTGATGCTAGCTATCCAAATATATATATGACCAACACTGTCACTGCGAGTGATGACCTGGTCAATGAAAAAAAACCGAATAACATTTTTCTTCAAACTTACATATAAACGAGATTGATTCATAGTCAAAGACGATTTCAGTTCAAAGGATTAATTTTGATTTTAATTATATAAGACCTTGTTATAACCATGTTTAACTTAAATAAGCATCATTATGAATTTTCTGCAATATCAGAAAATGTTAGACCGTACGTACATTAACATTTTGTTTGGTCTTTTAAAATATTGAATCCAAACACAACACATAGCATTTTTGAATGAGCGGGTCCGAATAGGCAAGACCCTTTGTTCTACAGAAAATCATCAGAGAAATCGAATATAAAATGTGGTTGGGTGTTTAAAATTCTATTTTAAGAATAAAAAAAAACCAAGTAACATCAAAATTATAAATTAAGTTTCCTAATATAATTTACTAATTCAAGATTATTCGGATATTGAATCGAATGAGGTTTCAAGAGGGGCCTTAACATATTTACGTGAAAACCAATTAAATTTCGAAAGAAAGAAATATAAAGATAATTTTTAACAGTTTGTGAAATCATTGTTAAAAGAATCTAATATAACAGGGTTTTTTATTAACCATGACCACGATGTTCCGAGATATAATGGGCAATAAAGGTGGGTCAAATTTTACATAAAAAGATTAAAAAAAAATAAGATCGATCTAATTATTGAAAAAATACGAACACAAAGGTTGGTAAGCTTCAAGGATTTTTATATCCAGTCATCACACAAATTCAGAGTGACAGAAAACAAGGCGAGCACCAGCATCAACCAAGCGTTAAATATCATCATTTTTTTTTTTTTACAACGTACAATGTATTTTGTATTCACATTAACATTTTATTAAAATACAAATGTTCTGGTACATAGGAATTCCGTTCCTTATTATCCAGTAACTATTTACCGTGTCAGTGTGGAAATATTGTATTCCAATCAGATGAAAATATTATTTTTTTTAAAGAACATAATTTCACCAAGCAATACAAAAAGACTGGTGTGGTATGCTTCAACATAGTAACATCTTTGCAAGAAGAAATGCTTAAACATTTTCTCTAGGAATGTCAACCAGTTTCATTATCCCCCTACCCTCTGTCATTATTCACAAGCTCTACCGATATATGTATGAAGGGAATCATATCGAACATAGATTAACACCTCTCTATCAACAGGCTTCATACGTACAGGTAAAAACAAAAATATATGAAAAAATGTCAACTTTTTACAAATGGCCAACTATTTCTGATGACGGATTGACAAACACATGTTTTGAAGGAACGATCTGTAGGGTTATATTCAAACAGGCGAACAGTGGATGTGGGTTTCCTTCATAACTGAAGATTTTTGCCACAACAGTATAAGATCCCTGTAAGTATAATAATTATAAGATGTTTAATTCGTATAAACTTTCAAAAATGATATATACCATGTTACAAGTGCTTACTTTTTATATATAGTGCTTTTAATCATTTTTTTCATAATCATTGATTTCAGAATCCGAATTCATGAAAGCTTGACCTATTGGACCGTTTTTTGAAAAATGAAGAAAACTAAAATCAGGTGAATACCATAAAAATGAACCAACCTCGGGTACCCTATTCAAATCACTGTACTGGAAAGAATAAGCATGTCTTCCTGGAAAATACAATTTTGGATAAATAATTTATATGGCAAAAAATAAAAAAATACAAGTCAAACAAATATATTAACTTCAGCTATGTTAAAAAGTAATCAATGCTTCATTTAATACCTCCTTTTTTCAACGGACATCCTATAAATGGGGCGACATGTCTGATGTCATCGCAAGCGATGTCTTGGTCCAGGGAGAAAATTGGATCGGGACTACCTTCCATATAGACATCTAAGTGGGCCAGACCCTTGTTGAAGTTGATAGCTGTTTAGCAGAATAACATTATTATTTATTCTTGGTTTTTACGCATAAGATTTCTAGCTTATTTTAAACATGGAAGAAACCTTACGATTGGTGATGTCGAAGAAAATTTTGACGGACTTCTGTGGGTCAATGACCTTTGGAACCCATGAAATGTTTAAGTGAGCACCTTTTGGTCCTACAATAATGAATGAAACCTGGTGTACTTTTCTTTGAATTCTCGAATGCATGGTTTATATGAAAATCCATCAAAAGGACTTATAAATATCAGAATAACAAGAATAAAGTTAGAAACAAAACCCATAAAACAACAGTCATTTCAATAGGACAATCCATCAATTAAATTACTGTTGTTGCGTACCGCAAACAATTGCTGTCCCTGTGTTGTTTTCTGCTTTATCTAACCTCTGCAAGCCAGACAACGGCAGCATGTCTTTCAGTTTCTTCAAACTAGCGGCATTATGGGCCTTTGTCAACAGTGAAGACAGCGAAGTAAGCGAAGAATCAAATAATCTGTTATCCTCTGGGACTTCAATTTTCGCGGCCACTCCTTTCACATCCCCTCTTCTCCCGCCAAATCGGATGATTTCCTTGATATTTATTTGTTTGTCGATCACAACATAGTTTGTGCCTGCTCTCACCTCTCCGTCCTCTAGGGAGAACGAAAGACTGACGAAGACAATGATGGAGACCAACACTTGTACCATTAATCTAATCATTATCGAAACCTACAAACGAAAATAAAAGAACACTTTCTGAAAAATTGAAAAAGGGGTATAATTTCCAAATCTAGACACCGTAAAATCGGTGAAACTCAAGCAATTTAATTTTGCTTTAAATGTATACTGTTGATGGTACTGGGAAAAACATTTTTAGGACCAAATATTTCAAAATTCCATGAATTTTACGTGATGTCTTGGTTTAATATATAGTTTTCTACATATCCTTTTTAGGTATTTGTTATAACCAAGTTTATCCCTACAAGATAAACAACGATATGTAGAAAGACTTTGATTTTTTTAATGATTAAAATCCGGATTTTTTTGGGTCCCTTCAAACCTTTTTGACCTTTATTTATCAAAACCTTTATACGCATGCGCATACTCATCTACTTCCTTTTTCCGCTGTATCAGAAATCTTATAA
Organism: Magallana nippona; assembly: GCA_033439105.1. Lineage (NCBI taxonomy): Eukaryota > Metazoa > Mollusca > Bivalvia > Ostreida > Ostreidae > Magallana > Magallana nippona. Next base: position 22,342,556 of record CM065922.1, read on the forward strand.
GCAATTATAGTCTTTTCGTAAAAATGTGTAATGGACACATGGATAAATCTTTCTAATTCATGTTTTATGACGTTTGTTATTTCTTTTTGTTGATCAGATTAAATTTGTTATAGCTAAGGTTTTTCTGTTCGTTATTGCATTACAATATCTTAAAAACTGTTATAAAATAGTATGATCAACATTATTTTAGATTAAGGTCCGGTTTCTTTAAAATCTAAAGACATGTTAAAATACTACACAAAACTGTGAGGATATTGAACCATGTGCCAAACATGCTTAGCATGCAAGAAATATTGTTTAAGAGGTTCGTTTTGGATTTGAATTTGGATTGAATTAAACATTTATCTTCTTATTTTCAATACAGTCGTACAAGAATTGGAAAGCCCATACTGACATGACGGCTTATTGCTATATTTGATCCTAAACACGTTGAATCTTTTTGCTGGTCATTATCATTATGACTAATCTCATGAAACAATGGCTACATAGCTATATTGACAATGAAAGCATCCCACTTTGTCATATAAATCTCAATGGTGATACCGGGTATGATGAAACAGCAGTTGTCAATGTTTTGTAGATAACAATGTTTGAATTTATATATAAAAAAAAGATAGCAATGGCGGAAACAAATTGAAATATCATTTCAATCATCAAAAGTTTATTTTTTTTCTTTAAACAATACCGGCGTTAACTTTACATTTTATACCACTGAGAGTTACTATCCCGAACTGAGTATGCCCTTTATTTCATTAATTAATATTAGGAAAATGAACTATCTGGTAAAGGTACATACATTTTCCATAACCTGTTTAAAGGGATATGGCCACAGTTCATTGGATAATAGAGAAGACAAAAAGTTCAATAAAAAGGTCAGCTTTGGTATTTCATAATATTTAACGGTAAATAACATTGTAGAATGTAATACTGAGTAAGAATTGTTTTTGAATAATTGAAAATGGCGTTTCATATCAAAATGGTACGTGTATACAGTATCTCATATTCTTCCAAACGAAATATAAACCGTTACTCAGATATAAACAATAAACAAAATACAAGATATTCTTAAGAAAGGTCCCCAAGAGAGAGAGAGAGAGAGAGAGAGAGAGAGAGAGAGAGAGAGAGAGAGAGAGAGAGAGAATACTCATTACCCATTTTTATGTTATATCTTACCTTTGATTGCAATTATGCATGGAGAACTAAGACTGGGTAGATCTTCTTATTTCCTCGACCCAGAGAGTTTTCAACTTCCTGGTTTGTGTCGGGGGTTATATTCTGGAGACTCCGTGTATAATACGAAGATTATTTAAATACCCGACTCTTCAATACCTTGTGTATACCGTAATGTTGTAGGGATTGATGATTTACAATTTGATTTTAAAATAATTTTTTTCATAATGTTTAAGGTAAAACAACCATTGACTTTTACTTGTCTACCAAATCGATGTTAAAAAATGTCTTACTTCGTTAAACAGAATCACAAATGACAGTAAGTGTCTGCCATTGCTTTCAAAAATATTTGTAGATAAACACGTTTTGTGCAAATCTATGTCATACGGTACTGAACTCGATCATTTAAAAATTTTAAGCGATACCAGTTTAGTTTTATAGGGGACATTATAAATCAGGGGTTTCCACATCTTGAATGACCTAAAATGTAAAACACCTGTGGAGAACCCAGAACCTGATTAGATTTCGTTCTTGGCAATAAACAGAGACACCTTACATGTTATCAGTGAGTTGCTAAATATAGCCATACACGGAAAATATACACCCTTCGTTAAATAAGGGGCCAAATGTACTTCTTGGGTTGATTTTTCAAACCGTTTAAGGTAATCAATTAATTAAACATATCACTAATTCAGTGTGTAATTGCTTTTCCAGGTGATGCTGTAAATGTTTGCATCTATATATACTTAACACACTACTCCAAATTGAAAACATTCAATTAAAACCTTTTTGTTTCATTTAACACGAACATTATTTAAGTTCCAAAACACGGGAACTTAACAAACATGTGAAAATATATGTATGAAAATATATAGGTATTTATTAGAAACAAATTACATGTATAGTAAATGTATATTATTTTTGTAAGGAAATAAATACCAAAGGTCAAAGGCATGTTTTGTTATTTAAGAAAAAATAGTCAGAGAGGAATCCACAATTTATATTTTGATATTTCTCGTTTAATTCTCAATTTTGATTTAATACGAACGGAATAAAACACATTTTATTTTTTTACACGAATTCTCACTTATTTTAAAAACTATTCAAATCAACATAAGAGCTATTGCCCCAAAAAATAAATAAAAAGGAGGAGGTCAGATGAAGTCACAATTACCTTAAGTGCTGTTATATATAGAAGTCGTTGATCAATTTCCCCCGCAAAATCCTCAAAAAAGTCTTGTTGTGTTGCAGTGGACCAAATATTGTTGATTTTAATAATAAATTCACTAAGTTCATTCCTTTCGAAACGTATTGTAATGTGAATTAAGAAGGAAAATATCGAGATAGTCTCCGAATTGGCATATTTAGTATTTATTCTAATATGTTTACATTTTCCACAATCTTTGTCTGTGATAACACTACGAATCGATTTTGTAATGTGTAGTCCAATACTTTTCATCAATGAATATTTTAATATTTAATTAATCGTACAATTGCTGAAAGTCATATAAGTAATAAGGAATCATTCTTTGAATATTGTGAGGTTGGATTTGATCATCGTGACCGTATTTGATAACCGCATAATATTCAAAGAATGATTCCTTTTTCCTTAAAAAGGGCGATTTATAAACCTTGACGGATATTTGCTTTCCGACACTTATTTGTGTCATTGTTTACGTACTAGACGTATATGAATATTTCAGAAGGAAAATCTAAGTTCAGTATTCGCTCTATTTAAGGGACTGGAGCAGGTCTTTACCTTTGTATTAGGTAATTTCATTGGTGGAAATTTCGGCGATGCTCTCCTTCTACGTTATTTCTTTTGCAAAAGACATAGAAAAGGGGTACTTAAACTTGCTCAATTATTTACTCTCAGAGCCGTATGATTGGTACCGTGACCAAAACAATGTCAATTTGTCCGTCCGTCTGTAAACGTTTACACGTTTTACTTCTTTTTTACAACCACTCGGCCATATCAAATTAAAGAAAGCATGCTTGTTGAAAGAATCTTTTTCGCAAGAACCACTGCATCAGAAATATGAGCATTTATATCAAAGCTTTTTTGTAAAGTGTTGATTATACATTGTTCAAGAAATATATATAGGAAAACTCTTTTAAAATATTTTCTCAAGAATTTCAATGGCACAATTCATGATATAACTGTAGAAGTATCCCGATATAGTATACAATCTACATTATTCATATCGTGACCCAAATTCCAATACCGAAGCCCCAGGAGGTTCAGAGTACATCATATCATAGAAATATGTAGAAAAAATGTTTTTAAAAAATCTCCTTAAAAAATTGCAATGCTACAATTTGTGATATTGTAATACGTGTACAAGCAGGCTAATGTATTGTTGAATATATATCGGCCAAATCTTTAAAAAATCTCCATAGAATATGAATGAAAGATGTAGTGTAGTTACAGATGGCCAAATATATCTGATCATGGACTAGAGATCACAGGTGCAGATGAAACAATGTGTAAAGTAAAGTTCAAACAGGCAAACAGAGGATGTGGGTTTCTTTCATAACTGACGAATTTTGCCACAATATTATAATATCCCTGTAAAAGAATTACAAGATGATTATATTTTCAAAATATTCTAAACCATGTAGCATTTATGTGTTCACACGATAAATTGCTTATTTTCACCCCAAAAAATTCTTCTTATAGATTAATTCTTCAGAAAACTAGAAACTAAAATCAAAATAAATTTTCGTAAAAGAACTTACATCGGGTATTCTTTCTAACTTGTTGTACCGGAAAGAAAATTTATGGACCTCTGTAAAACAGTTTTTGCACAAATAATTTTAATGACAATATCACAAGTCAAACAAACAAATTTACAAGAGCGATATCAATAAAAAAACACCAATGCATTATTTAATACCTCCTTTTTTCAATGGACATTCAATAATCGGGACCACACTTTTCATGTCAGTACAAGCAAAGTCTGTGGCCAATGAGAAAATTGGGTCCAGACTACCATCTATATAGACATCTAAGTGGACTTGTCCATTGTTGAAGTCAATAGCTGTATAGAAAATAACATATTTATGGAAATGCTTATTTTACGCATAAGTATTGCTTATTATTATAGATTAAAATTGAAGATATCTTACGATTGATGATGTCGATGAAAATCTTGACGGATTTGTTTGGATCAATCACCTTCGGTACCCATGAAATGTTTAGATGAGCACCTTCTGGTCCTATAAAGATAGATTAAACCTAATGTACAATTCAATGGAAATGTAAAACAACAAACAATTCATGAAAATCATTCGAAAATTTTGAGAAATTATATTTAAATTTCAAGAATTGTGGAAATAAACATATTATATTCAGGAAATTTCAATAGGACTATCCATCAATTAAATTACTGTTGTTACCTACCACAAACAAGGGCTGTCCCTGTGTTGTTTCCTGTTTTATCCAACCCTTGCAAGCCAGACAACGGCAACATTTTTTTCAAACTAGAGGCATTGTGAGTCTTTGCCAGCAAGTCCTTGTCCGCTGAGACTTTATTCTTAGCAGTCTCTCTTTTCACCTCGCCTCCTATCCCGCCAAATCGAATTATCTCCTTGATACTGAATTGTTTGTCAGTCCCAATATACTTTGAGCGTCCCCTTCCCTGTCTGTTCTCTTCGGAGAACGAGAAACTGACGACTACAATGATGGATACCAACAGTTGTATGGTTAGACTAGTCATCATGAAGTCCTGCAAACAAGCAAAAAAAATAAAATTTTCCAAAATAGTTGATTTCCAAGTTTGGACCCGAATGTCATTGACACATTGATCTTTAGAGTCAAATTTGAGTTTTCAAATAATACACTTGAAAGTAATGGAAAACCACTGTTAGGGCAAAATATTTCTTTAAAACAAATCGTTTATTTCTATATCTTAAATGTAATTTTCTTCCATTTCGTTTTATCAAATTTGAAAAAAATCTAAATTCTATGCTAGCATTCAGTATAAAGTGGTCATATGGAAAATTGTGTGCTGATACGTTCTATTCAATACGGGTTGTTCTGACTTTTTCAATCAAGACATACGTGACTCTTTAAATGTAAATAGTAATGCATTACGCCTTGGAATAACTTCATTTTGGTTCTAAAAATCATTCATTTTGACGTTAAGGTATTTTTTATATCACTTTAAGGCTTATTCAAATGATTTCGTTCTTAGGACACCGTACATTATATAGTTTTCTGTTTATTTATTGCATAAAACAACTTTTTCATTAAGTCTCAAAAGAGTAAGGTAGCGATTTTTTTTCAAAACTTAAGTTAATTTATTTATTAAAACATATCATTTGCACATGCGGTGCAAAACAATATTTACAAATATATACATAATACAATGTGACGCAATTAAAAGTATATCGACATTAAAATGAACTTTTCCATATTTTTTAAACTATATTTTGAATCACCTTAAAGGTCTTACGCAAGGAAATAGCAATTGTAGTTCTATATATATAGAGACAATTTCTTTTCTTTCTTCCTTTTCTGGCACCTTATTTTAGGCGTACAGTATTGAATTTGGACTCATTTGCTAGGAAAATTATTACTTTAGTGGAATTGTGACACTGAATTAAATGGAACTTTTTTTTTAGATGCACATGATGCAACTTCCTGAATGGTGTGAAACCCACGTGTATTTGGGGGTAGGTATGTTTACTATCAATTATCTCTTTTAGAAGCCGCATTAGGCGTTATTTTTCTATTCTCAAATTTTTCTTGAAGCATTTAACAATAATTCCTCTTTCATGGATAATATGCTGAGAGTATAATTAATCAATTAACTTAATTAAAGCTATATAGTAACATATAGTGAAATTAATTCCTTGTGTGAGACCTTAAAGGACATACCGCATGTTTCTAAAATATGGGACATTTTACATTTTTTGCCTTCCTTGTGTATATATTAATTACTTCTAACAGTTTGTTTGCTGTAAAAAAGCGGTAATTAGCCATAATATCAATTCAATTCATAGCCCCGATCGTATAAAAACTCGTTAATTAGATAGGATGTCACGTGGTACGGTGACGTCACATGACCTTCTTCGAACAGCTGATTGTAAACAAATGTAGGATTAGCCATATCTTCTTTAAATCTTTGACATTTATTCACCATGTACGAAGTTTTTTTCGATGTTGACTAAATTAGAAGAATCTAATTATTCAGTCATACATGTTTAAGCCATCAATGCGGATAAAAAACGATGTTATAGCCGAATAAGTGACGATGAAGTCCGCGTGTAAACAATGTAAAAAAAAAAAACTCGACGAGAATTATAGCTTTAAAAAAAGGGTAACACATGTTTATTTTATTAAAATCTACAATAATAGTGTTTTTGGCGATCTTCAGGACTCAGAATGTTCATTGTTGTAAAACTGTGGTGCACAAGAAATTTGTTTTTTCGACCGTACTGTTCATGTCTTTCTATGATTCTTTATTCTTCTTGACCAAATATGGGCGGCGGGAAGGGTAGAAAAGACGTTAGTGCAAAACGTGTTTAGCTGCAGCATATCTTGTGATATGGTAAAACAGAAGGTTCAGAAGTGAAGTTGAAAGAAAAACCAAGAAAATATGGCAAAATTTATGTTTTTCTGCAGATAATATCGGTATAAAGTTTAAATTTGAAGCCATTGCGAGGAACATTCCCGAATCGCATTTTTTAAAAATAATAATAGTAATGTGAAAATATGAGAGAAGAGTGACATATTTACGGACCTTTCAAACAGAACTAAATATTTCAGGTAGTTAGTATTTCGTATGCCAATGTATGCCAATGTATGACACTGCGATAAGTAACATTATAAGATATTTTCGGATTACAGAACAATGGCATTTCTTTATAAAACATCTTTTTGAATCTACATCACATAATCTGAAAAAGCTGATGATACTGAGAAACATACAATCATAAAACAAGAGAGAGAGAGAGAGAGAGAGAGAGAGAGAGAGAGAGAGAGAGAGACTTTTTCTTACCTTCGATTTTAATAATGCATAATCTACTCGATGTAGATGATTTTTAACTTCCTGGTAAGTTTCGATGTCATCCGTGCATGACAATGCTATTTAAATACCCGACTCTTCAATACATTGTGTTTATTTGAAAGTTGTAGGAATAGATGACTATCATTGAAATTTCATATATTTTACGGATTTAACCGATATTTTGTTACCGAAGTACCGTCATACAACATGGCGATGACCAAATAACAAAATCGAAAAAAAAATCATGCGATTATTAAGTTTCTCATCAAGACGGTTCAAAGCTTTATGGCTCCTCCATGGCATCTGACCCTACCTCTATTTTTAAGAGGTCCGTATTTGATCTGCTCTTTTTTGTAATTTTCCTTTGGACTTTTGAATTGGAACACTGTTCGTTATCACCACATGCCATTCAAAACTTGTTAATTATAATAATCATTTAGCGATATAGCAATATATCAACAATTCATTTACTTTAATTCAAGTATTTTGAGAAAATTATACTGTAACACATATTTCTTAATTTGTGTAAAAAAACAATTTTTAAAAACAACCCCAAAACAAACAAAGATATTTAATTTAACAAATATTTCATTATGCAAATAAGTACATAATAGGATTGGACATCAGGCTATACCTATTTTAGTCCTCTCCCCAAAGATCAAAGTTACAACTGATATTTCGATTACATTTGAATTATATAAGTATAATAGGTATAGAATATAATGAGTCCATAATATAATATGAAACATGTTATTGCAGCATTAAAGAAGTTGGAATTCATGTAGGATTAAGAACAGAGAAAGAAAAATAAGAAACAAATTAATGGAAAAAAATAATAACAAAAATAAAGGTCATATAAACAATTGAAAATAAGAAAAATTATAATGATAATGAATATTACATATGAAGTATATAATAAAAATAAGGGGTATAAGATATTGAGTTCATGTATAGATATACTGAGGTAAAGTTTAGGATGATATTATGCAAAATTATTAATAACAGGTATTAATTGAAATATATTAATAATTAATATTATAAAAAGATATTTCTGCAATGTTAATCATCAAAATGAAACTAAAAGCTTTGAAACCAAATTCATTACACTTTAATGCATTTATTCAAAAAATGTATATCGTTTTTATGTTGCACGAAATTTTTATTCTAAACACGTGTAAATCATGAATGTTTTCTCCTTGAATGTTTATGGATTACCCATCGCCTTTAGACAGCAATAGAAATAAAAAGTTTGTTTTGTTGCATTTTGGTTAAACCAGATTCAATTATTCTTTTCAATATTATTTTTATCGTGATTTGAAATTTGTCTGCCGTGTCAATGATGAGCAAATTGAAACACCAAGATATAACTTATATAAAGATTATCAAAGTTTATTCTGTTTCATTATTATAACATATACAAGAATCTGAATAACATGTATCCGAATTTTTGTGTTATTTTCCTGTAGTCCGATGCAGAAGTATTTTTACCTGTAAGTGTTGGTATTGATATTTTTAGAATGAAGTCTCGATGTCAAAAAAAAATTAATTGATGGGTGAATTACAACGTTGAACATGAAGAAGTTACTTTTTGAAGGGAGTTTGTGAACGAGCATTCAATTTGTTGAGCTGCATAAAATGAATCGGAGCAAAATTCTCACTTTTGTTACAAATTAATTTATGTAATAATCTTGTATTCGAATTGATGGATTGGCAATCAACTAAGTTCCAAAAAATTGTCACATCTGTTACAAATGATCAAATACATATTGTCCTTTGATTGGTGATTTGGCAAGCATTTGATCTGTTTCTTCCACCCTTAAGGTGAAGTTCAGACAGGCAAACAGTGGATGGGGGTTAGTTTCGTAACTGATGATCTTCAACACTATTGTATAAGCCCCCTGTACAAAGAGGAGTATGACATTAATACATGTATTACTGCACCAATCAAAATAATCAAGTATTACTGAACATTGATATTATTATACCTTTGTCGTACTTCATTTAATTAATTTTTACACTTTTATTCAATCAACACACACTAATTAAAAAAAACCCGTAATCATCAAGTTAGAGTAAAAATAAACTTACGACAGGTACTCGACTTAAATCGCTGTATTTGAATGAAAATTTAATTCCATCTGGGGAAAAAAAGGAATTTTGTACAAAATAATGACAATGACAGAAACAATTAACGTTTATTGCATAAACTAACTACACATGCATTATATTGTTTAAGATTAAACTGTAGGAACCGAGTTATAGTTTAAATTTGAAAATAAAATGAAACGTTATAAGTCAATCTGCATAGTATAGCGAAAAACAACAAACAAACAGACAAACAAACAAACAAAACAAAAAATGGATATGAATTATATTTGCTTTAGAAAATAAATGTAAACAAACTCTGAGCTACGTGAAAATTCGTTTGCTTTATTTGATCAGATCAGATTTGAAATTGCTTTAAATTGCCCTCAAGCTGAAAAATGCCGGGTTTAACACACAGGAGATTCTTATTGACAAAAAAACCAAGCTCCTTTCAATCATTTTATTGTGGAGTCACCAATAATACGTTTTTTTCTATTGGGTTATTTTTCCTTTGACAATAAAAGCTTAAGATATATGGATTTATCAGACTTTATATATAAATAAAGTTATTCCAAACATCTGAAAAATGTCGAGAAATACATTCCTTTCAACGGAATAACTTAAAAAATCATGAAATTCAACGTAAGTAGCTTTAGTACGTACTTCCTTTTTTCAGAGGACATTTTATAAATGAAGTTATCTTTTCAATGTCAGTGCATGCGATGTCTTGGTCAATGGAGAAAACTGGGTCAGGGCTATCCTCCAGATACACATCGATGTGACCCTGGCCGTTGGCGAAATCAATAGCTATTTAACAAAAATAAACGATAATAAGTTTGTTTAAATCTTTAATATTGCTAAAAAAAATAGATTATTTGGTATGCCGTATCTTACGATTGACCATGTCCAAATAAACTTGGATCGACTTTTCTCTCTCGACGACTTTTGGTGTCCATGAAACGTTAAAGTGGGCCCCCTCTGGCCCTGTCAAAGAAATTTTAGACGAGAATTGAATTTCTTTTCTAAGTAAGTTATCATTTAAAAAATAAGTTGAAAAAATAATAGATTTTTTCAGTAAAAACCTTTATATGATATTTTAAAGATAAGAAATGGAAAAGAAATAATTAATATAATGATAGAATTGTCCTTCTAATTAGTTGCCTACCACAAACTATGGCGGTTCCTGTGTCCGATAGCTCTAAGCCCGACAATGGAAACATATATTTCATCTTCCTCAAATTAATAGCATTCGATACCCTCGTTAGCAGAGTAGTCAGTGATGATCCGTATTCCCCATTATCCTTGGGAACATCAAATTCTGAGACCTCTCCATTTGCATCGCCCCTTCTACCAAATCTTATAACCTCCTTAATATTGATCTTCTTGTCGACCACGACAAAGTTTGAGCGTCCCCTTCCCTCTCCGTCCTCCTGGGAGAACGAGAGACTGATGAAGACAATAATGGAAGCCAAACACTGTATTGCCAGACTTTTCATTGCCATGGACTGCAAGCACACATTAAAATGAATTTCCAGCTCCGAGGACACATTTATCTGATTTGTTTTCTTCCTGGTGTGAACACGTATCAAACGCATGCAATTCAATTGCTTTTCATTAAATGATTTCCCTAAATACGTTCTAAATTTCTCTGGGGTCAAAAATACAAAGTCTGCCATTAAGTTTCATTTAATTTCAGCAACAAGTTCCTATTGAGCATTGAAATATGTTTAAGAAAAATCATTTCAGAGAATAGTTACATGTATATAAGGGAATAGTTACATGTATATAAGAGAATTTACTTGTACATATGCGTTGTGTTTTACAAGAAGAATTATTTAATTTTTATTTATAATTTTCCAAAGAGAATTGATCGTCTATCTAAACCAAAACCACCAAGAAGCTTATCAGAATTGAATGCTTATTATGGCAAAAATTATCATTTTTGAGTAAAAGTTTTGATAATTTTTCCGTTTATTTAGCTGTATTGGGTTAATGAATTGAGGGGAAAGAAATGCCTTATTCGCGAAAAAGCATTAATTCATGAATTTGTTTCACAGTCGAATCGCAAATTTTTGAGTCATTAAAACGGATTTTGTGTCTAAATACGGTGATCTAAAATGCCTTTTATAAACTTGGAGAAAAATAAACGTCTGAAGTTATTTCAGTGGACTTAAAGTTGTGATTCATCATACGTAAAATGAGGAACTCTTAATATATTATTTCCTTGATTATCGCACCATTTCCGTAATATATCAGTGTAAGTGGGGGTGATTGATGACCTAGCGTCAAGGTCATGAAGTATTTTCTAGATTTAATTCCAAATTTCAATCATTCATAAAATGGATATTTATAATCAAATACACTTGAAATTTGTAGCTAGCAATAAAATATAGAGACAGATTTTAATAGCAGTCTAATTTTTCAATGTTTTGAATCGCAAGACAATAAAGCTATGTTTTGACTGTCCAAGATTCCTTCATGAGTCTTGGGCTTGGAAAACCGAAAAAAATACATAGTCACACAACAAATCATACAAAAGAATGAAAAATGAGAAAAAGAAGTATTTTTGCAAACAAAAAAAATGTCAAGATACAATGTAAGGTGTGTAATGTTGTAAAGTTTAAAGAATGAACAATGCATGACTGTCTCTCTAATAACATGATAGAAATTTCTAAAACATAGAGCAGAGCTATAGCGTCAAAACAATTTTTGATATTATTTTGAATTTGGTTGTACAATGTAACCATAATCGTTCATACCTCATAGAGATTTGTCACGCTCTCTTAACATGAATAATTTGATATGTAACATAAGTTACATATCGACCATACATATCGGTGTGCCTTTATTTCAATGAATACAAACACTGTTCTTATGAACACAGGGTACCATATTGATACCAATGTTTAACTATTTATCTCAGAAAAAGTGTAACAAAGACAAAGGTTTAAAATGATATTTTATTGGCGATATTGTGGGCACGGATGTTATTATTAACTACAAATCAAATATAAAGTTAAATCAAATATCAACAAGGGCAATGGACCTCCAAACAAAGAGCATTTCCCAAAAAGATTTGCATATAAAACACTACAGCTACACATACAAAAATATAGCTTAAAGTTCAAACAACACACAAGTCAACGTTCACATTTAGCACACACCAAATTCAAGTTTATCATGTAGAAAGCATTGAGCCTAGGAGGTGCAAATATCAAAGCCTGGTAATATTTACAAACAGATTGTCGCTTTTATGTCAGAATGCTACATCAGTGTGGGAAGCATACCATCCGTACCGTCCGAGAATGTTGATAACCTGAACAACAGCTGGTTTTTTGTGCAATACTATTTTATAAAATAAAGGCTAATTTACACCAACCTCATTTACTTATTTAACGAATCGTTAAATGAAATGGTTAACTACATAGGTGGGTCTAGATATTGTCATGCAATAAATTGGGGATAGTGCTGCACACTTCCTTCGATAAAAACCTTCAATTCAAAGCGGAATGGGATTGATACTATAGCTATTGGTATAAACTCTATTCAATGCAATATTATTCAATACAGAACAAGAGGCACTGAGCCAGCTAACAAATGATACCCCCACTAAGAAAATATAATTACACAGTATTGTTCTATTGAAAAGTAATGGATGCATCTCTTCTTCTTCCAGTGACATTGAACTTGAACAAATGACCAAAGCTCAAGGCCAGGACATATTTTCATATCACGGGCAATCTTTGTGTCAAGTTTTACTTCTGAACACTTTCCACTGCAAGATATGGCTTAGACAGGAATTATGCATTTTTGACAGTGACCTTGAACTTGCCCAAATGGCCTTGGGTTAAGATCATGACACACCCTCAGGTCATAAGCAATCTTTATGTGAATTAGGAACTTCCAATTTTTCTCCATAAGAAAGGTATAGACTGAACACAAATTATGCAATTCTCCTTCTAGTGAATACAATGAAAAATAAAATATAAAGAAATACAATAAAATACAATACCGTAAAATATAATACAATACAATACACAATAATATAATACAGTGCAAAGCAATACAAGACATTATAATACAATGCAATATAAAATGATTAATTATAATGCGATACAATAAAATACAATACTGTTAAATGTAATTTAATACATTACACAATATACAATGCAGTGCAAAACAATACAGTACAATGTAGTAAATGAAATCATTTCAAGGACATGATTAAACACATTGAATCAAGCAAACATTATTTCCATAACAGAAATATATTCTTTGCTATCTTGCTTCTTTTTAGATAGCACAAAAAAAATTATTTTCTGCAGAAGACTTTTTAAGTTCATATACAACTCATAAATTGAACTTCAAGGAAGCAGAGATAAGCACAAGGGATCATTAAGTCGTATACTAGCATACTGAATTTTGTCCCTTTAACATGCTCAAAACTTGGAATAACTTAAATGTCTTAATGTGGTATGGACACCTGTAGATATTATTGGGGAAAAGTCAAAACTTCCAAAGTTTTATAGATTTTAAATTTTACAATATTTGACTAAAACAAAAATATGTTTTAAATTTTTTGGAAATGTAATAAATGTAAAAGCCCCTGCGGGATTTGAACTCCAGACTTACGGATTCGTAGTTAAAGCTCCAACCGATTGCGCTATGCTGTTAAAATTTTGAGAAAGAAAAATTATAAAATTATACTTTATTTTATTAGTTTTTTGGATTGGAAGTACGTCACGATATGGAGGTGTCTCATACCAACTTAATGTAATGTGTTCTTTTATATGAAAGAAATACAAAAATTTATATTGAATAGGTATAAAACTTGCAGCTCGTTTTAAGCTTTGTTATACGTAAACTTGCCACCCTCACATCCTAAAAACCCTCTGTGTTTTGGTATCATTAAATAACAAAATATCTTCATACTAGTTTGCTTCTGTAATATCTTTATTTCAAATCTTTTAAACTTTATATTATTCAATATATTCCTTATATAAATTATATCACTACTGCCAGATTAATGAAACTTGGTTCCTCTCTGACTATTAGAAGTAAAAGCATTCGCACTGTTGATAATTGTATGTACTTGCTTGATGAAAGAAATAATTTTCTTGAGAAGAATACCGGTATGTATTGATTTTACCTAATTTATCTTTTATAAGGACCTTTTCTTGACCCATCAGGTTATGATTCAAACTTAAATTATGAAACTTATATTGATTTATAAAAGCTCTGATTTTCTGCCTTTTTATCATTTTTTAGAACAAAATAAATGTTATTTTCCTTTTGAAGAAGGTTTTGTTATTCATTTTAACAAAATCACGAAGTTTTGTATATTTATATAAGCAGAATTAGGAGATTCATGAAGTACTTTTATGATGTTGTCAATTTCTTATATAAAAGGATTTATTTACATGGGATACCAAATGTATTATTATGAAAAACAAATTCAGATTATTTTTGGATAGGTACTACTAATTAAAGAAAACAAAACGGGGTTTCCCCAAATTCGATAAATTTAAACTGAATAAAAAACAAAAATCTGTTTTAAAATGAAATATTTTGACATTGTCTTAATTACGGTGCTGAGTTGAAAAACATATACGTTGATGGCATAACCTGTACGGTAATATTCAGACACACAAAAAGCTCTTGGGGTTTCGGCAAGTAACTGTACACATTCAACACAATGGTGTAAGATCCCTGTAAGAAAAAATCGTATTTTAATAATAAAAACTATTAAGCATTAAATATGTTTATAAATACATATCCGATTTTCTATAAAAAAAAAAAAAAAAAGGTTTTTATAAGGGTGTTTTAACAATTACCAAAACGATTTTTTTACTATTTAATTATAAGGCATTAACAGGTTTTAAATGCGGCTTTTCTATATAATCCTGTATTTTTCAATGATGGAGGTTTTAACATATATCAAACAAAATCATTATTCACTGTTTGCATATTTACATGTGGGTTAAATACCAATATTTTCATTGACTAAAACTTACAACCGGCAATACTTGTAACTGGTTGAATTGCCAAGGCATTCTGTATCGAGCTGCAAATAAATGTTTTTCTATTAAACAAAAATGTTGATGAAATAATATTATTTTTTTAAAAAACACCACTTATTTCAATGAAGGTAAAGAATTATAATGTCATTAAAGATCAAGCTACGTACCTCCTTTTTTAAGAGGGCATAACAACTTTACAAACGGTATCATTTTAACAAAGTCATCACAAGCGATTTCTTGGTCCATTGAAAAAAGTCTGTCAGGACTACCTTCCAAATACACATCTACATGGGCTTTACCCTCGTTAAAGTCAATGACTGTTTAACAGATTAGAACATTTTACAAAATACGTTGTTTAAAAGAGAAATATGAATTTGAAATATCAAAATATTGTTTCAAATAAGCCTTACGAGGAGTGATGTCTAAATAAAGCTGGACGAACTTTTCTGGATCGATGATTTTTGGTTTCCATGTTATGTTAAATTTAGCATCTTTTGGTCCTTGAAGTAAAATTGTATTAATGAAAATATTTGTTTTTTTACAGAAAAATTCCAATTTGTTAATGACTTCTTTTTGTGGAATTTGCTTTTCATGCTCCAAATACCGTACTTATGATTTGCAATGAACGAAGTTAGTATTATGTATCCCTTCTTAAAACTAGATACAAATTGTTTGATATGTGGCTAATATATTACAGTATTACTTATTGATCCTAATCAAAGGATAAATACCCAAACATTTATAAATTTATGAATTAAATAGAAGCTGAAATTGTTATATATTCTCGTAATGAAACGCTTCATTTTTTTCTATGAACGTAAAATTAATGAATAGCGCTAGAAATAACAGGCACCACAAACAATTGCTCGTCCCGTGTTGTTGTCTGCTTCTTTATTCACTGGAGTTGGCGACAGAATTTTCGTCTTCCCCAAACTAACATCAGCTGATACCTTCATCGGCAAAAATGGCGTGAAGTTTTTCTGGTGAACTTTTCCCTGTGCATCGCCTCCTCTCTCACCGTATCGGATAGTCTCCTTCATACTGGCTGGTTTGTTGTCCAGGATATTTTGGAGTCTTTTTCGCTCTATTCCGTCTGTTTGGGAAAGCGAGAGACTGGCGAAAACAATAAGGAAAGCCAGCAGTTTTATGGTTAGACTTTTCTTTGTCAACGTCTGAAAGCAAGATTGTATGAAAATGGTCAATATTATGATATTTTGACTTCATGTTCTAGAAACTTAAGCACTAAAAAGCGTCATTATGAAACTTGATACCTTGATATTTTTTAAAGGAATTAATTTAGCTCAGTATATCCCCCCCCCCCCCCCCCCCCCCACAAAAGTTAATGTAAGGTTATTGTCAGCGATTGTCAGTCAATTTTTACTATTCATTTCATTATATTTACATTTGCAAATATGCTTCCTTATATGAACCTATAGAATAGCGAAAACGTTCAATTCTGTGTGAACGTTTCCGTGACGTCACAATGATAACCGCACGCGCTTATTGCTTGTCGCTTGGATTATTGTAAACATAAAATCTCGGTCATTTTAACAGTTCTGAACGATTTGTCTCTCTCAAACATAAATATAAGTAATAAACAGCAATGTTAAAAAGTTCACCGGGATATGAATTTGGTTGGTACGTGATCAAATCTACTGAGAAGCACTTCGGGCTTCACAGGATTTGATCACGTGACCAACCAACTTCATATCCCGGTGAACTTTTTAAATTGCTGTTTATTTCTTAATTGCATGTTGAAATTAAGACACAATTGATGGGTTCATATATAAAGTGGTTAGTGTTATCATCTATTATCGCTTCCAAAGTTGCGTTTCAATAAAAGAAGAAAGTGATAACCGTTGTCTAGCTTTATAAAGGATGGCCATATGCTTTATGCATAACACGTACATGTTGGACTTCATTGTGTTTTTAACGGAAAGATAACAATTACAAAATAACAATGTTTCTGTTTTGGTTTTTCATTGTCTCTGATCTAGACGTTTGGAAGATCTTCCATAAACGTGTTCGGTGTCTAAGAAAATGACCTAAAACACTATGCTGGATAGGTATGCCAGTGTCAAGGTGGCATTTTGCATCAGGCTAAGGCGCTGTTCTCAAAAATCATACATACCATATAAAAGACCGTTGTCTGTAGAATATATAACCACTTTGGTTAATATTGTATATCACATTACAGATGAGAGATTTTTTTTTTAAATTAGAATTAAAAAATTGCAGGAAAATGTTACTTAATCTTATTGGATAAACATTTCTCCTTCAAGACAAAAAAAATCAATCGGAATAAATTCACTACCAGTAGGATTTTAAATCCTATAGGATTAAATTCCGGTGGAAAAATTAAAGTTCTTTATACTAAAATTCTGTAAGAAATATTATTATCTCATAGGAAATAATAATTCTATAGGATTTTTTAAAATTTTCTAAATATCCCGTGGAACATGGTTTTTCTCCCTCTTGGGAATTTTCATTTCTTATTAGATTTTAATTTTTAAAGTTAAATATCTCACCTGTCAGGTAAAAAACACTAAGAATAAAAGTGGTCATATACTCTCTAGGCAATGGACTATACTATGGCTTAAGTGAATTTTTGTTTTTTGGAAACTGCAACTTAGATGGATGGAAAAATGTCAGAACTATCAGACACCGTGTTCTAATCAATTCTAATATGAATATACATGTAATAACCCAGAAGCCTTTTTGATATGGAAATATACAACCTCTTCAATGTGTCTCAATTAAGTATTTGAATAAGCTGCTGTAACCAACATTATCTGGGTGCTGTCTGACGCGGTGATCTTAAATAATAAGGAAAACAGGAATA
Organism: Magallana nippona; assembly: GCA_033439105.1. NCBI lineage: Eukaryota > Metazoa > Mollusca > Bivalvia > Ostreida > Ostreidae > Magallana > Magallana nippona. Next base: position 22,360,687 of record CM065922.1, read on the forward strand.
TTCAAAATATTTAAAATGTTTGATATCCTAACCACTGAATCGAAACTCTACAAAATGGCGGGTTTTTTTTTTGGTCTGCTTAGCGTAGAGACTGCAACAAAAAAAAAGTCAGACTGTTTAAAAGAGCACCTTGTTGTCAGAATTACAAATAATGACATAATACAATTATGGCTATGTTTCGTGCAGAGAGAGAGAGAGAGAGAGAGAGAGAGAGAGAGAGAGAGAGAGAGAGAGAGAGAGAGAGAGAGAGAGAGAGAGAGAGAGAGAGAAAGAGAGAGAGAGAGAAAGAGAGAGAGGGAGAGAGAAAGAGAAAGGGAGAGAGAGAGAAAGAGAGTGAGAATTTGAAAAAATTATGTTAAATCGAGCAAATGTCTTACCATGCTAGCAAGGTAGCCTGCTCTTTTATAAAAATTTTGCTTTAGGTGAGGAAAGGGTATAAATAGCTCATTTTGACTTTTAAAAAAATCTTCCTGGTTCTTTTAGGTTTCGCATGATTGCGTTCAAAGGTTACCTTGAAAAGAATTTAGACTCATTTGAGTAATTTTTAGAGTTTTAACAGTAAAAATCAAAGTTATGGAGGAAAAAGATCTTATTTATTAAAACAAATTTATTTATCAGTTGACAAGACGTTGTGTTTTCTGATAGCTTAACTTCTAGAGAGAAGAATATGATTGACAAAGAATGATGATCTAACAGAAAGTTATGAGTATGGTTATGTGGTCATTTATATATAAATATATATATATATATATATATATATATATATATATATATATATATATATACCCACGATATAGAAAAAAGAGTGGACGATAACACAATACATTACTGTTAGAATTTAAAATCCTCCAGAAGCTGAACAAATTTTGATGTCCTCAGTTCAAGCGAGCTAGAAAAGGCTACACGTTAAACATGAGAAAATATCGTCAATAATTGTAAATTTCCATCGGTACGTTACAACGACAGCACACCAATTGGTTCATATTATATGAAGATTTCCATGGTTTCAACTTGCCACGTCACAGCTAAATCTTTATTTCAATAATCTTCCCTAGGATTATAGATTAAAAACCAAAACCCCTGCATTCTTATTTAGTAAACAGTACAATGTCTTTAGGCTTCGTGTCATTTCATAAAGTTGAAATAAAACATTTGATTTCAAAGTATATGTCCCTCCACAAGAAATCCTGGATTAGGAACCACGTGTTATGATGTATCAATGTGTAGGGCGAAGTTCACAAAAGTAAATAGTGGTGAAGGATTTGCATCAAAACTGAGGATATTCATAATAATGGTATAAGACCCCTGTAAGAAATAAATTATGTATAACAACATTTTTTTTGCTTATAATTTAGAGAGATAATGATGAGGAAAAAATCTAGAATATGGATATTTCACAGAAACAAAACACCCACAAGTAACATGAATAACCTGCTGTATTGAATCGCAAATCTGATTGGCACTGTAATAAATATACAAAGATTATCTATTGCATTTTAATATTTTCAAACAATTATTAATCTGAGATATTTAAATAAAGGTCTACGTTTTATTTACATCCCTATATTTTTTAAAGGGCACTTTATAAAAGGATAGATGTATTTGTTTAAAGTAATCACAAGACACTTCTCGAATCACGGTGAACATTGGATATTAAGAGCTTCCTTTCAGATATACATCAAGCTTCCCTTGACCTTTGTCCAAGTATGTTGCTGTTATGCAAAACAAATTACATGAACTACAAACACTAACATTTTGGTAAGAATTGACTTTTTTAAATACATCGTCACAGAGGTGATTTTCAGATGCTCCTTTTTTCTCTCGAAGCGAAGAAAAGTTAATAGAAATTTGGACTTTTATTTAAGGACTAAGGAATTATTCGTTGAGTATTGTGAGGTGATAGAATCGGTCGGAGCGTAGTCAAATCATATACAGCTTGAAGAGCATATTGATAGATTTGACCACGCTCCGACCGAAATTATCACCTCATAATATTCAAAGAATGATTTCTCATTACTTATATTTATATAAATTTTATCAATTGCACAATTAAATATTAGAATATTGACATATTTGTGTTTTTCATTTCTTTCAGTTCTTTATGCAAACCCCGCTTGCGCCCAAACAATACGTCATTTGAATTTATTGGACTGTAAATACAAAATCGATTATTAGTGTTATCACAGACAAAAACACTGAAAAATGTAAATATTACTGAATCAATATCATGCTTTTGCTTACGACTGATGATGTCAAAGTATATTCTAACACACTTATACGGGTTAATGACTTTGGGTCTCCATGAAACGTTTCTGGTCCTATAAAAGGAAAAAATCTAATAATTTTTTTTTATTTCAACTTTAATAACTTTTCACATATGTATCTATAGAAAAATTATGTTATTTTTAAAATAATTCATTTCCCTGTGTTTCGATCCTTTTCCTACCAAGCTGCACGAAATTTTTATAAGTGACTATCTTGTTGACCATGACATAGCTTTGGGGATTCCGCCTTGCTCCTTCCTCATGAGAGACAGACTGACTCTTGAAAACAACGATGAATGCCAACATCTGTACCGATAGATCCATCATTGAAATACTGCAACCAAGAATGAAGCAACATAAACCTTTAGATTGTTAACTTAAATTTTGACCTCCTGGTATGCACAATCGCGATTGAAAGATACTAACTTGTTTTTTGCTTTGGAGTTTTACATTTACAGAAATCAATTTTCCTTTTCAAATACGGTTTTCGATTCAAGATTTCCAAATTAAGTATTTTTCCAAAACAAATGCCTGTATAAACCATAGGGAAAAGCTTCTCTCGTTCTTGTAATTTCTGGGGCTAAACTAACAAAACCTCTAAACAAAAGTGATACTGAAACAATGTAAAGCGTTAATTTAAGGTAATGCCAGTATTGTTTTTGTTTCAAGTTGTACATGATAGGGAGTGCATGATACCAAGAGGAAAAAACAGTTTTGAGACGGTGTAGATTGCACGTGCAAGGGAATTCGTCTGGAACTGCATCCGTCGTGTGCAGTACGAACGGTGTGTTTTTACCTTGCAGCCTACAGCGCGCCACAACCTTGTACATTGTACCCTCTACGCCAACATTTCCCCACTCCGTTCGTACTGCACACGACGGATACAGTTCCAGACGAATTCCCTAACATTGTAAAATCTACGTGGTCACAGTTTCCTCATAGAAAGTAATAAATAATGCAACAGATATTGTATATAAAAAAAAATTATGAAGGAATTTTTCAAATTTTTCCTCTGCGTTTCCGTCCAATATGTCGTATGATTGGTAACCACAACTGTTATATCCTCCCTGAATTATTCTTCAACAGGCTCTTTGATAATTTTTGGACTTTATGGTAAAACAGGGTGGTTGATTCTATTCAGGATGTCATTTATTTCCCCAAAGTACTGTTTACATACTTTTCAGCTGAAGAGATTGATACAATTGGCGTGTTAACCAATAATTTCAAGTTGAAACCCGTAATGGTGCAAGTCAAGCTTTCTGATATTCCCACGCACTTATCATCTATTTAATACATTTTGGATACCAATTATGACATGTCCCTAAAGCAGGTGATTATCATTAAAATACATTTCATGAGTTATAGCAATATTCTAAAGCCTTCAGCAACATGCACTCTATTCATTACACAAACATATCTTTATTCTAAGCTGTCTTTTGTTATATGTAACTTTTGTTTTAACCTGCCACCCTAGATGGAAATGACAACTAGTTCTTGTACTTTTACCCAATTACCTGAAAGTTTCGCGGATGATTATAAAAAAAACCATGATCATAACGATTTACGAGTACCGAATGCTGTTCTTCTTTCTCTTGTAAAGATTTTGAGAAAAATATTTGAATGATATAGTAAGTTTTGACAGATTTATATTTTATATATGGTAGAAATTTTCGTTATAACAAATTATACATGCCTGATGCCTGATTAATAAATTGCTCGTTTGGTGTTCAGTATTTGTAATACAGTTTTATCTCCAATTATATGTATGTTTTCTGTAAACGCTTTTATCTCATAAAGTACCGTAGAGAGAGAGAGAGAGAGAGAGAGAGAGAGAGAGAGAGAGAGAGAGAGAGAGAGAGAGAGAGAGAGAGAGAGAGAGAGAGAGAGAGTTATTTTACCACACGTTGTAAAAAATGTTCCTTGTTGCAATTATGATAACAGAGGTAGGGAAGTTTTATAGCAGTATTACCTGTTATAAACGTTCTAACGATAAAGAATTTAAAAGTTCCTTATTTGTTTTTGGGAGTTGTTCTTGCATTCGGAAATTTAATTTAGAACCTAAATACTAAGATATTCGGCTTGTTAATATCTTGTGAAAAGCCGAATTGACGTTTACTGTTTAAAAAGCTGATGACAATAATTGAAATAGTAGCTTGTTAGATATTAATAGAAAAATCATGGTTTTGTGAGGAAAAATCAAAAACGTTTTCAAGATAATAACATCATTCATCGTGTCACCGTCGCCAATGCATACCAGGCATCATGTCGAGTTTATCATGAAAAGTTCAAAATTAATCGATGTTTAAGTGTATAAATATATACATGGGTAGTTATTACTATTTTGTTTTAAATATCAATGAATAGCAATGAATATTTTGAGAATCAAAGGTTTTTATCAACATATGTGAAATGATAACTTGGTATAACTTATACGGCAATTATGTCGGTTGAATTTCCAACAAAAATTGAGATAAATGATTCATCGTGTCATCGTCGCCAATGCATACCAGGCATCATGTCGAGTTTATCATGAAAAGTTCAAAATTAAGGCAGATTAATTGGCCCTTATACCAAATTAATCTCATTTAATTGACGGAAGTACGTTTCAATATCGTTTAAAACTAATAGTGGAACGAATTGGTTATAATCCAAAAGGAAAAAGACTCATATCGGTACGAGTTAATTAATTAAGTACCACTTCCTTTTTCCGCCATCCAGCAACAGGGTGAGGCTGGAGATCTGCATCAAAATTATTATCGCAATCATCCGAAGGTTTTTTCACGCTACCTGGTCTCAACTATGCCGCCAGTTAGACAGACGATCACCTCACGCTCCAGAAAGGAGCGTGATCGTAATTTTGTTTCGCCGGGCAGAGGGCAAGGAAGGAGATCCAAGCGGACCACACACGAGGCGGGAAATCCCAGCAACACGAGACCACAACCCAGGGGAAACGGACCAATACTGCAACATCAACGTCCCCAGCCACAGTAACGGTGGCGGAATCAACCCACGAGGCTTACGAATACGAACCCACAGGACGTATGGAAGGCCAAGACGAGGAGACATCGAGCAACATCTCGGGGGAGTGTGACATTTTGCCCCCCACAGTAGATGCCTTAACGCACTATACAAACAATAGCGATTTCGCTGCCCCCCCCCCCCCCCCCCATTTAACATTTCGGATTACCAACCTGCTCAAACCCCCAGTTCCATAGATCCCATTAGCGCCCATGTTCCACTTAAAATTAAACAAAAAATTTGGGAGGTAAAATTTGTCGATCTATCCATACTATTAAAATCGGCGGGGGAAATCTCAGATCACTTAGATACACAAGGCCAAATACAAATACGCAACGGCACAATGTGCCTCGTGAAACATAAACCCCGCACCTTTTTGTCAATCGACAAATGGACTTCAGCCTTCATCATCTTCACAAGTATTATGCTAGAAAAATATAGATCTAGAGCCCAAGAATTTTTGAAATATATGATGGATATAAGATTGGCAGCCGACAGATCTGGGAATGGTTGGTTCACATATGATGAACAATATCGGCTTCGCAAAGCGTCAGACCCACACTCATCTTGGGGAATCATAAACTCTGAACTGTGGTTGATCCATGTCACTAACAATTACACCATGCAGGCCCAAGAAAAGCCCATTTCTCCCACACAAAATTTTTTCCCCCAACATAAACACCCCAATATACCAGCAGCTAAAAAAAGGTAAATTCAGCACCCAATCGTTACTGTTACGATTTTAATTCAGGCAAGTCATGCAAATTCTACCCAAATTGCAGGTTTGTTCACTCGTGCAATTCATATGGCGGATCACACCCCTCAGTCAAATGCAGGAATAGAAATACCCAATTCTAACCAGGATATCAACAGCTTGGGAAAAACTCCAATTGACGTCTACAAATTGTCTGCTTATCTACAAGGTTACAGTGCTAAATCTTTTCTCATAAATGGTTTCCTACATGGTTTTCAACTCCAGTACAATGGCCCTAGAATTTACAGGGAATCACAAAACTTAAAAAGTGCTATATTAAACCCCAGTATAGTGGAACACAAAATACATAAAGAACTCCTGCTCCAGAGGGTGGGGGGACCATTTGAATACCCACCATTCCCATCCCTTCAAATCTCACCATTAGGACTTGTCCCCAAAAAAGATGGAGATTTTAGACTCATCCATCACCTGTCCTTCCCAGAACATCAATCAATCAATTCCTTTATATATCCAGCTGCATGTTCAGTACACTACGCATCAGTGGATGACGCAGCAACCATCATTGCGACACTGGGGGCAGGTACTTTATTAGCTAAATCCGATATAAAATCTGCATTCCGGCTCATTCCTGTGGCCAAGAATGACTTTGATCTACTGGGGTTCAAATTCCAGGATAAATACTTTTTTGACAAAATGATGCCATTCGGTGCATCCATCAGCTGTGCAATCTGGGAGAAGTTCGCAACTGCATTACATTGGATCATTCAATCTAGCTCACGTAACCCCCATATTCTACACTATCTAGATGATTTTCTCTTTGCAGGTCCACCGAATTCTAATCGGTGCCAATCTACCCTCGACCTTTTCAAAAATATCTGTAGCCATATCGGAATACCAATAGCTCTTGACAAAACCACTGAGCCCAGCACAACAATAATTTTTCTAGGAATTGAATTTGACACTATCCATATGGTAATGCGACTTCCGCAAGACAAGATAGTTTGGCTCCGACAAAGCATCCAAACAGTTATGATAAGTAAAAAGGTCTCCTTAAAGGCCTTACAATCACTGATTGGTCTCCTCAATTTTGCCTGCAAAACAGTAGCACCTGGCAGAGCCTTTTGCAGGCGACTAGTTGATGCCACTATCGGCATCAAAAAACCATATCACGTGATAAGAGTTAATCAAGGCATGAAGGCAGACCTTGCAGTTTGGCAGCAATTTTTGAAACACTTTAATGGGGTCACAGTCATATGCTCTGGTATTTGGTCATCAGATAACAGTGTACAACTATTCACAGATAGTGCAGGGGGGTTTAATGGGGGGTTTGGAATCTTTTTCGCTGCCCGCTGGGCTCACTCAAAATGGCCTACACACTGGGTGTTTTCTGATGTTATTCGTGACATGACATTCTGAGAACTATTTCCAGTATATGTTTCACTCCTGTTGTGGCACCCATGGTTAGCAAACAAACGCATACTCTTCCACATTGACAACTTGGCAGTTGTACAAGTCCTTAACACATTGACATCTAAGTCAACAAGGGTAATGAACATTGTCAGAAAACTTGTTCTCCTCACTTTGCAACATAACATCACAATTAAAGCCCAACACATCCCAACAAAACTGAACAAAATAGCTGACAGTATTTCTCGTTCACAGTGGGGAAAGTTTCGCAACCTGGCTCCAGAGGCAGACATGTGGCCCACACAGCTCCCTCAGCAGATATGGGAAATCTAATTGCGGAGTCCAAACGCCTTATTAAATGCTCCTTATCACAAAACACCTACAAAGCTTACCAGGCTGCACTGAATAAATTCCAATCATTTTTAAACATTTATGGCTTACAGCCAACCTGGCCCCTGCACCGCAACATATTACTTTATTTTATAGCCTACCTATCCATCCAAAAAATGTCGCCCAATTCAGTGTCCCTCTACATTAGTGCATTGTCATACTTCCACAAAGTAAATCATCTTCCTGACCCTACAAATCAACAAAGCACTTCAAGGCCTAAAGCGCAAAAACAGAGTTGTTCCAGACAACCGCCTCCCAATAACCCTACCAATTTTGGAAAAGCTTGTTATAGCGCTACAGTCAGTGTGTTGCTCCACTTACGAGGTCAAACTGTTCACATGTGCTTTTTCATTAGCATACTTTGCATTACTTCGTGTAGGGGAATTCACTTTAGTCAACTCAAACACACAGAATTCATCCCATTGCATACAACTCAAACACATTCAAGCACATCCACACAAGCACTATTTAAGGTTAACCATACCACACTCCAAAACCGACCAGGTTGGTAAGAACACCACCTTTCTTATCCATAGCCAGCCACTTGCTACCCTGTGCCCAGTTAAAGCTACCTTGGATTTTATCAAGTGTAGGCCCCATACCCCTGTTAACCACAGTTTTCTAATTCATCTTAACACAAAACCATTGACCAGATACCAATTCAACGCAGTCCTTCAAAAGGCTATTGCAAACATATTACCAACACCAGGCCATTTTGGCACACACAGCTTTCGAATTGGGAGGGCAACAGACCTTGCATTACAGGGCACGTCCGACTCCGAAATTCAGAAGTTCGGTAGATGGAAATCAGTAGCTTTTCTTAAATACATAAGGATCATGTAGCTTTGTTCACAACAAAATTCCCATACCTACTAGGACTACTGACATCTACCCATCGGGGGGGGGGGGGATATTTGGACGTGTATAGTCAATTTAAAATCCAAAACTAACCAACCCAAAGCATTGCAGGTCTAAAAATATGGATCGTAGGATCATCCATTCCTTTTTGGGCAGGGGAAGCAGTCAAACACTACCCAGGGGGACAAAGCCTGAACCTCCCTGCCACACTGCTATGGAGATCACACAGGGGGATGCAATGGCAGGAATTAGACCCACAAATCCTACAGCTCATCAAACACGAAGTACCCCCAAATTACTTAGTAATCCATCTAGGATCCAACGATTTGGTAACTCCGAACTTAACTAGCAAAAAATTCATAGAAGAGATTCAGTGCAGCTTCCTGCGATATAATGCTCTTCTCCCAAATACTAAACTGGTGTGGTCACACATTCTACCACGCCGTTATTGGCATGGAGCTCCATTGAACAGTGGAAAAAACATTGACAAGAAGCGTAAAAGAATTAACAAAAATATCTCAAAATTTGTCACAGAAATGGGTGGGGGTGTAATTTCACATGCCAACATATCCGTTGCCAATCCAGACTTGTTTAGATTTGATGGTACCCACCTCTCTGAGCTTGGCAACAGAAATTTCTTAAATAACATAAAAAGTCGATTGTGGTCCCTTATTCAAGGGAGGGGAAAAGTATCCCCTAATGTAAAGCAATGGAGGAACATCATATCGATGTCTGTGGCGGGTCCGAAGGGATGAGTGGGAGGGTTGTGGGCACATCTGGCTCGTTGTTTCCCTGCCCAGCCATCAGACAAGTTGGCGGGCACATTGTTGGGTAGACAGGTTGTCTACAAAGTATCCAACCTATGGCAATGTGTAATAAAAGTCAAGTAAAAAGACTAGTAAAAAGTTTTCGATTGGGGTCGTAGCCAAGCCTGCAGGCCTGGGGCCCCCTCCACCTCTTGTAACAGGAGGGGAGGCTTAGTACTGGAGTACTTGGGTGTAAAAGTACTGCTGACCAGTAGCAATCTCCGGAAGCAGGGTATACAGATGTGCTCGCAAATCTCTCGGTCCCTAATGTCTAGTACCTAAATTTGGGATCTCGGGCATCTGTGACCAACACAGGGCCACTTGTTTTGCCCGGTACTTATTAGTCGGTATGCCAGCTATCCCTTCTGGACCCTAATTTTTATTGTACATTTATGCAATGCGGCCATTTAATGCCAATTTCCTGATGTCCATCCCAGTTATGAGTAATGCAAGATTGTATGTGTTTGTTCAAGTCGTTAATAAATGCAATGAAAATTATACAGTTGTTGTCTATTGTAAAGCTGGCACCAAGGAAAGGTCATGATGACCCTATGTGTAAAAGGAATCAAGTAACAATGCATGTCGGGTCCTGCGGGGCAGTGATTACTTGACTGTTCAATTAATCGATGTTTAAGTGTATAAATATATACATGGGTAGTTATTACTATTTTGTTTTAAATATCAATGAATAGCAATGAATATTTTGAGAATCAAAGGTTTTTATCAACATATGTGAAATGATAACTTGGTATAACTTATACGGCAATTATGTCGGTTGAATTCCCAACAAAAATTGAGATAAATGATGCCATTTAGAAAGTAGATCCGTATATTTTTATCGTTATATTTTATCAATAAAAACTCAAAATAACGACCACTGTATAGAAAAGCTCCAGATCGTCATACTTTTAAGAAGCTTGAATTATAGCTTTGGTATTATTCATATGATTTTATCCCTATATTTTCTGTAATTATTTGACTCTGTGATAATATAAACTTCACCAAGTTGCATTGATTCTTAATTTTAAAAAATCTGTTAGTCCGGTTATTCCGAAATAAATAGATAAATGAATAAATAATGCAAGCGGTTTAAAAACGCGTGTGTAATTGAGAAAACGTTATTTACATGACACTAGCTCAAAGTTAAATTAAGGACAACATAGTTACAATGTAATTCGTTTTCTGCATATTTACGCGCAGGTAAATAAAAATAGATAAATGAATTGCTATAGTCTGTCCAATGTTACTGTTTCCGTCATCTTTTTGATGAATTTTAACGAGAATACACAAACAGATTAAAATTTTTGTTTATTTCGAACCATTACATCAAATACCTTAAATGAAGACATTTATATTAGGATAAGCGAGAACAACGGTGTGCATCGTTATATAATGATAAATAAACAATCACTTAATTAACATTTTCAAAATTATGTACTTTACTACATTCATTTGTAATAACAAGCTTTAAATTAAGAATCCAGAAAATATTGTTTTGTATCCAAAAATTTTGCTGTCCGAATTACTCAGTCTAATCGAGACCATGTCTCCAGCTTCGAGATACAGAACCCCTAAAGTTGAGGAGTTGTCAATATCACCAAGTCCGTGACAGTATGATTCAATTCCCGTGTTTGCAGCATTTTTCATCAGTTTTACGTAGGTATCACCGTTTGTTTTCATACACTCAAGATCATAGAAAAATACGTCCAGTCCGTTGACTGGCGCCTTAAAGATTCCGGACGTTGGATTGTACGCAGATTCCTCATTCGTTATAGATGTTCCGAAAACAATTATTTCATTTCCATGAACAGCTGAATTACTGTGTCGTACTGCTGTAAATCCGACCTTTTGTGTTGGAGAAACTGCAAAAAATTCATGACATTAATGACATTGGATGGATAGATACAAAGGCGGAGTGACGAGGCAGGGGTGTTGTGTTCATAAATCACCTTCAACTATCAGATAAGGATAGAAATGCTATAGTTTTTTGATAATTTCCATCTTTTTGTAATTTTTGTGGCTTTTCTTTCTTTCTTTTAATTGTCATTTTATGTTATCTTAGTCAAACCCTTTGCTTTCTTTTTTATTTTGAGTGGGTTTTTTTTTTTAAACCTTTATCATATACATTTGCTCTCTGATAACCCTTTTTTCGCGTGTGATAAATTTCGTTCTGTTTGATTACCAACTTAAAGGTGTGACCATGCCCACTTTTAGATATTTGATAGAAAATATATTAAATATTACAGGACAAAATGGTGCCATTCGGTCTATTAAATGTTTTTATCAAAGTACTCAAAGTACTGATATCCAGGCTCACTTGATGTGTATTGAAAACGTTTTGATAAAATGTCATTATTACAGAGTAAATATAACATTGAATCATTAACCATGAATTAACTCATTTTATAAGCGTATTAATACATATTTATATTGATATCGTAATTACATGTATGATAAATCTTGAGAGGGACGAATATTTAACATCCAAACTAAGATTTACTGTTGTATTCGCTCTTAAAACAATTCTCGAAACAATTTGTACTCTCTCCTTGATAATGGTATCTCTAATTTTAGAATGTTACAAAGTAAAAGATCGCCATTTGATGTTTAAATATATCAGATGTCAACTTACACTGACCAACTGACATGATATACATCGTACGTTCTCTTTTAATTTGGAACTACATTTTTGTCCGAAGAACGATTTCAGCGGTTGTTCAGTCAACATCCTGTAAACCGTGCACCGTAGCTACAGCCTGGCCATTGCTTACGCAATGCGCCCGACTAAAAATGATAGTTGATTGTCATATCTTAAAGTAGCAGTCAATTTTCAGTTCATCGGAGATGACAGGGAAAAAGAACTAACCCACTTCTTTAAGAAATCCGACACACAGACAGAAAGGAGTACTTACGTAAGCGTTTAGAATTTATAATATCTCTTCTTCCTCTGGAGGTTTTGTGTGCTTCTGGTAAAAATATGTCGGTCTGAAATAAAAAGTAATACTTTATTTTCGAATTCATCCATACTAATTTTATCTGAATCCCTTATATTTTGTGTAAAACCGTGAAATCACCAATAAGTCACACAACTGACACCATTGACCAACAGATTGTCGACCTTTAACCAAATACAGCTTAAAGGTATCTGAAAGTGTTTCATGAATTTATAAGATTTCAAATGTTAGCATGTATAAATATCAATGCGTTTTCTAATGCAGATAAATTTGAACATTTTTCAATATGTTAGGAAGAAGTTAAAAAGCGCATCGCAATCTGCAACTTTTTATTATTGTCAAATATGCATTTTTGTGAAACATTAAAAATGAAGAAAATTATATTAAATGGTTATTTTTGATGTTATTGGGATATCACAAAATCGTTTTACTAAGATGACAAGAAGTAGTAGACAATTAAACTAAATTAAAGGGGGTGATGTTATATGGATACGTAAAAATACTCAGAAAATATGTCAAGTACCTGCATTAGTTAAAGATGGCGCTTCTTTGAAGTAAACGCGTTGTTCAGTGATTTGTAAAATAAATCATTCAACATGATCATTACCCTCTCCATGTATGGCCGTTTATATTCAATATATAAGAATGTTACGAAATCAAGTTATAGTATTATGCTCCGCATAAGAGGAGCAAGAGAATATGCCTTTTACGCGGAAACTGAAGAAAGTTAAGTTAGTTTGTAATCTTTATAGAAAACATATTATAGCTGGTTTTCCTACCATCAAAATTATATATATATATATATATATATATATATATATATATATATATATATATATATATATATATATATGCAGGCAACATAATTTGATATACACCTTGTTCGTTTCCACTGAAGTCTTCTTTACTTTTTCTTTACTGCTTTCATGTTCTGAGTCTTTCTGGTGCTCATATGGCTGTTGTTCAAAAACAGCCCTTTTTAATGTTGCCAACTCATCCAATATGTGTCTTAGAAGTGCTTCTTGAACAACAATGGCGTTTCCAAAAGAAATTATTACAGCAAAGCAAACAAAAATTCTCGTCTTCATCCTCTGGTTATTCGATAATCATGCTTTTGATTGCAATTTTTTGTTGAATAGAGGAAAGAGGAAAATTTATAGAAGGTATCTCTAACCTAGATTGCTGATAAGCTTTGATAGTGGTTACCAACAGTGATATGCTTTTTATGTAGTTAAAAATGTCGGTCAAAACATGATGGAGAGTAATACCACCTTTAAAGTTATTCTTAACTTCTTAAATATTTCCCAACATCAAATGTCTAAGTGTCACTTTTTTGCATGCTGAGATGCCTGGCAACGACAAAGTGAACCTCGTCCTTGTCAAGGAATTTTTTTCTGCGGAGTAAAATGATCCACATTTGTGAAGATAACTTGGATGGTTCTGTTAAAATCATGTTCTTATAGTAAATTTATCGATGTTATTTGTTGTAAAATGATTTGTAACCAGCATTATTGTGATTAAAGATAAAAAGGCAAACAGGAAAATTCAAAATAAACAGAATGTTTGATATTGTATTCTACAAAATGGCGTATAAGCCACTGAAATAGATAGCCATGTTGTTCAAAAGAAATCTTAGAGAACTTCGTCGTCAGTTTTACAAAAAATGACATAAAAGCAATAATTTTTTCACACTAACAACTTTTTACATAGCAAACATTAAGAACATTGCCGAACAAAAATATTATATTAAATACATTAAATATAATAATATTTTAAAAAATAGAAATAAAAAAATAAATGAATATAATAATATTATGAAAAATTTAACATCAGTACGTTAGATAAAAGAAATGTATAGCCGAGTCGTCCTATATGGGAATTTGAGTCAACATCATGATTATTTTGCGCAGTCTAAGCATGATTTTTCTTAGGTTGCCGAGGGTTTCGACCAATCGATAAACTGGTTAGAACTGGATCGTTTAGATTACAGGCCTGAGGGTGTATGGAATACAACCCGGGGTAAATTCCCGTACACCCTTGATTGGACCTGGATAACTAATATTAATTTCTGTGGATTAGTTGTACCAATGATCTTTTTTTCGGTGTATAACTTTCGGGGCGGGGGTGGGGGGCCTTCATTCCGGTTTGTCAGTTATTCTGTCCCCACTCCGTTTTCCCGGCTTTTTATCGTTTTTTTTTGGTTCTGCGAATTAATTTCAAACTTTCTTTGTAGCTTCATAACAATGCCCTACAGATAAATTATGAGTAGTTTTACTTTTGATCAACAGGTATTTACGTACTTAATTTTAAAATCTGACTCATGGTCGGGTACGATACAGATCCTTCTGTACCATTCATCCAACACAGCAATTCGCACTGAAATCGAGTTCGACTTGCGTTACTTTTTTATCCACTAGTTTGAAAGTTATCAATTTTTGAAAATATTTCGTATTTATGATCTGATTAGAGCTGCGTTGGTGCATCTATTTACCCAAATGGACCCAAATAAACCCAAATAAACAAAAAAAATAATAACGAAATTAATTATGAATAACTCATTTTTCATTACTAATTGGGTTTGTCCTTTAGAACAAATATTGACGCAAATGTTCTCCACATATGTTGAGCAAATAAAACGACAATTGTTTCGATTTTTTTTTGGGGGGGGGGGGGTTCCGGTGTTATATAGTGCCTTTTCACCCTAGCCATCTTCCCCCCCCCCCCGGAAATATGGCTATATAGGAGTTTTCCCCTCGGAAAAATGACTATTAGTAGATCTTTCCCCACGAAAAGCCGGCTATATAGTGGTTTTCCCCCTTTTTATAGCCAGTTTACCCCCACGGAAAACCTACTATATAGTAGATTTCCTCCCTGTTTTACATTCCGATCATGTTTACGGCGGACCATTCGTGGCAATAGTTTGCAATATCAGAGATGATATTGATTACTCATAATTTAGGGTAGTAAATGCATTTATTAATACATAGTATAAAATACGGGTTTTTTTTTTCAGCCGTGATATGAACGAAGGCACGTGTTTATCACATTCCTGTATCATCACCCTTTATTTCACCCTTTTTTATGATTTTTTGGAACACTTTTACTCCTTTTATTCAGATTTCGAAATGCTGCGGATAGTTTTGAATTAATCGATGCATATTTACGGTGTGGACTATGAAGTTATAACATGGACATAATTTTTTAGAGGACGTCACAATACGTTTGAGTGTCAAAAATGCGCCGGTTTTGAGATTGGAGAACTAGGATAAAGCTGGATAATGTTTTTCATATGAAAATATAAACGAGTTATTTATCAAAAATATGATAAAAACAACAATATTTGGCAAAATTTGAATAACACTCGAATCAACTCTCAACCAATATCAGCCTCATGGCCTCGTTCCTCCGGCTGATATTGGAATATCGGGTTTATATAGGGTGTGATACAGCTTTTGCCATGTATTATTTTCAATGTAATAACCTCCTTTCAAAGAAAATAACTGATAAATCTTGACTAAATTTTGCAGAGGGATTAAGGAGTGGAAATTGATTACCCCCTTTGTCCCCAAAGGCTATTGATTTTAAGTTAATACCTTTAGAATTGACGATCTTAAATATAACCATATACATGTACTAGTATCATTATCAAACGGGAGACTGTGTGCATTAATTTGATGAGAAACTGATTTTTTTTACTTCGCTTGATGGGGTGTCTAAATCAAATGAAATTTCAGATTGTGAAATGTATTTCAAACTAGACAACTCATTACATTTCATATGCTGAGAAAGGTATTTTGTTCTATTTTTTTTCAACAAATAAAATTCCCAGATATATACCATCATGTAATTTATCAGATAATTACCTAAATAAGTTCTATGTATACCTTGATACATATGTTCAATTTTCAGCATTGTCTATAAAAAATAATAAATCGGTAAAACGAAACTTAACCTGTATAGATGAATGCAGGTACATGTATATGCAAAACTGAGGGTTAAAATCATTGACTTTAAATCCTTACTGGGTTTCCATAAATATTTTTTATAAAATTTGAACCAAAAACGAGAGGGAGAAACCTTACTACGGGGAAAAAACTACTATTAGTAGCTTCCCCCCCCCACCCCCCCCCCCCCCCTCCGGGGGAATGGCTACTATATAGCAGGTTTTCCGGGGGGAGAAGCTACTATTGGGGGAAAACTGCTATACAACACCGGTAAGGGACATCTTTCGCTTGTGCAATACTCTCGGTATATTTGTAATAATGGTTAATACAAATTAATATGAAATGAAAGTTTCTAATTACACTGTATATAGCTTCCATCATTTTGGCCCGTGCGATAGTTTAAAACAATTCTCAAAGCATTTACGTGTAATTCTACCGATCATTTTGGATTTTCATTTCTGGATCCCCGCCTGATGCTTCCGCCTCCTTGAAATTTAGAATTACATATACGTTGACCGTATATACACATTAATTATATCGGCTATGTTATGTGAAGATTAGTTATATTGGCTATATATGCTATGTGAAGATTACATTTTTTTATCAATGTATTTGCAGGATAGGTAACAATTTACAGCCTATTTTTGGTTTTGACCTGATTATATGAGAGAATTTCCCGCCATCTTCTATGCATTCCTCACATCACATACAGTTTCTTTATTTGGTGTTCTGTGTGTGTATGGCGACAAGTGGTAATTTTGCACCACTCACCTCCTTGTAGCTTCACCCTGATTAAATTTTATCCGACTAAGTGTTCTGTAGTTGTATATTAAGTACACAGATCTTTGCGGTTCTTATATTTTACATCTTTAGAGGTTTAATTACATACAAAGTACACATTGGTATAATATCAATGTAATTGTCAATTTTGGCGAGGGGGGGGGGGGTGGATTGGGACACTACAGAGAAATTCAACTTGGATGTAACACAATAAAAACGATATGCTTATATTGATTGTTGAAACTGGAATGATCATTTATATTTAGATTAAATCAACATATTTTAGATAATAATGTACATGCTCGGATCTAGAGGGGAGGGAGTCAGAGGGTTTGGATACCCTCCCCTCCTCGGGAAAATTAAAGCTTATTAAATTTACATAGTAAAATTATTGAAAATAGGTCTAGAACCACCCCCTCTCTACCATAACCGCATTTTTACACAATAGGGGTGAATACACCACGGGTTTAAACTATTGATGGTGAAATATGACAGGATTCAAACGCATCAGGTGGGAATGCACACATGCAGGGCGAACAAAATCACTTAGGTCCACGAAACACACTGCATTGTTACTGGTCCACTTATATATTCTGTGTAAAAAATAAATACATATAATTATTTACTAATTAGGTAGAACAGCATTTATTTGTATATAAGAGCATGTACAGATGATCTATATTTAGAACAGTTTGATGTCATTAGGATACAGGTTTCAGATCCATGTTTGATTGGTTAATTTAGATATTGAATCTCGAATTTCGAATCTTGAATCTCGTATTTTGAATCTCGATTCTTGAATGAGCCTTCTGCGCTTTCGTAGATTCATGAAGTGAAAATTTTAAAAGTTGATGCTGCGGACAACGACAGATCGACAGACAGATTCAGAAGGTGAACACATTTTGACCAGGGAAGATTTTTGGCTTCCTCAGTTCAAGCAAGCTTGAAAGGCTACACGTGAAAACATCAAAAAGAATCCCGTAAATCATCATAATTGTAGATCAGTATGTTACACAGAGAGTACACGATTTGTTCCATATATGTAAAGATTTCAAAGGTAACTACAACTTGTCAGGTAACAGCTGAATGTTTTCGTGAATAATCTTCCCTAGGTTTGATAAAAAAAAAATGCATTCATTTTCAGTCATGGTATATAGACTTCGCACCATTGCACAAACACTCTGACATGCTGTATTACGAACCTCCTGTTATGATGTAGCAATGTGTAGGGTGAAGTTCACACAAGCAAACAGTGACGTAGAATTTGCCTCAAAACTGTCGATTCTCAAAACAATGGTATAAGATCCCTGTAAAAATACATTATCTGAATTTATCTACATTCGAATTTAGAGATATAGTGATTGGGGGGGGGGGGGGATATATAGTATGTGGATATTTCACAAAACAATTTACCACTGGTAATAGGTTTAACTTGCTGTATTGAATCGCAAATCTGATTGGCACTGTAAATAAATGTACAAAAGATTATCTATTGCATTTTAATATTGTCACAGAGATATCAATATGCGATATTTTGATGAAGGTTCACACTTGATTTACATACCTCCTTTTTTTAAAGGACACTTTATAAAAGGGTCTAGTTGTTGAAAGAAACTACAAGACGTGTCTCGCACCACGGAGTACATTGGGTAAGAGCTTCCCTCCAGAAATACACAAAGCTTCCCTCGACCTTTGTCAAATAATGTTGCTGTCATGCAAAACAAATCAGCTGTACTGCAAAGACTAAAACTGTGATGAAGAAAATTGACCTTTTCGTGTTAAATACATAAAGATAGATAAATTATGCTATCACAGAGGCGATCTTTATGAAACAATTTTCAGAAGATCTCTTTTCTTGAAACGATCAAAAATTCTAGTCAGAGATCAAATTATCAAAAATTACTTGTTTTATATTTACACTCATAGGAATGTCTACTTTTATAACTGTATTTAATTGTTTTTGCTTACGACTGATGATATCAAAGTATATTCTAACACACTTATACGGGTCAATGACTTTGGGTCTCCATGAAATGTTCAGATGAGCACCTTCTGGTCCTATGAACGAAAATAATTCAATTAAAATATTCTTTCAACTTTAATAATTAAAAAAATAAATCATACTTTAATTCCGAATCCAAAATACAAAGTGATCACTAAATAAAAATGTAAAAAGTATATAACGCATCGATTAACATTGATTTTGAGTAAGTATGTTTGTATTTAGAATAAATGATCATCCTATTTACTTACCACAAGCGACGACTGTTCCTGTGTTGTTATCGGCTTCATCTGACCACTGTGGTCCATCCAACGACAGCTTATTTTTCGGATATTTTAACTTTGCATCAGTTGATGTCTTTGCAAACAGAAAAAACATGGATGACCAGACGGATTCATTGGTCCTCCTGATCTCAAAATCTTGAATGCTTTTTCCCTGCGCTTCGATCCTTTTCCTACCAAACTGCACGAATCTTTTGTTATTAAATTTCTTGCTGACCGTGGCATAGCTTTGGGGATTCCGTATTGATCCGTCCTCATGAGAGATAGACTGGCTGATGAAAACGACGACGAATGCCAACAGCTGTATTGATAAATCCATCATTGAGGTGACTGCAACGAAGACTTAAACAATGACACGCGTTACTTTTTAAGCAAACCTTGTATTTAAACCTACTGGTTTGCACAATCGCGATTGGAAGATACTATCGTGTGTATCTTACAGTCCTCCATTTAGACAATATTCACCAAGAAAAACCAATTTTCCTTTTCCCATACGGTTGTCTATTTAAGATTTCTATTCAAGTAATTTCAAATGCAAATGCCTGTTGAAATAAGAAGAAAAAAAACCTGTCTTGTTCTTGTTATTTATAGATATAAAGTGACATGATGTTTAAGCGAAGTTGATATAAAATTTAACAATGTAAAGCATTAAATTAAGGCAATGCTGCCATTGTCATGCTAATTAAGTTTGAATCAAGTTGTGAATAATACAGAGTGCATGATACAAAAGGGAAAAATAGTTTCTTCATAAAGAATAGATAAGGAAATGCACCAGCCAGTTTATATAATTTTTGAAGGACTTTTCCAAAAACTTTCTTCTACGTGTCCGTCCAAAGAATTTAAATTATTTTATATATATATATATATATATATATATATATATATATATATATATATATATATATATATATATATATATTATGGTTGTTAACCACTATTATTATACTTTCATGTTAAATACTGAAATCTGATTGGTTTAGACGCAGTTTACAATCTGTTCTATTACCCTTAGCGTTAGCAACACACTAGGCAACTAATGGTTACATGCGCGTAAATTATGCGCGTACGATTCGCCGTAGAATTCGCTTCATTCCTAAAGAAGTCAGTTAAGTTTTCTTTAAAATTAAGACATTCAGTATAATAAAATAAATAGTGCCATTTTGGAGGGTAACAGTTGAAATTGACACCCCTCGAAAACCATTGTCAACCTCCGCTTCGCATCGGTTGACAATGGTTTTCTCAGGATGTCAATTTCAACTATTACCCTCCCAAACAGGTACCGTTTATATACTGTTGTAACCAAAACAGTTAATTCACAAACACCCACCCCCTCAAAAGGTTCTTTGATTTTTTTGGACTGCAAGTGGCGAAACGATGGTGGTTGATTCTTTTGTGGATGTCACCTGTTTCCAAAAAGTTTTGTTTACAGTACACTTTTCAGCTGAAGAGATAGATACAGTTATCTGTGCGATAAGATATGTTACCAATATCTTGTAGGCGCAACGCGTAATGGTGCATGTAAAATTGTCCGTGTCAGAGATGTGATATTGGAATTTGATAGGACATATTCTTTTTAAGAATGCCGGAAAAGTTTTGTAGGACATTGTAGAACCTAGTATCAAGCGGAACACATTACTCTTTATCTTATTTAGTTTTACAAAAAATTACCACCCCTTTCGGTTTAGCTTCGAGCTGAAATAAGGTCTTAAAAAAACATGTAATTGCTCGCCATTTTTTTTTTATAGTTCCTCACCTGCCACATAGGTACATGTACCAGTTGAGAGTACTCTTTTAATGATAAAGACTTCACCTTGTTTTTTTAAACACAAAAACAAATTCACTTAGAAAATGTTGGGGAAAAAATTAATTAATGACATTTTTCCAAAGTCAAGTTAATTGAGCGAAATGGGGTATACATGTTCTAGAAGTCGTAGAAAGAAAATCAATGTACTAATCCCTATATTTTTGTAAACTTTACAAGAGCAACATATATAATTCTAAAATTCTAGCAAGAAAAATAAGCCAGTTAACTATCTAATTAAAAACTTTTGTTAAGAGATAAAACATCATTTAAACGGCAACATTGCTAAGTAGGGACCCACCTTTAAGAAATATATATATATATATATATATATATATATATATATATATATATATATATATATATATATATATATATATTTGAGTACGTCACACAAATAAATGAAGATTGCCAACTTATTTACAAACTCAACATATATTTGAAGGTGGATGAAAAAGGATATATTTTGACATTACAGATGTTTCCAAGATTTGCAAAATAATGGTCTATGCTTCCTATGAAAAACAATGCGTTTTAATTGCCAATCAATTCAAACATATCATTAGCTCTCTTTGAGAGATATACTTGTAGAAAACAGGTACATGTAAGTCTGCCATTTTATTCAGATACAATAGATACAATTTTAAGGATATTTAAAAACTTTTTATGCGTTTTATGGAGTCTCTCTTTGCAATTTTGTCAGAAGGGAGTAAATGATTTATAACATTATATCCTGGTTCAGTCTAACAAATTAAAATGTAAAATTTCCTTATTTGTTTTTCAGGGCTGTGTCTGAATTTAGAGATTAAAAGCACATAAATTAAAGATACCACTTGTGTTATATATTGGTAATAGTAATAGTATGTTAATTTGCTGTAATAAAGGTTGATAGCTTTGAATGAAATATAAAGAATTACGTTTTAAATTTAAAGGAAATTAATAATGAGGGTTTTTTTTTTAATAGCAAACTTCAAATAGTTGTTAAATTCAAAATGGCTTTTGGTTTTACCTTCATCGACAAGAATTACGGCCATTTTGATAATTCAAAACTTGAAGGCATATATGGTATTTTTCATGATTAAAGATTTGAAAATACTTAATATTATTATTTCATTACTTATGAAAAGATTTCTCAAAACTTACCTGAAATTACACAAAGTTACTCACATCACAACTATATCATGTAACAAATTGTTTGTTTTCAAACGTAAACGATACGTGTTTTCAAAAACTCAGCTAAAGTTGTTCACGTTATTTTATCAACTACATTGATAGATTCGAAAGGACAAGATACAAGCATGACGAGGAAATGTTTTTAGCAATATCACCGATACCGCGAGAGCAATTTATACAGCAAAAATACGAGTTTAAGGTCCTTGAGCTATATCCTATGAAGTTTGATTAATTTATAGCATTACCTCACAACATGGCGAATTCATTGCATTGAAACAAAATATTTAGAATTTGTCTGTCGAATTAACTGGGTACGAAGTGGATATGGAGATGACATTAGACTACAGACCAACATATCTCGAGTTCGAAAACGGCAGCGGCTTTTGTTTACATTCACACATTTAAAATATTGAAGACAATGGAGTTTTTAAACCCGAAATAACTATATTCCAGTTATTTTCAAAAAGTTTATATACTTAAAATAGCTTACCTTTTAACCAATATAACCAATCTGAGCTTGCTTGGGAAACTTTATTCAAATGAGTGAAGGACCCTTAAATTTGATATACATGTGCATTTAATTATCAAAAATATGTTAATTAAAAGGGCAGATCACTCTTTTTAAAATCTCAAGTGCAAAAAACTTCAGTTTTAAGACTTCTAATAGTTTGACAAAACTGATAAATTGAACATTTTGGAAATGATTTTAATTTTACAAACCCTAACTAACATGTTTATTTTCCTAATTATTCTGAATAATCATAATCACAATTGATAACCAGTGCGTGAATAAAAAAAAATGGACAAAGAACAAGATAGCATGCTTTAATGGAATGACAAAAGCAGAAACCAATTTAATTTTAAATAAGATAAAGTTATCCATTCTATGTTTTCTAATAAACGGACACAAATTTATCGAAACTACAAAACTAAGCATTTTGTTTAAACAAAAGTATATTGCATTATTATTACTGATGAAAAGGCATATTCTTTCAAGTTCAAGACGCATTTAGAATCATTCCAGTTCAAAAAATCATAATTCTGCTTTGAAACATACTAATGCTATTCAGGATCACATACGCAAAAGTTTATCTCTAAAGAGAATTGCTGGAACCTATTCTACTCCACCATATTCTTCATTTTTCTCATCTCCTCTGGGCCGTAGTTCCTAAATCAGAACCAGGAAAATATAGAATTATTCATGATCTTTCTTACCCAGAAAGAAAATTCTGTCAACAGTAATATACCAAAGAATACTCTACAGTTCAATATGATACAATTGACTTGATCATACAACTAGTTCAAAAGTATGGAAAAAAAACTGCCTTATGGCCAAGGCATACATAGAGGACGCATTTAGAATCATTCCAGTGAACCCTGCAGACTATCATTTGTTAGGATTTTCATGGGACAATGAATTTTATTTTGGCAAATGCTTACCTATGGGCGCGAGTAGTTCATGTCAGGTCTTTGAACGTTTGAGTGTTGCACATACAGTGGGTAATGCACACAAAATACAAAGCTGGTGATATGTCACACATATTAGATGACTTTCTCTATTAGGCCAGCTGATTTACCAAAGTGCAAAAATGATTTAACACATTTTCTGTATCTTTGCAAAACTATTGGGGTACCTATCAAAATGTCTAAAACTCAAACTGCTACGAAATCCATTATTATCTATGGCATTGAAATTGACTCCACCAAAATGTTAGCACGTCTGCCTCCTGGAAAAGTTGAAAAGATTAGAACACATCTTTTGAACATGCAGAGTAGGGAACAAATCAATCTACATGATCTTCAGTCTTTAATTGGTCTCCTTAATTTTGCCTGTTCAGTTGTTGTTCCGGGTCGTGCTTTCCTTCGTCGTTTAATAGATTTGACCTGTGGGGTTCAAAACCAGGATGATTTGATAAGCCTTACAGATGAAACAAAATCAGATATTGAAACATGGGTTTCATTTTTGGCCTCGGTTAATGGTAAATCTGTATTTTTGTCTCAAAAATGGTTTTCATCAGATCTTCTTACACTCTATACAGATGCCTCAGGTTCTTTAGGCTGTGCAGCTATTTTTGGTTCAAACTGGTTTGTTTCACATTGTAGCTATTAAAGAGCTCTTTCCAATTGTCTTGGCCATTGAGATTTGGGGTGAGGAGATGAAAAACAAAAATGTTCTCTTCATGTCTTACAATTAAGCTGTTGTACAGATTATCAATAAACAGACTTCCAAAGAAGTAACTCTTATGAAATTAGTACGCCGTCTAGTGTTAGCAACCCTGAACTGGAACATTCATTTTCGAACGAAACATATATCTGGCAAACATAATATTGCAGCTGAAAAATTGTCTCGTTTCAAGTTTCAGGCAGCCTTTCAGTACATGCCTCAATTGGAACTCAACCCAACACTCATTCCAGAATCCTTGTTGGACATTTAACTTTACAAGCTTAGCAGCTTTTAGGCGCGGCATTATCTGACAACACAAAGAATGCCTACAAAAGAACACGGACTCTCTTTATTCAACACTTTCCCAATATAACTTCCATTCCTCTTTCACCTGCACTATTATGCAATTTTATTGCTCATCTGTTTTCTCTTGGCTTTTCCCCAAATAGTATATCTTCTCATGTTTCAGCCATAAGCTATGTACACAAAATTCTTAGCCTTCAGGATCCATTTGAAACATTCTTAGTTAAGAAAATCATACAGGGATGCCATCATTCTGTACATAGTAAAGATTCCAGGTTACCTATTACAGGTCCCATTTTGGCAAACATAATAAAATCAATGGATTTTTCTGTAAAAAAAAATGTACAAATTCTTCTAAAGTCCATTTTTTTGTTAGCTTTTAATGCTTTCTTGCGCTTAGGTGAGATTGTTGTAAAATTAAGAACTGATCATTGTAAAGTAATTCAAAGAAATCATGTTACTTCCGAAATGCTTCAAACAACACCTGTGCTGTTAAAATTGTGTTTAAAATTTTCAAAAGAAATAAAACACATGAAATTTTTCAAATCCATCTTAAAGCATCAGATAATAAGGAAATGTGCCCCGTTCAAGCGTTATATAATTTCCTACATATATTTGGCCACAAGTCAGGTCCATTGTTTCAATTTATGGGAGGTGAACCAGTAACTTATGCATTTGTAGTAAAACATCTTACTTGTATTATTGAATTTGTTGGTTTGAACCCTGCTCTCTACAGCCTCAGGATAGGGGCAGCCACTCATGCAGCACATTTGGGTTATTCTGAAAACTGCATTCAAAAAATGGAAAGATGGAAAGCTGATGCTATTCGCAGATACATTCGTTTGTCAAGCTTTACATTTTAAATATGTATAGAAAGTGCTTAAATATATTTTTTTTCTTGAAAGTTTTACACAGTTCAGAAGTAAACTGCTGTGTATTATATTTATATTTGATAGGCATTGTTTGTGTTTTTAACTCAATGTATAGATGAGTTGTATGTCACAAATTCTAGTCTCATCACAATTCCCTATCATTTGTCATATATTGAACCTCATTCAAAGTGTGTTTCATATATAACATTTATTTATGCTATGTTGTTACGCATGACATAACACAGGTCAGAAGTAAACTGATGTGTGTATGTGTTGTATTGTTTAGTATAACCATTGTTTTTGTTGTCTGATTTTGTCATATGAGTAACATGTGCACGTGCCTACTGGTTCATCTGACAATGTTTGATTATATCTGTATTATGTACATATATTCTTTTAAAATATGTTTGATAGTATAAAAAACTTTAAACAGCATGTATATTATACCGTTATATAAACACAGGGCAGAAGTCGACTCATGTGTTTATGTTTGCAATGTCAAGAATAATGTGTTCCTATAGTATTCAAATTTTAATTGGTTTGTTTATATATATATATATATATATATATATATATATATATATATATATATATATATATATATATATATATTCTGTGCCTTCACGATATGTTAATATTTTATCTCCATATAAGGCATGGGTTAGTCATTGCCATATGTGTTGTATGTGCTGCCATTTTTCATCTTGTTGACTACCATAATCTGGCTACACCTTGCGCAGGCTCTGTTTTTGTGCAAACCTGATGTTTGCTTTTGGTGGCTGTTTCTGTTCAACAATGTTTTGTTGTATGTATATATAATGTATACATCATGTATACATACACAACCATGTTTTATGTTCTTCTATCAGTCTTTGCCAGATCAACAATATTACATAATTTTGTTTACATGACATAAAGCGTTTAACGTATACGATAACCGCTTAAAAATGAAATCGTACCTCACACTGTAAAAGATTTTCCATTTTGCAATTATGATAACAGAGGTGAGGAAGTGTTTTTTAGCATGAACGATCAAAAGTAATGATAAAGTAAAATATATTTTAAGAGACTGACCTGATTGAAGTATCAATAAATATCTTAAACATTTGTAAACTGAATCATAGCATCAAAATTGCCCCATCCCTGTGTTATGAACTAATGCCTTGTCAGCACCGGTCAAGCCCAAATTTCCCTCCCCAGCAGAAATTTGATACCAGCTTCTTCTTTCACTGATCTGCTACATTGCAGTCAGATTCTTTACCTGCACTGCGATTATACATCTCATACTGGTTAATTTAATCAATGTCACGAGTTCACGATCATTCTTTTCACCCATTATGGCACCAATTTTTACGATTTGATATTTAATAATAATAATTGACAAGCCGTGTTTTTAAAGAGAGAAAATAAATTGAAAATACATTCACATTTTTAAAAATATAATTAGATCCCTTATCAGAATGCATATACCTTTTATTTTAGATTAATGCATCACAATCATTCCATTAAAAGCGTCTGCCTCAAGGGGTGTTCTACAATTTGCTTTGTTGTAAATGACAGTGATTCATGAGGTGAAAATTTTAAAAGTTGACGCTATATACAACTTCAGAAGTTGAACACATTTTGACCAAGAAATATTTTTGGTGTCCTCCGTTCAATCGAGCTAGAAAAGGTTACAGGTGAAACATGAGAAAATCCAGCAAACATCGTAATTGTAGAATGGTATATGACACAGAACGTACAACATTTGTTCCACATTGTTCCATGGCATCTACAACTTGCCACGTAACAGCTAAATCTTTTTGTTAATAATCTTCTCTAGGTTTGTTAATAAAAAACGTCATTTTTTTTTCAGCCAACCGAATATATTGCATTTGATTTCAAAATATATTATCCCTCTGATATGCTGGAATAAGAACCACGTGTTATGATGTAGCAATGTGTACGGTGCAGTTCACACAAGCTAACAGTGGTGGAGGATTTGCCTCAAAACTGACGACACTCAAAACAAATGTATAAGATCCCTGTAATAGATATAAAATACATTATCAGAATTTATCTGCATTCGAATTTAGAGAGATAATGATGGGGAAAAAATATATCGTAGGTGGGTATTTCACAAAATTCGTTAAAAATTTACCACAGGTATATGGTATAACTTTCTGAATGGGATCAATATCGCAAATCTGGCTGACACTGTAAATAAATGTACAAAAGATTATCTTTTTCATTTTAATATTGTCACAAAGATATCAATATGAGATATTTTGTTGAAGGTTCACACTTGATTTACATACCTCCTTTTTTTACAGGACACTTTATAAAAGGGTCTAGTTTTTGAAAGAAACTACAAGACGTGTCTCGAATCACGGAGTACATAGGGTAAGAGCTGCCTTCTAGGTATACATCAAGGGTTCCTTGACCTTTGTCGAAGTAAATTGCTGCCATGCAACACAAATTACATGTATTACAAAGACTAAAACTGTAATGAAGAAAACTAACTTTTTCCGTTAAATACATAATATATAGATAAATTAGGCTATCACAGAGGCGATTTTTATGAAACAATTTTCAGAAGATCTCTTTTCTTAAATGATAAAAAAATTGGGTCAGAAATCAATATAATACAAGAATACTTGTTTTATATTTACCTAATAGGAATTTCGACTTTTATAACTAAATTAAATTGCTTTTGCTTACGACTGATGACGTCAAAGTATACTCTAACCCTCTTAAACGGGTCAATGACTTTGGGTCTCCATGAAATGTTCAGATGAGCACCTTCTGGTCCTATGAACGAAAATAATTCAATTAAAATATTCTTTCCACTTTAATAATTAAAAATAAATCATACTTTAATTCCGAATCCAAAATACAAAGTGCTCACAAAATAATAATGTAAAAAAAAAATATAACGCATCGATTAACATTGATTTTGAGTAAGTATGTTTGTATTTAGAATAAATGATCATCCTATTTACTTACCACAAGCGACGACTGTTCCTGTGTTGTTATCGGCTTCATCTGACCACTGTGGTCCCACCAACGACTGCTTATTTTTCGGATATTTTAACTTTGCATCAGTTGATGTCTTTGCAAACAGAAAAAACATGGATGACCAGAAGGATTCATTGTTCCTCCTGATCTCAAAATCTTGAATGTTTTTTCCCTGTGCTTCGATCCTTTTCCTACCAAACTGCACGAAATTTTTGTCATTGAATTTCTTGCTGACCGTGGCATAGCTTTGGGGATTCCGTATTGATCCGTCCTCATGAGAGACAGACTGGTTGATGAAAACGACGACGAATGCCAACAGCTGTACTGATAAATCCATCATTGAGGTGACTGCAACCAAGACTGAAACAATGTCACGCTTTACTTTCTAAGCAAACCTTGTATTTAAACCTCCTGTTATGCACAATCGCGATTGGAAGATACTATCGTGTGTATCTTACAGTCCTTTATTTAGACAATATTCACCAAGGAAAACCAATTTTCCTTTTCCCATACGGTTGTCCATTCAAGATTTCTATTCAAGTAATTTCAAATGCAAATGACTGTTGAAATTATAAAAAAAATCTGTCTTGTTCTTGTTATTTATAGATGATGTTTAAGGGAAGTTGATATAAACAATGTAAAGCGTTAAATTAAAGCAATGCCGCCATTTTCTTGTTAATTAAGTTCGAATCAAATTGTGGATAATACGGAGTGCATGATACAAAACGGAAAAAATAGTTTCCTCATAAAAAGAAATGAGGAAGTGCACCAGCCAGTATATATATATATATATATATATATATATATATATATATATATATTGTATGAAGGACTTTTCCGAAAACTTTCTTTTACGTGTCCGTCCAAAGAATTCAAATTTTTTTAATGTATTTATATACTATGGTTGATAAACACTACTGTTGTAACCAAAACAGTCAATTCACAAATGCCCCACCCCACTCAATAGGTTCTTTGAAACACTACTGTTGTAACCAAAACAGTCAATTCACAAATGCCCCACCCCACTCAATAGGTTCTTTGATTTTTTTTGGGGCTTCAAGTGGTGAAACAGTGGTGTTGATTCTTTTGTGGATGTCACCTATTTCCAAAATTTATTGTTTACAGTACACTTTTCAGCTGAAGAGATAGATACAGTTATCTGTGCGATAAGATTTGATACCAATATCTGGTAGGTGCAATGCTTAATGGTGCAGGTTAAGTTGTCAGTGTCAGAGATGTGATATTGGCACTTGAAAGGACATATTCTTTTTAAGAATGTCGGAAAAGTTTTGTAGGACATTGTAGAACCTAGTATCAAGCGGAACACACTATCTCTATCTTATTTAATTTACAAAAGATTACCACCCCTTTCGATTTTGCTTCGAGCTGAAATAAGGTCATAAAAAACATGTAATTGCTCGCCATTTTTTTTTTTATAGTTCCTCGCTTGCCACATAGATACATATACCGGTTGAGAGTACTCTTTTAATGATAAAGACTTCTTCTTGTTTTTAAAACACAAAAACAAATTCACTAAGAAAATGTTGGGGAAAAAATTAATTAATGACATTTTCCCAAAGACAAGTTGATTAAGCGAAATGGGGGTATACATGTTCTAAAAGTTGTAGAATGAAAATTAACGTGTTAATCTCAAAATATTTTTAAGCTTTACAAGAGCAACATTTTTCCGACATTAGCAACACAATGGTGTATGTTCCCTTTGCAAAAAATGCGTTTTAATTGCCAATCAATTCAAACATATCATTAGCTCTCTATAAGAAATATAGTTGTAGACAACAAGTAAGTCTGTCATACCATTTCAAACTAGATACAACTTTGAGGAAATATTAAAATATTTATGCGTTTTATGGAGTCTCTTTTTACACTTTAATCAACAGAAGGGAGTAAAGGATTTATAACATTATATCCTGTTTCAGTCTAACAAATTAAAATGTAAAATTTCCTTATTTTTCTTTTGGGGCTGTGTCTGAATTTAAAGATTAAAAGTACATAAATTAAAGATACCACTTGTGTTATATATTGGTAATGGTAATTTGATGTAATAAAAGTTGATAGCTTTGAATGAAATATATATAAAATTACGTTTTGAATTCAAACGAAATAAATTATGAGGGTTTTTGTAGCAAACTTGAAATAGTTGTTAAAATCAAAATATCTTTTGGTTTTGCCTTCATCGATAATAATTACGATCATTTTGAGTATAATGAATTCAAAACTTAAAGGCATATTTGGTATTTACTTTACATTATTTTATTACTTATAAAGATTTCTCAAAACTTACCTGAAAATAACAAATTATAACCATAGAATAACAGAAAACAAATATTGGCTTAGTCCAACATGATCATTAAATTGATGATGCAATGTCACATTTTATTCATCCAGTTTATGAAAAAATGATTATTTACAAAGTCGTTACATAGAAATGGCCACATACTTAGATCGTTCAATGACTTTTGGGAGAGTAAATCTTATAAACAATATTTATACAGAGAATGCTGAATATATATGTGTTAAAGACGTCCTCACTCCAAGGTCACATTTTGAAATACTTAATATTGATGATTAGTTGCATAAACATTCGGTTTAGGTCGACAATATGTCAATTAAAAGGGCAGAACACTCTTTTGAAACTCTTAAATACAAGAAACTTTTGTGACTTCTAACAGTTTGGTAAAATTGATAAATTGAACATCGTGAAAATGATTTTAATTCAACAAACCATAAATAACATGTTTATTTACGTAATTTTTGAATAATCATAATCACAATCGATCACCAATGCGTGAATAATAAAATAGACAAAGAACAAGGTTGCATACTTTAATGGTATCAAGTATATGAAATAATTTCATTGTCTTTATTACATATGTAAAACAAAAAGCAGAAACAACATTAATCTAAGATTAGAGGACAGTTATTCATTCTCTGATTTATATTACACACAAATAAATTTATCGAAAATACAACACAAAGAGTTTCATTTAAACAAAATGTGCAGGGACTTCTACATTTCAGTAGATTTCATTAGTATGACAGATGAGAAGTCATATTCCTTGTGTGTAAAAAGTAAAGAATATTTTACATTAAACGAATAATAAAATTTTTCTGAATAATCATAATCACAATTGATAACCAGTGCGTGAATAAAAAAAATGGACAAAGAACAAAATTTCATGCTTTAATGGAATAACAAAAAGCACAAACCAATTTAATCTAAGATAAGATAAAGTTATTCATTCTATGTTTTCTAATAAACAGACACAAATTTATTGAAACTACAAAACTAAGCATTTTGTTTAAACAAAAGTTGCGATGAATTCAACATTTAAGTAGATTGTTATAATTACCGATGAAAAGGCATCTTCTTTGGGTATAAAAAAACAAACAGTAAATATTAAACTTATAATGGTTATTATTGAATAGAAAATACTGGCAGGATTTTCTTATAAAAACGTTGGCTTATGAGATATATCTAGTATTTAAATCCGAGAAAGAAAAAGTAGGTCTAGAGTGATATTAAGTGAAGAATTTTGTTCGGGAAAGCATATCATTCGAATGTATATAGTTATATAGCTGAATATAATTGCTGAAGTTAAGAACTACATGTAATATAGTGCTAAGTATTCAAAATAAAGTGTACGAATAATCAAACAATACCTTCTGAAGTGTTAGCAATGATTTGAAGTGTTTGAGTGGAAGACATATGCTTTGATGATTCAATCTCTAGACTAAAATTCAAACAAGCAAACAGTGGTGGAGGTTTAGCAGAGTAACTGAAGATCTTCAACAAAACGGTAAAAGATCCCTGTATAAAAAAAAATTTAAAAATCGATAAATGAGCACGTCTAAAAGTTTCATGGTAGATGTGAATCAGCATTCATTCAATTTCTCAATAACTCATATCCAAGGATATATCAAACCCTTTTGCATTGATTCAAATTTCAACTGGAGAACTTGTAACCAGCTATGACTTTTATATAAATTGTCACATCAATGAATAATAAAAATATCGTAGTAATAATAACAGTATTATTTTATATGCATACAAGCAAAACATCAATTCATTTAGAAATTACAGTATTAAATTCTGTATGGGTTTTCTTTGTGCCATTTACTGTTCACGGGCACCACAATAAACATTTTTGGTTTTGGTTTTGGATTTAGAGCATTTTAGAGCACTACAATAAAACCAGTTTATTGCATCAAGATCTTTCATTTATATCACAAGAAAGTGCGTGGTGAAAACTTATTAAAAAAAAAACTTACAACAGGGAGTAATTGTGTTTCGCTGTACTTAAACGGAAAGGAAACACCATCTGTGAAAAAAAAGATTGAAAATAACTTGAGACTTTAAAAGAAATAACGAATGAAAATATGTTTTAAACACAGTAACACATCTCCATAAAGCTTTGTAGTAATAAGGCTTAGTTTACATACCTCCCACTTTTAGAGGACATCTTAAAAATGGCACCCAATTATTGATGTCAGTGCAGGCTATCCCTTCGTCAACAGAGAAAACTGGGTCGGGTGTACCCCTCCTATAGACATCTATGCGGGCAAGACCCTCCTTAAAATCGATGGCTGTTGAGTAAAAACAAATTAATGATAGTTTCGTTTGACCATTCATATTCCTAGCAATATTTGACTTAGAATACGTCTTACGATAAGCAATATCCAGGTACATCTGGATTGGCTTTTCCGTATTGATGACTTTTGGTGTCCATGATATGTTCAGGTGAGCACCTTCTGGTCCTTTGAAAAACAAAAAATCGATAGATGTTAACTGCCTTCAATATATTGAAAATAAATCTAAGTTTAAAAAATCCTTGAATATTTGAACTATTGGTTGTAAGCACAAAAGTCGTTTATCTATATGCTTTATGTATAAAAAAAAATTTGAAATATAAGTATTATATTTATGTTTAAAAACGTTCATCCGATATTCAGAGAAAAAACATGCATCGTTGTAGAAAAAAGTAAAAGAAAGGTAATTTGGGCACACAGAGCTCATTTTTCAGGTAAATCAAATTACAACAGTTGTTACCACGTAAATATATATTTTTTTAAATAATCATAATATATTTGCTTTTAATCATTATTATTACTTTCCCACTTACTGCAGTTGTAATTGTTCAAGATGCTATATTCTAAACAAACTATTAAATATTATGATATTTGCATGACTATTAAAACAAACAAATTATACACTTGGGGAATATGTTTAGATTATATATCATAAAGGTTATGTTTATCAAATAAAACATTCTAACTTTTCTATATATGAAAATGCATATTTTAAACACCTAATCTAAAATGGCCTCTAATAAGTTTTGTTTCATGTGTGCAAGGCATAAAATATTTGAAAAGAGAACAAAAAAAATAAGATCAAAATGTTCTTACATTGAAGATATATAACAAAAGAAAAGTCAAATAGCTTGTTCACAGAATAAATATTCACCACAAACAAATGCTGTCCCTGTGTTGTTATCAGTTGTATTAAACCACTGTAAACCTGATGATTGGAACATATCATTGTTCAACTTTCTCATTTTATAAGCATTGGATATTTTCGTTAAATAAGAAGACAGCGAAGATTCATGGGATTCCCTTTCTTCAGCATTCTCTCTCACTGCTTCACTTTTTCTCTCGCCAATTCGTATGATCTCCTCAACACTGATTTTCTTGTCGAATAGAAGATAGTTTGTGTGTCCCTTTCCTGCTTTTTCCTTTTGTGAGAACGAGACACTGCTGAAAACAGCTATAGATGCCAAAAGATGCACAGCTAGAATTTTCATTGTCAAGGTCGTTGTCTATGAAAAGAAAAACGAATGAAGGAACTTAAATAACGCTGTTACTTCCTGGTCAAACATTATAAAATAGCAAGGTTAATAAATTTATATGTTACGCCAATATTTTGAAATGAAGTATGTTAAATTTTTTTACAGATATTGCTACCTTCTTTTTATTTCAATAAATTTATTTTTCAAAATAAATTAAGCACATGCTTTTTTCATCTTTTGAGTCGATGATCAGTAGCATATTACAAGTTGGTTGTAAATTTCAACAGGATACGAGTGCCCATGTTACTGAAGGTAAAACAGGCGATGTGACAATACTAACGGCACATAAATCAAATTTAAAATAGGAAGCAAAAGAAAACTAAATTTATTATAAACAAAAAAAGAAAAAATTATGAAGAGCATATTTTTAAATAAAAGTTTAAATTCAAACAAAAAAGTAATCCATTTCATGTCCACTCCTAATACTAGTACTGATTATAAATGTAATGTATTTTACTTTTTTCTAAATACTTATTTTTCCAATTACAATCCATTTTATGAGCTTTAAAGTTGTGTTAGTAAAGTTAGAGATAACTGCCACATAAGTTGAATAAAACAAAATTGACCATTTATATGCAAATTTATGAAAAAAAGTTAATTGTGCATCATATGCTGATAGAGAGTAAAAAGGAGAAAGAAAGAAATAAATTCAAATGACTTCAAACTAACCTTTTCTTCGTTTTGGTTTGTCTACAACGTAGTTTGCCAAAATACTTATAAAATTGGGAAAAAAGATGAGTAATATTATACAAGATATAACTTCCTAGTTTATTTCGATGATTGTTCGCACAATCTGAGGCATCAACGTTGCATTAAAGAGGTTTCCTCTTTAGTACTTTTATATTTTCAGTGAATTTTGTGTTAAATGAAGTGGCACTATTTGTTTTAGTGGTTCAGCTTCGTACAGCTTTAGACGCTTTTTCCATCAATGGAAATAATGATAAAAGCAAACTTAAGACTAGTGGGAATTGGTTTTCCTTTAAAACAGCACACTCCTCCTTGTGTTTCCAGTCTTTTTACGACAAATCGGATGATCTCCTTGATGCTTTTCGATCACAGCATGGTTTGAGCTTGTCTTCCATCTCCTTCATCTCGGGAAAATGCGATATTGATAATAAAGACAAATAGACTCTTTTTGCTACAGCAACAAAAAGGTCTTCCGTTCCTCATGTATTAATCTGTAAAAAAAATTGCATTTCTCGTGTAAAAAGGAAATGGATATAATATATACTGTGAAGGAATTTTCCAGTAATTATTTCTATGTAAAACAAAACAAACAAAAAATCATTTTTGACTGCTTCCTGTGACGACCGGAAGTTACACCAGATCAAACAGAACATGGTAAACATATCTTCATACATTGTTCTGTCTTTCCTCAAAGTTTGGTTGTTCAAGTTTTTGTCAGTTTTGAGATCTCGTTGAGAAAGGTTTTTTTTTTTAATCTCGGGACCGGAAACGGACAAACAGAAGTGATTTATGAAATTAAAAGTAAGTATTTTTAGTATATTTACCTACGGTACATAACTGTTTATCTGACTGAATACAATATTCAAAGAAATAATTTGAACTTATTAAAAACTTCATTTACTTGAAGACTTCCGGAAAGAACCGGAAATGACGGAAGACAAAATGAAACCCGTTAAACACATCTTCAATCAAAATCAAATGTCTATCATCCATATGAGTTTTGCGTCTTGGTCTCTTACAGTATCTGAGATCTCGCAGGTACAAAATTGTATAAAAGAACGCTACCTGAGATATTTGGGATGTGTCACCGGAAGTAGATTTTTTTTCGTTTTTTGAATAAAGTGAAGATGACATTGAATTTCTATTACTTCAATGCTAAAAAACAAAAACTTTTTAAAACATCAAATTTTGGAGTACTTCCTGTGACGACCGGAAGTTACGCCGGATCAAACAAACCGGAAGTGCATGACGGTCGACAAAATGAAACCAATTAAACATATCTTTAATCAATGTCTATCATCCATGTAAGTTTCATGTCTTGATCACTTAAAGTTTCTGAGATCTCGTGGGTTCAAAATTTGTTTAAAAAAAAGCTACCTGAGATAATTGAGATATCTCACCGGAAGTAGAATGTCTTTGTTTATCTAACATCGTATAGATGACATATGTAAGGTTTTATACTACTTTATTCATTCCCTATAAAATAAATAAAATACGTAAAAAAATAATTTTTGAAGTACTTCCGGTGACGACCGGAAGTTACGACAAACAAAACAAAATAGTTTAAACACCTGCAACAAAAGGTCTGTTATCCCACAAAGTTCGGATGTTCAAGTCTTTATCGTATCTGAGATCTCGAGGTGACAAGCTTTTTGTCGTGGGACAGGAAACGGACGACCGGAAATAAGATTTTGAAAAAATGAGAAAAAAAACTCGAGATATTATCATTCTCTATGATCTCTGAAAATTTCAAGAAAATCTATCTAGCCACCTCTGAAAAATTCTGCCGATAAAAGGAGGGGGGGGGGGAATAATAAGAAAGAAAGAAAAAAACAAGGTCTTCAGTTGGAAACGGAATACCTTAATAAATAGTATATACGTCTATACAATTATATACCTTTATTTATGAAGGCTTGAAAACAATAATAAACAATTATCTTAACTATTGTGACTTATGTTGACTTCCTGGTAAAAAACCACAACAACAACAAAACTGCAGCTTAACATGAATACAAAATGGATGTAGGATTCTTGAAGAGTTTCGTGTTTTGGGGAGCTCTGGAGCATATTTATGACATATCTCCATTGTAAAAATAACAGAAAAGTATGTGAGTTTTTTTTAGGGCAGTAAAGAAGCAACTTTTTCCAGACACCAATGTCTGAATGAGAGGGGGAAAATCAGGCATTTGTCAGCAAACTTTGATCGTTGTTTTAGTAACAATCTCTAATTTCATTAAATCAAACCGAGAAATAGTTTACATAATAAATTTATAAACTTGTAAATTTATTTACAATGCATTTATTTATATAGTTGTTCTATAATGTATGTGGATATTCACAAGTATGTAAAGAATACTAGTACATAGGTACATATACAAAACGTGTTAAATGTATTATGTAAATCACTGCCTGCAAGTTTGGCAGGTGATCATTATTTAAAACCAGTATCTATTGTAGAAGACAAATCTTGCTTACATTGTAAACAGATTTAATTAATTTGAATGCGATACCTTTTTTCATATGAATTAATAGGTTGAACAGAATCATAATTTTATAAGATTTTAGATTAAGAAAAAATTAAGTTTGTGTTTGTGTCGGACTTTGACAGATATAATTAAAAAATTTTCAAATTTTAATTCAACTAGGTATGTTTTCTACAGAATACATCAATATAAAATGTACAAGTTCATAAAATAAAATCTATAATTGTTCACAAAAAAAAAAGAACAACAAAATCACGTCTTCCAATGATGAAACAATACCCTCTGCTAAGTCGCTGCTTGAAAACCATAGAACAAGTCTGGTAGCTTTTAGTTTATGCAAGTTTACATTGAAGAACATATTTACGACAATATTCAGAGTTCGTTTTCATAAATATTACAACAAGAGTTAACTTTTTATAAAGAACATATTTACGACAATATTCAGAGTTTGTTTTCACAAATATTACAAAAAGAGTTAACTTTTTATTAAGTTAATCTAAAAGATTTACAACACATGCTTCAACTATACATATTGAAATGTGAAGTTCAAACACGAGAACAGCAGTGGTGGGTTTTCGGCATAGCTAAAGATCTTCATCACCAATATTAGTTTTCCTACCTGTAAAAAAATGTTCAATATTTACTTATCCCAACTAAGGTTTGAAATATGATAACGCATGAAGTATTTGTTCCCAGTTGCTGATGATACCAACAAAAAGAAGGGACTCAAAATGAATATCGTTGAATATCATTCAATTTTTAAAAACTGAAAGTGCACATAATACAGAAAAAAACATTAGCTAACAGGAATGAGCGTCAATGTCTAACAGGTCACTTAAGTTAATAAGATCATGAAAAAGCTTCTCTCAATAAAATAAGAATTTTACTAATCTACAATAAATAAAAATTCTTTATGAAGAAATGCTACAAACAATGACTTTAAATAGAATAGCTTCTTTGATTAATTTATCTCTCAAACCGTATCATTGATATGCTTGACCAATAAATTAAAGAAACCCCATGGATCAATAGAGGTATCTGGTGGTCTAAAAAGGAACTTACGAATGGTAGCTGTTGTGATTGGAAACTAGTAAAAGAATACTGGATTCTTTCTGTAAATGAAAAGGTGGTTCGTAAAAAGCAAATCATCGCCGTAAAAGTAAGGGCTAATAACCCAAATAATTAAAAATAAAAGATCTAAAAAAAACTAACATTTTCTTTACTCGCCTCCTTTTTCCAAAGGACATTTTCGTTGCATCTTTGGGATTTTAAGGATGTCACTGCAAGTTATACCCTCGTCTACAGAGAATACCGGGCTTGATATATCTTCCAAGTAAAATTCTGCGTAAAGGCGACCCTTATCGAAGTCAGTAGCTGTTAAGAATTAATATAAGAACTTATTGATAAGTTATTTATTTTGGCTTCGTAGATATAACATTGTATCAAAATATATCCCTTACGACTAATGATGTCTACATATCTCGTGACCAGTTTTCCAAATTCTATAATTTTGGGTCTCCACGTGACATTCAGGTGAGCTCCTTTTGGTCCTATGGAGAAAAAATTCATTATGAGCATCTTTTATTCAATTCATATTTCTAATTCACTTTTTATTAAGGGGTAGTGGAAACCTCCCTTTTGGGACGAAATTGTCTTTCAAAATAAACAACAAAAATAATGTCTTAATATGTTTTGTTGTAAACAACATAGTTCAGCTGGTTAAAGCATCAGCTTTTGATCTGTAAGCCATGGGTTGGAAACTGAATATAATTTTTGTTTTACATTCTGCACTTAAGTAAACTTTGAAATCTAAAAAGTGTACACTTTCAAAATTCTAAGATCTCAGAGTATTACATACCACCTTAATTTCAGTCTTATTGAGTGTCTTTAAAGTATTCTTCTTTTAAACAATGAATGAGTTGTATTACTTATTTTCACAAAAAGGTATCGAAATAAACTACAAACATCAAAATATTTAAACTAGTAAGATGTTGTTAACACCACAACTTGCATTCCCGCCTTAAATTAACGTTTGAATTTAACAATAATTATAATTTTAACAATAAGTTATTGAAATTCATATGTATTTTTAGTTTTTAAAAATATATATGAATTTCAATAATTTATTTGTTTTCTAAAATATACAAATATAAAAATAGTACGGTCCATATAACTATCTTCATACCACAAACGATGGCAGTTCCTGTGTTGTTATCGGTTTTATCATTCCTCAAGGTAACAGCTTTGGAAGCGTTCGCCAGCAGCTGAGACAGTAAATGTCCGTGGTTTTCCTTTTCCTGGGGAGCTTCCATTTCTCCATATGACTCATCTCTTCTTTCGCCAAATCGGATGATCTCCTTGATACTGATTTTCTTGTCGATAACAACATAGTCTGGGTGTTCTCTTACCTCCCCGTCCTCCTGGGAGAACGAAAGACTGATGAAGACAATGATGGAGGCCAAAAACTGTACAGCCAAACTTTTCATGATGAAGGTCTGTTTGAAAACAACCCAAAAGTCATAAGAAACAGTTTGACATTTTGATAATATTTAAAATTAGAATATTTTCCTATATCTTTGTCTAATGCTCTTCTTCTAAAGGAGATTAACATAGTCTAAAATGGCAACGACCATCCATTCCTCTTAAAAGGCTGTAATTTTGTTGCTTATCTGATGACCTTTGAGGCCAATGGGCCCCAACGGTCACCACTTTGTTCCAACCCTGCATAAGCTACATATATCATTTGATGTTATCAATGGAGCAAAAATAATTCTCTAAATTGATTCTGTAATTACATGAAAGGACTAGTTATCTTAAAAGGGATTTCAAAATAAGAGGGTGGGGGAATTTCGAAGATCTTGGGGCACTCGTCCAACCTATTCGTCAATGCGTCATGAAGAAACAGTTAGTAAAAATGGTTTAGAGAGAGTCTGGTCAATATGAGTAATTTGTTTTAGATTAAAGGGGGTGAAAGAGGAGCACCTAAGCTTACCATGCTATCAATAAATACATCAACTATTGAAGAACCAGAGCGTCAGAAACACTAACCTTGAGTTCCTGAAATGAATTATTTCGGAAAAGCAGTTACCAATTATTGCTTTGTGATCATTTTTTGCAAATTCTTCCGAGTATAATGAAAAAGATTTGAATATTTTATTATTTCTTTTCATGTCTGGACTTAAAAAGGTTTCGCTCTAGTATCAGAAACGATGACCATTTGGTCATAAAATTAACAGTTTTGGTATAGTTCTCCATATCTACAAAAACTATCTACTTGATGGCCATAATAAGAGTTTCGAAAAAGTAATGCATATATACCTTTACGGTAGTAAACTAAATCCATTAACTCTGAGTTCGAGAAATTTGCAGTTCCCTCTCCTTTTTTAAAACATTAAGCAGTATGTGCATACTTTTGCACGATATAGTTATAATTAATTTCCCATACAGTAATTTCATTATTATTTTTTTTTGGTGCTGTTCTTACCATTTAGAGCAATTGATGTACGTACATGTGATTTCGATTTGATGCAAACTCCACGGAAATCTAATACATGGTATGCAACTTCCTGGTTTCGATGATTCTATGCATCAATGCATTGTGACCCACATACAGGAATACCGAAATTTAACGTCTTATTTTTTTTAATTATAATTGGTCCATGCTATCATTTTTATACCTACTGAAATTACATCCTTATCACAACTGACATCTTGTGACATTTAAACATTTGCAACCTGTTAAGATAACCGATTTTATTCAGCGCCATTTATCATTGTTACTTCAGCAACTTCATTTTTGAAAATAAAAAACCATAAAATGGCTATAACACCAAGTTTCTTTAAGCATTGTGAATGACATTGTTAGCCAGGGGTATATTATACTTTTATCTTTAAGGAGGCTCGGTGGTCAACAATTTACCCATAAAATCTACCTTAAATACATGTATTTAGACAAATATTTTGAGCAATTATCTCTTATAAAGTAATGAAAAATTCTAAATATTGAAAATTAAACAATAGAATATTTTTCCTTTATCATTATACAGAGCTCTTCTTCTCAAGGAAATTAATATAGTCTAAACATGGCCCCGACCATCAAGCCAATAATTTCATTTGCATCTTCAATGAGAACAAAACTCATAAAACAGTCTGGGTTTTCAAAGTTTTAAGCACCATATTATGATTTGATTTCATAACATATAAACATTGATATACTAAGAATATAAATACATGAACATGTTTATAGATACAATGGAAGAAAAATAAACAGTATCACAGGAGAAGCATGCCATAATCTAATTACCTGAAATTAACTCATTTCCCTGATTTATATAAATACATGCTCAGATAAATTAACAATCAAGGAGAAAGAATTTACTTATACTGTCCTTCAATCAAATACTAGTAACATATAAAAAAACTATAGAGTATAACATATTTTATCATTCTCTTTGAACAAATTGACATATGATGTATTCTACCAGCCATGATTTTAATATGTATATATATATATATATATATATATATATATATATATATATATATATAGATGGCCTTGATAAGCCAATTTTTGATCACATAAAAAGCAAAGTGTTTAACCCATGTTTGCAAACAAACGGAAGTTAGAAGACAATTCAACAAATCAAAGGAATATGTTGTTAAGTCACTAACATTAGTGTACTATATGTAAACGCATAATTCTAAATCTTGTGTCATTTTCACACAAGTCATATTTTTACACAAAATCTGCAGTAACATATTCAAAATCTGAATGTTCGTAGCAATTGAGCTGTCTCCCAACGGGGTGAGAAACAAATTACCACTGAATTCTTATCAATTAAGAAATGATATACTGTATACATGGAGATATTCACCCATTTTATTTTCGCCCCTTTCGCCCTCGTTATCTGTGGGCAAATTTAAGACTGGACAAATTAAATGTCTCAAATATTCTCTCTTTAAACACAACTATGTCTGGGCGAATGGGGCAAAACCGTTTGCAAGTGAAGAAGGGTGAAAATTACACGGGGCGAAAATAACCCTGTATACAGTAATAATGGATTTACGATAAGCACGGCCCTAACGGGTCCAGGAAAATAGAACTACAGTACATGTAGGATTTTGTGCTACTGAAAAGTTTGACGACCATAATTTCTTAATACGACCTTTCAATAATAAATACTAAATTGTATACATTTTGACTCTGTTTCATACATGCATGCATATTATAAATCTTTCTTGGTTACACTTTTATACATGTATACAGGTAACAAGTTCATCATCCACTAACATTAAACACTTGATACACCTGAGTGGGTAAAAATACCCAAAATAATGCATGGTTCTAATAAC
Source organism: Magallana nippona (assembly GCA_033439105.1). Classification (NCBI taxonomy): domain Eukaryota; kingdom Metazoa; phylum Mollusca; class Bivalvia; order Ostreida; family Ostreidae; genus Magallana; species Magallana nippona. The sequence continues at coordinate 22,403,802 of CM065922.1, forward strand.
ATGAAAATCAATACTTAGTTAAAGAAGAATAACTTCATCTGATAACATGTGATGAGGAGTACTGGCAAAATAGGAATGTATCCCAAGAGTAATCCCCCTTGATGCGTAGATGTGCAGTCCGAAGCTGCAGTCCAAGATCGGATGTCTAATCTGGTTGCCTGTCCGTTGTGCACATCAAAACTTCTCTCAGTTACATTTATTCCATTGAATGCCTAAGGCGAAAAAAAAATCACTACCATTAAAATATACCTTTTTCTATTCGTTGGATCTCTTGAGAACATCCATTTTTAACTAACGATAATTAAATATGAAGTAGATACCAGCATGTTTATTTGTATTCTAATGACTGTTAAATGATTTCAATATTTTTTCAGATACTAATTATTAACATACGTAATATAAATTTAGTAAGGCAATATATTTCAAAAATATGCCTCAAACACATGATTAGAAGAGATATCTCAAAGACACAGTCTACAAATACATTTACAAATGTTCACAATTATTTTTTTTCAGAATCTAAATCTACAGGTATTAGTTTTATATCTTAATTTTGTTACCTGTAGGGTATATGTTCCAGGTAAAAGTATCCTCCAGTATTCTCCATACTTGGAGGAACGGAATGACACCAGTTCACGACCTTTGATTTTTAAAGTTGCTGATGGAACAACTTTTCCGTCTTGATCATAGATTATGCCTTTAACTCCTAAAACATGAGTAAAAGAACAATTGATTTTTGATGGATGTTACATCCACTACTCTGGTCACATTTAATATCTACTGACCTTAACCTTTAAGGCCATCATGCATGTAGTCTCAATCTTTTATACACAGAGATAAAATTAGGAACTATTAAAGTCTAAGTTTACAAAGAAGCAAAGAAAGACAGATATATAGACATAACAGAAACATTCTGCCCTTATATATTTTATCTATGGATCATGAAGTGAGTTATACACTCCACCATGATTACAGCAAACACATTTATTATGAATTCAGGCATATGGGTAAAGTCAGTTTTATTTCCCCTAGTCGTTAATTGTTTATTAACCCTGTATGAAATATCAAATCAAAGATATCAAATATGTACTCTGACAATTAATCAAAAATGTTTGTCACTGGCTCTTTGTTATAAGCATGTTATACTGTACTGTGTGCAATGACAGATAATCTTTTTAAGAGTGACATATTGAAACAAAAAGATTTATGAAAAGATTCATGTTTTTGAAAAGAAGTTGTTAGTAAATATTACAAACCAGAATGAACCCTCGTGAGGAAATCCACCAGAGCCTGTTTGTTGTCATTCCAGAACCCAGGGAGGGTTTGTGTGGGCGGGTATTTGCAGCAGCTGATCTCCAGGGTCAACTCCATGCACCCCGCCTGTACATAATTCCAATCCTGCATACCACCTGTTAAAGAAAAAAATTAGTAATTAAGATACACCAGGAATGTGCACTAAAAATCTTAAAATCTATAACATGTTATCAATGCTAGTTCTGAATTTTGCTTTCATCCACATTCAATAACTTACCTGTGACAGGATACCAAAGAGCCCCATTTGTAATTCCATCTGGGAATACATCTCCGCAATGATTGCCATAGAACATGTTGTTGTGTTTGTATGAGTAAGTTTTGGACAGTGATACAAAAACATCATCATCTGGGCTAGTCACATACTTGGTGATACCATTGGCTGCAAAAAGTAAATTCCAAAGTAAACAATATGACTTAGAACTGTACATATAGTTACTAAGTACATGTATATCAAACATACACACAAATGCACACACACACACACACATTTTTTTTTTTACTGAGGTTGAAATATATGATTAAATGCATAATAAGAAGAGAAAAGGGCACGCAACATTTCATGCATAACTAGTGGGTATTGTTTTTTAACAAAAAACACATGTCTCCCCTTTGTTATGTATTTGTAACAAAATGGAAAGAACCTGAAATGGACCTTCAGTTTTAAAAGATAGGAGGGAAATTTTAAAACAAAACATCTTGTTACATGTACCGGTAGATGGTATATTGAGCTGACCCGCCTCTTTCTTGCTCTTCATGGCCAGAGACTTGAGGATATGTGATATATGTCATATGTGATATATGTGTCATATGTGATGTAAAATAAAATTAAGTTTTATTTCTATTTAGTAGGTTATATATAATCTATCTATGATACAATGAATGAATGATGAAATGCTTGACCTTGAAATGAAAATTATAGGTCAAGGTCAAAACTTTTGGTGGCGTGCACTCCCTCTCAATACCATCTACCTATGTTCCAAGTTTTAAGTCTTAATGTCAAAGGGTATTAAAGTTATGACCCAGACAGAATTTTATTATTTTTTTCTTAATTTGACCTTGAGTAAAAGAAGGTCAAGGTCAAATATTATTCAATAGTACACCTAAGTGTATTATTTTTGTTCTTTGTTTAAAGTTTGAAGTCCTTCTGTCAAAGTATATTCAGAAGTTGAACAATGAAGTTTTTTCTCATATGACCTTGAAATAAAAATTCTAGGTCAAGGTCAAAAATTTTGGTAAGGTTCAACTAGGTTATATACCATCTATCTATGATACAAGTTAAAAGTATGTATGTTAAAAGAGTCTTGTGTTATGGTCCGGACAATATTTTTTATGAAAAGCTTGACCTTGAAGAACAAAATAGGTCAAGGTCAAAACTTTTGGTGGCGTGCACTCCTTCTCAATACCATCTACCTATGTTCCAAGGTTGAAGTCTTAATGTCAAAGGGTATTTAAGTTACAGCCTGGACAAATTTGGATGAAGAAGAATAAGAAGAAGAATAAGAAAGTCGACAAAAACAATATGTCTCCCCTTTGAAAGGGGAGACATAATACTGATGCCAAATTCATCAACTTGAACCCATGGACACCTCAAAAACAATTTCCTCTGTCCTGCAAAGTTCAAGATGCAAGTATCAAACTTGATTTATGATGGTAATTGATAAAACTATGATAGCAGACTATATATGACATAAGCAGGCATACAGATGGAATGCTATGATGTCAATAAATACCTTTATAAACCTGATAAGGTAATTATAAAAAAACTGTCAAGAAGCAAAACATTTTGAATATTTCATAAACCTGGGTTTATTAGGTTATTCCAAGGACACCTGTCCTGATATTTACTATGGCAAGTACTTGTGTATGTGGTTGTGTCAAAATTAAATGGTCCCAGAATGCATTCCTTTGCAATGCCAAGGTTAAGGTGTAAGGAAATCTTTCCTGCTGTGTATGTACCGGTAGATCATAAATATTTATTGCTTTAATATTAAGACAAAATGATTTTTAAAATCTGACCAACATCAAGTATGTATTGTCAATAGGTTTCTAGTAATGGGAGTACTGTAAACAGAGAAATATTCGCCTTCATTTTATTTTCGTCCCTTTCACCTTTTTTTATCGGTGGGTGAATTAAAGACTGAGCGAGTTCAAATGCCTAAAATTATCTCTCTTTTAATACAACTTTGTCTGGCGATTCAAAACGGGCCGAAACTGTTTTATTATTTTATAAGATTATAGATTACCAACCATTATCACACAGCACAAAATTACCCTGGTAATGTATTGTTTTTTAGGCATCGCAGCATCAGGTCAAATGATGTTGCATTGATTCATTTTACTGCCATATTGAATAGGGGAATAACTAAAAGTTTTTGGCAAAATATGAAAACTGGTTATATTCCATTTGAAAACCTTGCAACAAAAATAAAATTAAAATACGAGTCTGTTGCATTATATTATGAATTTATTGGCCTAAGGAACAAAGGATAAATTTTTGGGAGGACTATAGTTAAAGTTTTAAATAGTGAAATATGGTGTATTGTTCAATTGTCTATTTTTTCGTACCATTTGGATAATTGTCAAAAGGATAGTTGACCACCAGAGTTCCACCATGTAGGTTAGCGGAGAGTACAAACAGGATCTGTAGAGTCCAGTTCATCACAGCTGATGTCTCTGGCTGAGTGGGTGCAGTGTTTACAGCAAAATAGTCCGGGAAATTACGGTTCAAATCATACCCATTCTTGTTACCACTGAAAGAAAATAGGAGAATCAAAAATCAAGTTTGATGTAATTAGGCCAAAACAGCTAAAGAAAAAAGTTGTTGTGAAATGTTAAGTTATTATCAAGCATGAAAATGTTGGAATGTGCTACAGATTGTTTTAGACTCAAATATTAAATAAGCGTACAAATTACATTTTACAAAAGTTACCTCCCTTTTGAGTTAGTAAATGTCATTCAATTCAATCTAGCTTCAAGAATTGTTTGCATCTTGTATTTATTTGCCCAAGGATGGGGTTATACTCATACATTGAAAGAGAATTCTATTTCAGAAAATTCATTGCAAGACTCCCAAATTTAAATGTTTGGTAGCTTGATATTTCGGCTGACTTCTCCCCCCCCCCCCCCCCCCCCCCCCCCATAAAAAATGGACATAACCTTTCACAAACTTATACAAAGTGTGAACTTAACAAATGAATTACATATAAAGTACCAGTATGTTGTTCCATTACTTAAGGGAATAAATCTACTCCCTGTAGGCATACATATTTTCCTGTTTTCTTTTACAAGCAATTTTCAAAACAGCAGATACTCTCACCCTTAATAAAATTAAATTTAGATTATTTTTTTTCTGGAGGCTATGTCTTCAATGATTTATCAAAACATGAGGTTGAGATATAAGATATTCAATGATTTATTAACGTCCAATGTTATCTGATCAGTGCAATCTGTTAGCTTATTTCTTTTACAGCTAGGGAACAAAAATACAGAATTTTATTACACTTAACAGTTAATCTAACAGATATATACAGGGCCCTTTATTTCCTAAAGCAATAACTGTTATTCTAAATAACAGCAAAGAGAATTATTTTTGACTAAATTAAAAAACTTGACATTTTCATAACTTACTTATACATCTTTTTTTCTTACTACACAAAGAATGATATTGATCCCTAAACATATGTCACCGGCCCTTTTTTGTTTGTTGAATTATAGAAAAATCTCTCATGATTTTAATATTTTTCAAATAAGATTGAAAAAAGTGAAACATCTTTATTAGTGTGAATAGCTTAAATTGATCGCTTTATAATTTAATAATTGACGCATATCATCAATGATTTTGTAGACCCACTAACAGTGAATTTCGTTCTAGTTTGTGACTCTGTCCTTGCAATGAATAAAATGGGCTAGTCCAAGTACAATAGAGAATATGTATATAATGAAATAAAGTAGATTGGACAAGGCTTGTTTACATATCACGTGACATTGTTTATCGCCAAAATCTCACCCGTTAAGGAAACCATCAGAAATCACAAATAACATCCATTGAAAATACAACTTACAAAGAATGAATATTAATGGGATATATAGTCACATTGAACACGCTTACTGATATGAATGCAAATGACATGTGTAGTACAGACAACATTATGAAAGGTTAATTGAGTTCACACAAGGTAAACAACATTAGTTATAATTGGGAAAGCCAACTGGACTTTTGCATTTTTTAAAAAGTTACATATGAGCACATTGAGGTACATTACATGTATCTCCTTTTACATATATATAAGATTTTGAAAAAATACATTGACCAGCTGAAGGAGAAAAATGTACAGGTCTAATTGCACTCATGTACCCCTACCATAAACAATGATGCATATCTCCCATGTGATTGTTTTATCACATATATCAAAGATTATGTACATGCAAACTGAAACAAAAATTCCAAAATTTAATTTTTTGTCAATTTACTGGGGGCCGTATTTCCCATCTTCCTTTCAAATTTTCCAAAAAATTTCTATCATATTTAGCAAATGAAAGAGAAGTCACCACATCACTATTTTGCTAAGTTTCCCTCTGAGCTAGCAATATTGAGACTCACCGTCCTTTCACTCCAAGACAGTCACCTAAATCTGAATTGTTAAAGCCATCGGGGTTCATGGAGGGCAATATATGGACTACGGTATTATTCAGGAAATATGTGATTGTATCATTGTTGCCGTAAGATGTCAGATAGTGGTCGATTAGATGGAGGAGAACCTCTCGACTCACAACCTAAAAGTAGTATAATATATACAATACATATCATATCAACTTTTTTTCATTGAATTGTTGTCAGATTTATTTCTTACCCAAAAATGTACCATGATATGTAAAACCCATAACATGCATTCATAAATTGCAAAGAGAATTATTTTGTCAAATTGTGTCAAAATTGGAAAGAGGAAACAGGCTGCTAAATCAGTCTGTCCATTTTTTGCTTAAGATCACGTTCCTCTTGGAAAATAGAACGACTGAGATACTTATATATTAGTCACCTCATTCCCATGCATGTTGCCGACATATTTGACATGTGGGCGTAATGGCTGGTGGGTATCTGGATTTCGTCCAATCGCAAGCACCCATAGGTCTCTATCTGAAATAATAGAGGAGTCAAATTAGAATCATAATGCATGGGCTGATTAAAAATAAGAATAAATAAAACATCAAATTAAGAGACTTAGTAAATATATATAAATAATTAGACTTAAGAGATAATTCAAACTTTTAGAATCCATTTGTGACCATTTGCATATGTAGATTCGTAATTAAACGGGGGGAATTAATATCTGCATAAAATCGAGAGAAGCACATCTCACAGATTTTAAAATCTCGCTTTTATTTTTTGGACAGATGTAAACTAACTGAAACTATGATCAAAATTTGGAGTTTGCGATTTTATGTTCTCAAGATTTGATGCTGAACAGTTGAATCAAGGAATTAAGTACTCGCGTAAAATAAGGAATCTACAGTACTGTTTTCCTCTTTTTCTTATAAGGTAAATACATTTCAAGTCAGGTAAAATTTAAGTTCCATCTGGCAAAAATTTTGACAGAGCATCTTCAAAACTTGGAAAAGACACAAATGGGCCAAGATATTGATTTGCATGAAATGTGCTAATTATGCCTGTGCATGCATTTTATGTGAAACTCATACAGTAAATTCAAATTGTATGTTTTTCTGTACCTTTTGCAGATATACATATAGATAAAATAGATGTTTACTTCAATATATACCTGGCTACTGCCTTTCAGATTTTTTTCTATGTATGAATATTTATGGTATTTATACACAGCAGGGATATTTGTTTAAGTTTTCAAAGTACATAACAGAAAATTACAGCCATAGAACAGTGAAAGAATGCATTCCTGGACCACTTGATTTAGACACAACCATATACACAAGCACTTGCCATTGTAAATACCGGCTAGGACAGACGTCCTTGGTGGTACCAAGGTTTATATTTCAGAAAGTTTAGCTTCTTGAGAGTCCTTTATAATTACAAACTATAAAGTTTTATTATAGTCTACCGGTATATGGACATTAAAGCATGCCAAATATCTGCCTGTCTATCTCTGCTATTATAATTACCATGGTTACCACAAAAAAAATAAGGTACCTCACTACACCTAGAATTATACTTTTTAAGACACTATGTCACAAGATGGCGATTCAAATTTTTTGAAAAAATTGTTTGTATTAATTGATTTGGTTGTATGTTGTCATAGCTCAGTGGTTAAAATATTGGGCTTGTTTTTCATTCATTCATTCATTCATTTTTTTGCCTATTTGACTTATATATACATGTACTTCTTATTGATCATGCTATCTATCATATTCAAGTAATTTTTTGCTGATTTGAGAAACTATTTCAAGGTGTGGTGATCCATCTTAAAATACATTAAAATTTGATTGCAATCACTAGAAATGTTGAATTTAAAGAATTGAAGAATTCCCATATTACGGTACATATTTTTCTAAAAATTATTTCTGGTAAGTTGCTTATAGCTATTTTAACAGCAATATGAAATACATGTCCCATATAATCATATCACATCAGATTAATATTGCTCTCTTAGTATAAATAACCACAAAATTATACTACTAAGGCAGAAACAAGTCACTGTGTACTAATTAACAGGTTTAAAAAAATGAGGACATTTTCTACACTGGCATAGATACTTGTGCCCCCCCCCCCCCCCAAAGAAAAAAAAAAAAAAAAAAAAAAAAACCTGGGCATGCTCTTTTCGACTCTTGCTCTTGATTTATAAGGAAAAGAGCATCACATATTATCTTACTTGAATGAAAGGTCTGGGTAAGGGGACAGAGAAAATACTTCCACTCCTGAAGCACATGTGGGTTAAAGGAATTCAAAGCTGTGCTACATTTGTAGGTGTTCCATATTTAATACTTTATATTCTATATCAATTCTACATGCATAATTTCTTATCAATAGGTTCAGTAAAATCAAAATTTGTTTGTAAAAGATACAACATATGTAGAAGTAAATGACATGTAAGTACATGTACTCACTTTCAACTGTTTTCCCAATACTGTACAGTTTGGTCAAGTTGGGGTAGAGCTGAGACATGTTCAGAAGAAATTTCTCCAGACTTTCGTTGTCATGGTAATTGAAATCCAAACAAAGTACACAGCTCCAAATAAGTACGCCTAGGAATACTGCCCTCATCCTGCTCTAAAAAATGGAATAAAAAAAAAATACATTAGCGAACATAGGGCCATGATTAATTGAAGGGAAGCATCACAGGTACCTCCATGTCACCTGCTTTCAAGTGAAATGCCACAAGGATAGAGTAGTCATATACTATCCACTAATGGGAAAGTGGTTGACGAGCACTGGGTTAAAATCTGCAACTTGTTCAGTGAAGCAAGCAAGAAGACCCTAGGTTTCAAAAGACAGGTACACAAAGATTGGATTACAACAGATACCTGGAAAATCATTGACAAAAGGCAAGACCTTAAAGCCAAGTTGTGTATCACCCACTCAGAGAGAATAAAAGAGAAACTGAAAAAGCAATACTCACGTTGTAACAGAGATGTGAAGAAAGCAACAAAGAAAGACCGAAAAAGCTTTTTAGAGGATATAGCGAGAGAAGCTGAGAAAGCTGCTACTAAACAATGAATAGGCGATTTATATCAGATTGCTAAAAAATTGAGCGGAAAGAGGAGAAAAACAAACAAGCCTGTAAAGGACAAACAAGGCAACCTCATTGCATCTGAAAAAGAGCAAGATGAAAGATGGAGAGAGCATTTTGCAGAAGTCTTGAACCATCCAGAGCCAGATGAACAGGCACACATACTGGAAGCTGATACTGAATAATAACACTATACCTACAACATGATCCAAGGGAAATATCATCAAACTGCCTAAGTGAGGAGATCTAACTAACTGCAATAACTGGAGAAGCATCACCTAGTAAGATATTTAGCAGAATAATAATCGACAGAATTAAGACTGCAGTGGATGCCAAGTAAAGACAAGAACAAGCTGGTTTCAAGAGAGGAAAGAGTTGCTGTGACCAGGTCTTTACTCTAAGGAACATTATAGAACAATGCAGAGTAGCAGAGGAAGCTCATAATCAACTTTATTGACTTTGAAAAAGCCTCTGACAGTCTTCACAGAGAAAGCTTATGGAAGATCTTGAGACACTATGGAATACCATCAAAGATAGTTGAAATAATTAAAGCTTTTTATCTGGAATTTAACTGCTCTATAGGCAGTTCATCAAATGCATGCTTCAATGTAAAGTCTGGCATGAGACAGGGATGTGTGATGTCAGCTCTCTTCTTTATAATAGCAATCGATTGGGTAATGAAATCAACCCTTAGCGGCGACAACACAGGAATAAGATGGACTCTTTTCACCAGACCTAGACTATGAAGATGATTTGGCCCTACTGTCACATCTAGAAAAGCACATGCAAAGCAAAACATCAAAATTACAGAATAATGTAGAAAAAATTGGACTGAAAATAAATACTAAGAAAACTGAAGTTATGTCATTATATACCAAAACACCCAGCAAGAATACAGCTACATGGAAGTAACCTAGCCAACACAACATCATTTACATATCTTGGAAGCATAGTTACATCAGATGGGGGTGCCGAAAAAAAAGATATAAAGGCCAAACTAAGTAAAGCTAGGGGTGCTTTTGTGAACCTGAAAAACATCTGGAAAACACATGACATAAGTAGGAAGACAAAGTTGAGATTCTACAACAGCTGCATCCTGTCTGTCCTAATCTATGGAGCAGAATGCTGGAGAATGACAGAAGGAGACATAAACAGGCTCTCCGGTTTTCACAATGGATGCCTCAGAAAGATCATGAGGATTTTCTGGCCTAATAAAATATCGAATGTGGAACTGCAGAAAAAGGCAAACAGTGAAGACATGAGATCTATATTAATAAGACGAAGATGGCGATGGATAGGGCATGTGCTAAGGAAACCTACTGACAACATCACAAGAGTAGCACTGCAATGGACACCTGATGGGAAAAGGAAACCCGGTCGACCCAAGAACACCTGGAGAAAGACCGTGGAAAAAGAAATGAAAGAACACAAATTTACATGGGGAGAACTGGAGAAGGTGGCTCAAGACAGAGACAAGTGGAGGAGTCTAGTCCTTGCCCTATGTGCCCCTGGGCATAGCAAGGACTAGGTAGGTAGGTATACTATCGACTCTTGTCAACTAAATATGTCTTGCCTACATTTATTGTGATGAAATACATCTATTGCATTATGCTTTTCTTCTATGAAAACTATCACTTTTGAGAGAGAGAGAGAGAGAAAGAGAGAGAGAGAGAGAGAGAGATGTGAATTTCTTTGATGGAAATAAAATGCATCATTAACTTGCAAGTTTTTTTTTTCTTATGATTTGGTTACAATTTGATTCTGGGACAATTTCCTTCCATCCTGTGTTTCCTATCAGTTAATTATTATACATACTTTTGAAATGATGTTTACTAGTCAAACACTTTTTACTGCATGAATACAATTTTAGGCATAATTAATATTTCCCTAGTCTATATGTGTTGATTGTATGTATGATTTTGTAATTATCATGTATTTATATACATGTATAATAAATGACCATTTTTATTCCTTCAAGTTGCGTTAATGTTATGTGTTCATTGGTAATAAACATATAAAATAAAAAAAAAATTTCAGAGAAATTATTAAAACATAATTAAAACATAAAACATAGCCCAACAGTGAGTATCAATAGCACTAAATTATTTTAAAAAGAAAAAAAAAAAGAACAATAAAACTACTAACCCTAGTTGAAATATTAATTCAATCCAAATCGAATCAAAGCATTTTCAGAAATAAAAAAGTTTAAAATTAGTATATATTAAAATAAATCTTATTATAAATCAATAAAAATGTATGGCAATTAATTAAATAATTAAAATAAAAAAAAAAAAAAAAAAATCTTATAAGTTGCAAGTTATAGACTGAAAAAGGAAAAAAAATTCTATCAGTGAATCTGAATGTCTTACCTGTAGCTTGACTAATAAAGGAGTAAAGACGTCAAACAGCGAACATCAGCCATTGACCCAGAAGATGTGGTATTTGCAGAAAAGTCATATATGGAAGATTCTCCACTTCACATACCGGTACTTGGAAAATAAGACACCTACAAATATACAGGTAGCATCAGTCTCTGGGCAACAGATTTATTAACATGATAAAGAATGAACCTTGTAAACAAAGCAGGGAGAACCATCACTTTATATATAGGTAACTTTCTGTCCCATAAAGACTATACCGAATCTCTTGTTATTATTATGACAGTAGAGATTGAGGGTGGAGACAGAACTTGTTTGTACATTTCATAGAGGCAATAGCTTAATTATCTCACAATTAAATCAATCACTTTTATTTCTATCGTTCCTTCACCATGAACCATATAATACCTATGAGACATTTACAAGATGTTTAATAGGACACGTACACTTATAACTCATAGCCAAATTTATGATGCTCGTCTGAACAATTGTTTATCTACTATTAGATTCCATGTAAATAATCCATGCTAAAAAACTAGTATATAAACTGTATTGTGTTATGAACTCATCCATCTCTCCATCCCCCCCCCCCCCAAAAAAAAAAAAAAAAAATTACAACTCTGACAGTTTAACCATATCGGAGCACACTCAGATACATTTATGTATAAAAAAATCAATATACACAATCCTGACTTAAATAGGAAAAAATTAAATAAATCATTAAACTTCATAATACTCGTACAACATCTTGCAATATATATAACTACCTCTATCTTAAGTTTTTGAAGATATTTGAAAGAATATTTGTAAGACATTTTTTGCTTTGTGAAGTTTTAAGTTTACAAGACTTTCTTTTCTGTTCATTGTGTTTAAAAATACATATTGCACTGTTCACACACATTCTAACAGATCTGCTGGCATAACTTCAAAAAAGTAAAAATCATAAGAAATCTATATAATCAACAGAAGAAAGAGTTACGTGCAGATTGACAAATGATTGCAGATAATTTTATGTGGAAGTCTTTGACCAATTCAATGAATGAAAAATACATCAAAATATCTTTAAAATGATCTAGATGTTTTTCCATCCTCTCCATGCATGTAATGCAATATATACACCTTAATATAAACAACTTTTAGTTTGGGATGAATCTAAAGCAAGAGGCCCAGGGGCCACATTGCTCACATAAGCAACCTACTGAACAATAATAGTCATAATTATGATCAAATCTGCTTTATGGTATCAAATACAAAATTTCTGGAAAATTAAGTAGAGTGGATCTTGTTTAAAAACATTTTAAAATTTTTCTCCATATATAAACATCAACCCTCATTTGTTGTCTCAGATTTTGAGAGGAAAATTTCTAAAGATTTTCATCAAATTTTTCCTATGTAAATATTAACCACAAATTGTGGCCCCATCCTACCCCTGGGGATCATGATTTGAACAAACTTGAATCACAATACCTGAGGATGCTTCCACGCCAAATGGTTTTCTAGAGGATTTTTTTTTAAAATGCCAACAAATTTACAATAATTCTTATTAATCATTCACTTTGAAAGAGGGTGTGGCTCTTCATTTAATTATACTTATATACCCTTTAACCAAGGATGCTTTGTGCCAAGTTTGGTTGAAATTTGCTTAGTGATTCTGGAGAAGAAGTCAAAAATGTGAAAAGTTTACAAAAAGACTGCCAGACAGATGGGGTGGACAAACAAATGCAGGAGAAAAAGCTTAAAAAACAGCATTTGTGATAACCTGAAAAATATGCAACCCTACAAATGTTATAAACAATACACTGATGATTTATACAAGGTAAATCAAATTAAAATTCTCATAAAACAATTTTTATACACTTGTAAATTAAAAGTTTTGGCACATGTTCTGCATAAGTGAGAAGGTTCTTTTGGAGGAGAAATATAAAATTGAGTACTGACAGTTTCAGTTATTTCTCTTTGACTAATTTCTTAAAATCTTACCAATACATGAAAAAGTTAATAATTTTGAATGAATTGTCAAAGTTTCAAAATGCCCTTCAAAGTTGATATGCAGTGGTGACTTCCCCTTTGTATTTATAGTACTTGTCTTCAGGTCATGGAACAAGGAGATATAAACACTTGTTTTTAAAAAAAAATAGGGATGGGGATGAACATGGGGAAGGGATTATTCAAGAGACAAACATTCAACACATTATTAAACAGACTGTCCAATAGCTATTTCCATACTTCCGCAAATGTTTATCAACATCAGTAGAGAAGAATACATTAGTCCATTCCTAAAACTAAAACCCCTGATCCATGAAATCTAAGTTCCTGTTATTTAAAAAAAATTTTGTAACTATGCAATCAGTTTGTATGTGTACAGAATTTAGAATTTGAAATATTGCTTAATTGTTTCCCCAGCTATAAAAAATCAGAGGTTCCAAAAATAATACTGAAACGCGTGCATATAGCATAAAACATAGGCAATCATCTATCAAATGTACATGCAAGAAAGTCAACTAATTTATTAATAATGACTTTTGAATGTTTGTGGATCACAGTGGTGAAAAATTTTATTGACCATATTTTTCTTGACGTATTATGTTTTTTCCCCACAAACAACAGTTACAGTTCAGACTCAATACAACAGATGCTAGTACATGTATACCAGTATATGAATGGTACACTATGCAAAGAATTATTTTCCACCAATATAAACAAAGTACGGTATAAAATATTGTACAGAAAAAAAACAATGATAAATATTTACCAGTATAAAGTTCAGAATTTCAAGTACAGGTGGCTCCAATAATATTTTCGTGCTGATTTCGTCCAAGCAGAGAGGGAGATGGAGAGCTCACTAGCTCATTGGGTAGTTGCTCTTACTGAGCACTTGTTAACATTGCCAATGCCTGCTCATCGCAGATGCTTGCCAAACTAGCTCAATTTTTCATGAAGAAGACATTACAGTTCTCACACCGAAACAGCTGTCCCACACTCCATGGTGTCTGATCATCCTTCTTTCCTAAACTGTAAAGTTTAATTTGATTTCAAGCACACTACTTAAAACAGAGCTCATAATACACAACAGCATGATCACCAATTAACGTAATTATCCTGCACGGCCATATGTTTGGAAAGTAAATCTCTGCTTGTTTTTGTTTAATCATACTATTGTATAATGGGGGGGGGGGGGGGGAGATAGTTAATTTGTGAATTATATTTGCCAAACCATTATATATATCAATATAATTATCAGTGTTGTATTATCATACTATAAAATCATCTATTATTTGTGAAACAAATATTACAAATAATGGATAATGCAAATTAAACCACTGGTCCTTAGTATCGGTACTTTGGTCCTTAGTATTGGTACTTTGATCTATTATCTAAATTTCACTGTAACAAGATCTACATGAAATTGTAAATATCAAATTCAACCCCCTCCTCTTCAAATGCAACACATCACCATCTAATGTTTCTAATGAAACATTTGCTACACTTCAGCATCTAATGTTACTAATGAAATATTGCTAAACCTTTCTAATTTCTCAACAGATGTTCCCTTAAGCGTACATCGTATCTGCCATATTACAAGGAAAGCAAAATTTAAATTTATTCCATCTTTAATTTCAAAGTCTTCTCCTTTTAAACTACCTGGTACAGATCTGCCCACAGATAATGAATAATTGTTTGCAATATCCTTCATCCAGGTTTCGAAAAACACTAACATCTGGACATGTTCTCAGATTTCAGACATCTCCTCCTGTAGTATATGTATCGTCAGTATGAGTATGAGTAGAAACATTCCAGATTATAAATATGACAATTAAAACAGGAATTTTTTTAAAGATTAAGGAAATAATTATTCACTGTGATATAAACTTGATTGGACACACAATCAATACATAAGAACTTTAAAGGATTTCTCATCTACTTTTTTATATAAATGCAGATAAAGGGTACAAGGAAAAAAATGACATTAAAACTTGGTATTTATCAGTAAATGTCAAGCTACATGTAATTTGACAAGATATTAACTCAAAACATAAAACTTGGAACTTTTTGATGGCTGAATAATCAGCTAGAGACATGACTTTAATCTGCGATTGTTGGTTCAATTATAAGTCCTCCATATACCACAAGTAGACTTACATTTACAATGTACATGTAATATATGTCGATTATAATATGTTCGCTATTTTTTCCTAAACTTGTATCCACAACATATCTAATTAATGCATACTATATACAGATATATTTATAGCCACTAGATGACCCAGCTGACAAATAAACATGATACACTTAGTTATTTATTTGATTTACACACTAATTAAAGAAATCATAAATCAATATTTTTCAATATCAATGACAACATACCTTTCATCGCGGAGTGACAGCTATACAGTAGTCTCCATTAGAAAAATCAATAACTTGGATATTTTATAACACAAAAAGGACGGAAAGAAGGAAAAAGATATTTACCTCACAACAAGACAGTTTGAATTATACTTTCTGCCTGGGGGCAGGGACTTCTGACCATAGCTGTCGTAACTCTGTGTTCACAGTTAGAGAGGCTATGAGGATCAGTGTCTGGTTTTTAGTAGAATCAGATTTAATTTGCTACACCTGATGAGATACAAAAACATGCATAAAGGTATGCCTGCAGGGAACATGGAAATTATTGGTACTTTTGACGTCTGATTATAGTTTCTGGACAGCAGTACACAATATTTATCACACTAATTGACATTTAACTAGCATATTAATTAATTATACACACCGGTTTGCACTGGCCACAGTAAAAGGTTTCCACAGGTAGACTTCACCTGAACACAAGAGTATTTATAAACGTACTTACATAGGATTCTTTTTTTCTTAAAGACGCATTTAAAAAAACATACTGTACCCAAAATCATTAAAATTGGGAGATAACGGGCAAACAAATAATTTTGAAAGGTGGCCCAAGAAAAATATTGTCGTCAATTTCTCTGAATTACATGTACATGTATTTCACCTGTGTTTGTCAGTTTCTTGTTCCTTGAATCTTTAATTTAGATATCGCTGTTCTTCTATCCTTGTGTTCGTCAATTTGCATCAAGCTTAGATTCACTTTCAAACAACAGCTTCAAAGAAACAGTTTCAGATTTCTTTATCAAATTAAAATTTATACAAATATACATATTGGTAACAACAAATCAATTGCATTCCATTTTTTTTTCCCATCAACTCCAAAGATAAATAAGGGTGGGAGCAATTCAGATGTGTGGTGAATTTTCTGACCTTGACTTTATCTATGACCCTGACTTCACTTAACCTTATTTAAGGAATAAGGAATCATTCTTTGAGTATTATGAGGTGATAAATCAAATCAAATCCAATAAAGCCCGAAGGGCTTTATGATAGATTTGATCACGCCCCGAACGAAATTATCACCTCATAATATTCAAAGAATGATTCCTTATTACTTATATTTATATCATTTTCAGCAGTTGTAAGATTAAATATTGTAATATAAATTATGCTAACCCGCTTGCGCCCCCAACAATACGTCATTTGAATTTATTGGGCTGTATAGTACAAAATCGATTCGTAGTGTTATCACAGACAGAGACACTGGAAAATGTAAATATTTTGTGATAACCTCTGTTTTGTGTATGATGAAACTTTTTTATTGCCTCTTAAGTCCTTTAAAAAAAATATGCTAGAATAGCAGATTCAAACTAAATCTTTCAAAGAAAATATTTATTTCGATTAAACCTTTCTAATGAATACAATTTTAATTACTTAAAAAAACAATGCTAAAGTACATGTTGATATCAATTATGTCTGCATGCTCAAAGATTCAGATATAACCCCAGAAAAATGGACTATACAGATGAAAAAAGAGTCCCAAAATGAGGCCCTTGTGACCTACTTTTAGTTCATAACTTACAAAAGAAAATTGTTTTTCTTTTTCAACATTTGAAACAAACTTTATATATGTGTTAATTCATATTGAAGTTACCCAGGACTGGGCTTATGTAAAGGGAGAAAACTCTATTAGTCTTGAAGATTTTATATTGTCCCAAATAAACATTTTTTTTTGTTTTGATTGTATTTTACTTTTTTTTTGGGGGGGGGGGGGGGGGGGGTGATTTAATTATGCATCTAATTACTGTACCAAGGAAATTCTTGAAAGTGTTTACTTCTGCTAACAATTTAAGTGTTCTTTTACCCACACAATAAGTACAGAAAAGCTTAATATATGTAGTTAATATATACCGGTATTAGCTATGTGTAAAATTTGCAGCTAGGTGAAAAAAATAAATTAATGTATTCTGTCTAATTTTTATTTGAAAAAAAGTAAAATAACAGATTTTTTTTTTGTAAGTAATTGTTCAATAAACTGCAATGCTTAACAATTAACCTTGAGTCTTAATTAGCCCCCTTCTTGCTGTCTGTTAGAAGAGTGATATATATATATATATATGTACTCTATATTCCTTCAAGAAAAAGTCTTTGGGATTTAAAGAGAGGTCTAGAAAGTAAAATGAAGGAAAGAGCTGCATGCTTGATCAAATGAAAATCAGTCATAGGATTCACATCAAAAAATCTTGTAAATAAGGCACTTGATTTTGTGTTTGTGTGTGTTTGCGTCTTGTGACCATTACCTGGAGTTGTCATTCATGCCTCACGCTTCCACTAGTTGAATATCTTAACCTAAATCTAGAACATAAAGTTTTGTTGCACTTTTAACTACAGTATACTTTTCATCCATATGTCTAAATATAATATTATAATTCATAAATAAATATAAACATACTTGAAAAGGTTATCAGAATTTCTTTTCCAGTACACATAAGTATAATAAAGGTTAAGGATTTTCATTAAGCATTAAATATAATTATATTTACATTTACGCTGTTACTGAATAATTCTTTCAGCACATTTAATTTGAGGCTTTTATTAAAATGAACAGTGAAAGAAGCTATAAATGGTGAGATGAGAACAATGAAATTCTTTGCAGTAGAGTTCTGAGAATGGCATGCCAGTCACTTTAGATTATAATTAGATTATCAAATGCACAATCAATGGTCAAATACAGCTAAATTCACTCTTTACCAGGAATTTCAGAATGAAGAACTGCATATAATATCAGACATACATGATATTAAATTAGCCTATAAAATGAAATTGAAATGGACATTTTTTAATTGTTACTATCATCAAAAAATAATACTGGCAAAGCTTTTTTCAAATATCTAAGAGGAAGAAGAAAAATGTAAGATAACATCTCTTTCAGAATAATGGTCCCAAAAAAGGTGACAAAATCCTTCAATCATGCAATTCAATGGTTTCATCAAACTGCATTACAAGCTTAGGGTTTTCAATGAATTAGGATATCTGTACAATTACATTACCGGAAAGCAAAAGGTCATATTAACTTTGATAAGTAACATAAAATATTTAAATTATAAATCTCTAGATCTATTATTCTACAGTCAATAATAAATAAAGAACCATAGTATATAAAACTTATTTGATTTTCATTCTAAACTTTACACTAATTGCAAGTCATTGTCATGATACCATCGTTAATGATAAATATTATAAAATAAAGGACAAGAACCGTTTCTGATTGAATCTCTTATCTGAGATACTTTTTAAACAATATTTCATATTTTTAAAGCTGAAAATGGATATCAAAATCAGTGTTTAGTTGAATATGCTAAGTAGATGTTGATCCATGCAAATGACCTTATCAGGGTTCATTCAATATCTACATGAATTGCAAAACATGCAGACAAATCTTAATTGCCAACTTTTCTTACATAGTTCCTGATGAAACATGGGCTATGCACCAAATACCCTTCTTTGTCTAATATCCTCCTAGTCAAGACTTCCGATTTGGAAAAGTTAAGGGGGCGTGGTCCTGTTATTTTTAGAATTGCCACGTGCTCTGGTGATTAAACTTATTACATTTATTTTGCATATTATGCCGTTTCAATGTTATAATGCGCTCGGATTTGTGATTATTTTATATGAAAAAGTGGGAAGTTTAGTATGATGAATTATTTTTCATACAATTTAACTGAAAATCAGATAATTTCAGGAATGTTTTCTTAACCTTTGACCTCGAATATAGCATCCTGGGAAAAGGTTTTGCGTTGTCACGTGACTTCTTTGTGTGCTGAGAGCTCTCCGCGTGTGAGTCAGAGAGCCCACTACACCAGTTGAAAACTGTTTTTATGTCCAAGTTTTAACTCAAACTAGCACCTCAAACTCTCCAGGTGTACAGGAGAGATACTCATCTACGTGAATGTGCAGAGAAAGGAAATGATAGAATCGTAAAAGCGTACAAAGATCACGGAAACGTGCGGACACCTTACTGGACTCAATGAAAGATATGGCGGTTGTGAGCCACCGACACGCACGTCACATAATGGCATTTCAGGGTGGACCTGCCCCGGCCCCCTCTCAACAAGCCATTCTGACGGCTGCCGTGGCTGTTCCCTACTACCAAGTCGTACCACCCCAAGATATTCAGCCGGATAGACCCATAGGTTATGGGGCATTCGGTGTCGTTTGGTGAGTAGGAATTTTTTGCCCCCTATTGTTCCCCTGTACAAGTCTGTTCACGGAAAGCACGAAATCATTGTTTCCTGTGGAAAATCAATCATTAGTTCCTTGTTTTTATCATTTCTTAAAAATTGTCTAATAGGAAATTATAAAAAGAAAATTTATTATGGTTTTGGAACGGTAAAAATATTCTCATATCGTATATTTCTTTGTGTCATGTTGCGGAGATCAGCTGTTCATTGACAGGCACGACCTTAGGCTAAACAAAGACATCACAAAGCCCTGAGACATTTGTCAAAACATTATTACATTACAGGAACGTAAAAAAATGAATGATTTATTTGATGTGTTTGAATTCAGATGACACTTTGTTATCATTAAAATATTGAATTTAATTATCTGTTGAGAAGGAAAGGCAGTATTGTTTGTACTATGTATGTACTCTTGTTATTTACGTCATATTCTGGTAAATACTACCATCCCACTTGGATATAAGTATGAATAATGGTTGTATAATTTTGTTTGTTCAAACAAAAGACTATATTTCAAGACAAATATAATTTGAACCTAGTGTGTATATAACAACAATTTAAGATTATAAGTGGTTGAAAAAAAGCAAAACATTGTTATTCTCATAGACAAGATTTATTTTTGGTTTCTTAAAACAATACAAAAATAAAATTTATTTTCATTTCATTTTAGTTGACATTTTATACACTCCCACTTTTATATCATAATTTGACAATATATATACACTCCCATAGTATAATATGGCATGCGTATATTGTCAAGGTAAGGGATGACAGCAGTTGAGAAACTAAAAGGGGTTAAGTATTATGCTTAAAAAGCATATTCCCTGCTGAGTAGTGCGATTTTTTGTTGATTCACTCGGGGATTAGCTCTTCTCTAGCCAGCTGTACCACGTAGGGTAATAATGTCAGTATGTGAACTAGATTCTTCACACATACACACGTCCAAACATTCTGAGAGGAATGTTGTATTCCATCATATCTCCAGAGGAAGAGTGTTATGTCTAGACACACAGCAGATTATTCCCTCTGCCCTGAGAAAGCCAAAAATAATAACTGCTTTCTTTAGGCCTTGCAATATAATTTTTGGGGGGTGGGTTGGAGGGGGTCAGTATTTGGTCAACTGTCATTGATGGGTTTGCTTTAAACTGATGGGAATTTAAAGAGAAATTAGTAAAAGTGCGATATAGGTCAGATATTTTCACAAAAATGAAATATTATTTATATTGCCATTTATAAAATTATTGTTTATAGATTTTCTAAATTTTCAAAGTGAAAATGACAGACTTACAAGAATCTTTGACAGATGATATAATATGAAGTGTAAACTAAAATGATATATTTTTTTTGATATGATGCACAGCATGTGATTCATTGATACACTAAAAATTCAAAAAACTGATTCATAATCATGGATTTGTAATTCAATATATATTTAGAATGCTAAAAATTTTATCAGTTTAACTATGATGTCTATTTATAATACGAACACACATCACTCATCCATCCATTTTTGCTCTTAAACTCAAATAGGACATGTTATCCTTGACAGATCTGTTTCAAGGTCAGAAATGAAGTCGTTGGTTTCTGGAGTAGATATCATGTATTCTTGTTTTTGACCTTAACAAGGTCAATGATATTTGGTAGTTTGGAAATTAATTTAGATTTAACCAGAAACAAGTCAAACGAGGACAATGCTCCCCCAACCCCATGGCTACCCTGGCCTTTCTGATGAATAATTTTCTGTGCTTTTAAGTTTTTCGAATCTTCATAAAATGAGCTCAACTTCCTGAAAACCAAAATTAAGTTTAATAGATGCTTTTTCCAGGATATATCCTCTTTGACAATTAAATTAAGGAACAAAGGTCTGTGTTGAAAATTTTTATTTTAAGTGTAATTGACCTTGATCAGTTTTTGTGATTTCGTTGTGAACGGTAATTGTGATCCATGATGCTATATATATGCCAATGGGATATCATTAACAAATATTGATGTTGGCATTTTTAGGCACAAGCATGTACATAAATAGATTTAAAGCTGATATCCTTATATAGACATAGTATGTTATTTGTGTAAATCTTTTTTTAATATTATTTTATAAAGTACTGTATTGTTACTCAATTTCTGCCTTTGTTTTAATAGGTCAGTGACTGATCCTAGAGATGGGAAGAGGGTGGCCCTAAAAAAGATGCCCAACGTTTTCCAGAATCTTGTGTCCTGCAAGAGAGTGTACAGAGAGTTACGGATGTTGTGTCATTTCAAGAACGACAATGTGAGTACTGAAGCACTGAAGCGCGTTGTTCACTGGAGCATGTAAATAATATACTCTTAAAGAATAATCAGTTCGGCAAGATAATGATGTGATTTTTAAGCAGACATTAAAACACAACCTTTATTAGGTCATTGGCCACATCTGACCTAGTTCTGTCACTTGAAACTAGTATGGTATTTCTGAGTGATTGCTCTTTTTAAAATCTCAGATAACACTTTGCGGATAATGAACTCTTACATGCAATTAAAAACCATACTGTCTTTGTTTTGTAAAAGCGTGGAGGGAAAAATGACTTTTGACTCAGCAGGCAGAGTTCTTTTGATTTTTTTTTAAATGCAGATAATGCATTAACATCTACTGCTTTGGTAGAATAAATCATTGTGGATCATTATGTCAGTTAGCATTTCTTTGTTGTTATCAAAGTTTTGCGTGTTTAAAAAAACACACTTTTCCAGATGTTAGTTCATGGAAGGCTTCATATTCAGATTTGACAGGCAATGGAAATAGACAGCTGTAATACTATGATGTATATTAATATACATTTTTTCATAACACTATCATTGTTTTTAAACATGGATATACGTAATGAAATAGAAAAACAAGAAACTCAGACTTTGATTTAGTTACCCAGTATTCTATGGAATACAATATCCATCCATTGCTCATAATTGATCCACTTGATCCACGTAAAACAACTTGAATTGTAGATAAGGCTTTGTGACATCACATATTACAGTTTATGTGTTTCATGTAGTCAAATTAAGAGGGGGGGGGGGGGGGGGGGGGGGGAATGCTTTGCATGCAAAAATTCCAAATATTTAGTTATTCTTGTACTGCACAAGTTAAAACGTTGATATGATTTGAAAATAGCTTTTTTATCTTATCAAAATTTATATTTATAAGAATTCTGAAAGTTAAGTGGAGTAAGTGTTGTAGACCAAGATGTGAAAGCTATCATTAAGTTGGAAGGTTCAGACAGGGTGTAAGCTGATATGAGACGCGACCTTCTATTTGAAGTCACCTGAATTCAGGTGCAAAATTTAACACTGCAAAGGTTATGACGCACTTCAGACAAAGTTTTCCACTCTAATCTATGAACAATTTGTGACATATTTCTTGAGATCTATTCATGTATATATCCTGTAGTTTTTAATTGAAAATATAGGTCGTTAAAAGGAATACTTTTTGAACACTCTCTTGATCTTTGAGTTCTATTGGAAGGGAAATAAAACTTGGCTGTAAAATATTTGCAGATGGAGGATTTTGTGTAATTAATTTTATTGCGAGGAAATGGTTCTTGTAATTAGTGAATGGCTCAATAAGTGTGTACAGTTAATGACAAATTGGCAAGAGTGTTGCTATAAAACTGTCACCAGAGAAAGTCTGTATTTCAACCCCAATACACCTCAAGACAGGCTGACCAATTAACAGTTGTACAATGGCCATTCATAGCCACTTATAGGTCAGACAATAGATCTAAAACCTATACATATATATGTTTTAATCAGTGCTTTTGGTATAATACAAAGGCACATATTTCACTATATTTGCGTTAGGTCGAATTTGATTGGAATAAAAATGTCTTACTATTACATAGCTAAATTCTCCTTATGCCTTCATTTGTACTGAGTAATTGACACAAGGATGAGGAAGCTTGGAGAGAAAAGCCCAGAAAGAAACCTTGTTAGATCCTAAATCAGATGTTGATATTACTCTGTTTTATTTTTGTTCACAGGTACTATCATCACTGGACATTCTTCAACCACCTCATATTGACTTCTTCCAGGAAGTGTATCCTTTTTATTTCCCTATTATTCAATTATCTAATCTCTGACTTGAGTATGCCAGAAAAAGTTCCTGATGTTAAGAGCCCTGAGAAGGAAACTTACATAGAACATCCTTATTGGTTAGCTTTAATAAATAGAGCAGTTATCCAATCAGAGCTAAGTGACACAGTATGTTATATAATGGGGCATAGTTACTTTGTTGGTACTGTAGAGACAAAGAGACAAATGTGTTTCCTTAAATAGACTTTGTAAATATTAAATTCATCGGTAAAGCCATAAGATTCAGACTGAAAGTTTTTAAATGAATTTTGCCAAGCTTTGGCATTCTTATCATGTCAGGAAGACATTAATTTGAAATCCCTTCTTGTACGTTAATTGACAAAAAGTCAAGTAGGGCTTTTAATTGTGTACCGTTTGGTGACTGTTCTGAGGGCAGAGCTGTGTCAACCTGCCTTTACCATTGTGCAAGACTGAGCACAAATAAACCGGCTTTGTTCCTTTTGTCATCTGAAGTCGGACCTGGTTCCATTCTGGCTCCTACATTTGTTAGATTCTCCGGTTTAGGAAGTCTGGTTGCATAAGATCCGACAATTTGTGAAAGCAGAAGTTTTGTGGTTAATCATGAGACCAGTGAATGCATTTTTTTCTAACAGGCATATGGTTTCAATGTTATTTTAGGGTTTGAAAAAAAATATTATTTTGCATTATTATTAAGGGGAAGTTTTGGAGAAATTGATGTCAGGTGCATGAGGCGCAAGGATTCATTTCCTAAGACTTTGTCTCAACATGCTCAGTGAACTTAGTACTGTAGAAATAATATTTGGAGAGGTAATTTGAAGGTTATTTGTCTCTTGTTTCCATGTTACAGTAGTATATGATGTTCATTAGTATACACCAGGCACCTACATTACCAAGCTATCAAGGCCAAATTGCCAGTCAATGGTTTATTTTTTTTATCTACATATAAAAGAATACATTGGACCGATACATATGTTCGTCCCGATTCCTGATATGCAAGGACAATGAATTATCTTAAATAGACTGCTCCCTGTTTGTGTGATCTGTTCAGGTGTACTTGATGCCTTGGAAGGTCGGGTGGTATTTCAGTGTGAACATTTTTAAGAGGTTTATCATCCACCTACTGACCAGATAAAAGAAAGACTCTGACCTCATGTTGACCTGTTTGAACAGGCTTTGTGGTCAGTCCAGGCAGTCAGGTAGAAGGGCATTGTTCAATAGCAAATATAAAGCAAGGAATGGTAGCTAGGAGAGGTCTTTAAAGATTATGTTCAAGTGTAACAAGTCATATTCAGTTCTGGTGAAAATGCTTGATTGTTTTATAAATTATGATATGGAAATGTTGTGATATTATTGCAATTTATGAACGTGAAAACATAACTGTTTAGCCGCAAGAGGCAGAATTAATCATTTTCATTGTGATTTTTTCTCTCTTGTTTTCATTGAAATTAGAGTCAGTTTCTCTAGTAAAATCAGGCATGGCTTGTTTTTGTAGTACCTGTGAATGTATTAATTTGTTATATTCACTTGTTGTTCTGGGAGTTGAGTTTCTCTGTCAGTTGCTCCAAAACAGATAGATTTCATCAATAACTGAGGAGACAGAAAGATAACAGGATTTTTTTTCTCCTTTCTAAAATGTAGGAAGCCATTGAGAGAAGAGAGCTTGTAGAAAGTTTGCACTGAGGGCTTAATCCTGATATTGATTGAGTGATGGTAAAAGCATTGTATAGGGGGTTCAGGAACCTGGATTACTGGTGTTTGATTTCTCGACAGGTTCAAAGATTTCTTTAATGACAGTATATTGCCATGGCGACTGTATTTCTCGTTCTCTGTCTATTTTCAAGTAGAAATCTATTTTTCCAATTTTTTCATTCTTGAATAAAAATTTTATTATTGTTGCTCTCTTTGCTTTGGAGACAGAATGAAAGAATGTTGTTATAATAGTTAACCATGGGGGTGGTTATTCATTGTTAATCAGAAATACAATAAACCGGTATCTTCAATTGAAAGCAATTTGAAAGGGGAATATATTAAAGCTGAAAATGAATAAAGGAAGGGATTATCTGTTTCCAATCATTACTTTGCGGACATTTTATTCTGGGTTTTTTTTTCACAGTATGAAATATTCTCCAAGATTTATTGAAAGTCTCCTTAACCATTTCTTAGCTATGTCATCACTCCATTGATGCAAAGTGATTTGCACAAAATCATTGTTTCCCCTCAGCCACTCACATCAGACCATGTCAAAGTCTTTCTGTACCAAATACTCAGAGGTAAGTACTCTGTTCACTAAAGATTGAAGAAGACAATCACCTTAGCTTTGAAAGTACACTTGCTCTTTTCAATATATTGACTGTTACTTTTTCAAAATATTTACTGTTATTTAACACCAATTAACTGAAATTTGATGTTTGTTGATGTTATTGGCACCAGTTGATATTTTTGATAAATGTTTATTCCTCTAATAGTTAACTTATTAATAAGTGTAAGTAATTATCTGATTATCACTAGATGTAAATGTCATGGAATTTGTAAGATATTGTAAATTTTCATTTTTGCAGGTTTGAAATACCTCCATTCTGCACGTGTATTACATCGAGATATCAAACCAGGGAATTTACTAGTCAACAGCAACTGTGTATTAAAGGTCGGTAGCAATTATATCGGAGATTAAAGGATCAGCAAGCTTCATGCAACACCAATTTTACTTCATTAAGTCATTAGAGAGAGATAAAAAAGGGAATCCTGCAGACATACAACAAAAACATTGCTGTTCCTTTTTGCCTGAAAGTGCAAGACATCAAAACCCCACCAAACACCATTTTCTGCTGACATTTGTCTAAGAGGTTAATGTCCCTGCAAACTTTTAAATCAACAGACGTCTTTATTTGTGCGATTCCTCACCTGTGTGAAAAGGGGAAAAAAGATTATCATCAGTATATGCACATTCTTTCATTGAAATATGATAATAGACTTTAAATAAAGCAGACTTTTTTCAATATCTAACTTTTAAGTTCTTCAGACTGTATATGTTTAAAAAATATGCATTTGATCCATTGAAATTTGTGGCAGTTCAATTTTTTGTGGGGTTATGGTTTACATTTCTATAAACACTTTATAATTTATAGTATAAATTTAGGCTGAAAACACTTTCCTTTGATCTTTTAGAAAGTTGATTGATAGAAAAGATACGAAAAAATTCAAAAAATCTTTCATTCATATTTCTGACATTGCTATATTTGTTACAGATCTGTGATTTTGGGTTAGCAAGGATTGAGGAGCCAGATGAATCCATCCATATGACACAAGAGGTTGTGACACAGTACTACCGTGCTCCAGAGATCCTTATGGGGGCCAAACACTATAACTCAGGGGTCGACATCTGGTCGGTCGGCTGTATTTTTGCTGAGCTGCTGGGTCGCCGAATTCTGTTCCAGGCTCAAAGTCCCATTCAGCAGGTCTGTATTCTTGTTCAGGTGTTGTGTATGGAGAATTCATGCTTGCTTTCTTTGTATGTTTGTTCTTTGTCACGCCCATTCACTTCTGTCATCGTTGAGAAATTTAAAACCAGGAGAGTATCAGTGACCAAAGGCAAAGCATACTTTAGGTTTAATAAAGCTAAAAAAAAAAAAATGAGAAGGGTTTTTAGAGACCAGACTATTTGTGCCCAAATTTCACACTTTCATTGAATTTTTTGTGTTGATTATTAAGTTTTTTCAATTGTGTAGTATATGAGTAGTTTTCTTCACTGTTAAAAAAACACCTGGAAATAGATCTAGTGCAAAAAGAAACAGAATACCCCAGATGTTCGTCAAAAAACCTTAAATCAAATAATGATAAAGCTGACACATATAATATAGAATAGGTGAGATGTTAATCCTATGGCTAATTACAGTGGACCTAGTGATCTGTTACACTATATATAGAATAGCACCATTGCTGCAATCTGTATGTATCTTCTATTGATTGGCTATTTTGGCTGTCTGCTGTTTATCCCATTTCACCTTGAGTCCTATTCGACATTGCAAACCTTGGGTACCATTGTCATATCTTTAATCTAATTGAATGGTACAGTACAATATTCATGGCTTGTCATCTTAAAGCATTGTTTATGGCAGTAAACTCCTAGGACTACAAGCTGTTGTATGAATGTTGAACCGTGTGATCTATCAGCTAAACATGGTGTTGTCTGGGGCTTTGGTAAATATAATATGCATCCTTTATCACATACCAATATTTTTGCTAGATAATGTTACTATGCACTGTATCAGCAGCTGGTGATTGTGTGTTTTTAGCAAGTGCTAGTGTGCTGGTGGATATGTGTCTGGCACTTTAGACTTGTGTGTTGGAACACAAGTGAATCTATTAATTTCTTAATGGGTGTATAAAATGTGAATCGAGAGGCGGAAACAAAATTTGGGTCACAAGCATCCTAAAAAGATGCATTAGATATACATGTATATTTACACTGTATATCAAAAAAATTAGGACATGTTTCTTTTGTTTAATTAAGCTTTTATTCTAGTTGGAAGCAGTTGCAAAATTAGTTTTATTTGAAGTTGTGACCAGTATATCAGATGAAATGAGTTGCTTATTAATCATTCATGAGAGTTTGTAAATTTGTTATGAGAAAGGAATATTTGTGAAACTCATCTGTATATTAATCTATTCTACACCTTATTAGCTAGATTTACACAGAGGTAGATGATTGCTCCACCAGGAATAGATCAAACGTTGATTTTTAGGTATCCAGTGCCCTGTGGTAGCTTTCAGTAACAGATGTGCTCTCTCTCTCTCTCTCTCTCTCTCTCTCTCTCTCTCTCTCTCTCTCTCTCTCTCTCTCTCTCTGAACTTTATGAGACATCCTTTGGGATGGTGAGATATCCTGTTAGATCATAAGAGAGAGAGAAAGAGAGAGCTGGTACTCTTTACCATTCCTAGCCTTACTCATCAGGGTTATAAGTCATCATATGCCATCATAGGCTGTAACTGAGTTATTACTTAACAATCAAAGCCAGCTCCATCATCATCAAGATGGCTATGGAAATCTTTAGACACTAGACATTCCAGAAATAGACAGTGAACTTGGGTGTTGTAATGATTTTAGTCGTGTGTTGTGCTCTAGCTACTCTAGCTGCCACACTGGCAGTAAATGGTCTGACTCGACAGATCTGAGGAATGTCTTCAGGGACATTAATCTTGATCTTCAGTCTGATAAGGTGTGATCCAGGTCACAGTTTTTAAAGTATTGTAAACAAGCGTTGATCAAACGGACAAATTTGCCCATCTTTCAACAAAAACAATTACTTTTTGCATTATTCATCAAAATTCCTAATAGAGAGAAATAGGCCGCAGTTTCTGATCAATATAGGGTACATTCATGGTTTGTTTCCACAGGTATTAAGAAGAAATTTACATCTTTAATCTTTTAGGTACATTTTTGTTGTGAAAATGGGTACTGTGATTACTGCATATTTTTCCATCCATCTGCAGTATGAATAATGTGCTCTTATAGTAGTGGGTTTTCTATAATTTGGGTCCAGAATTGGAAGACATAAACGGTGTGAATGGCCCCGTGTGATGCTCTTATACCCTGGGGGTGACACTCGGCCGACTTGTGGACAAATGTTTCACCTGGCCTGCACACAATGCACAGGTGATTGTCTGTGTCAACCCCTTGCTACTGGACAATGGTACTGAACCATTGCACTTGTTTAGCTATTCCAGTCCAAAAATAGCTCGTTGCATTTGTATGAACTCTTATTTATCATTTGCCCTCGTGGAAATGCACTTGTCTTCAAGTAAATGACCAAGCATGCAGCTATATCCTATTACTCTAGGCATTTTATTGGTAAGTTACTGTACAGTTATACATAACAGGTCTTAATTAATAAGACTAACAATGGGCCTTTGTTTGTTGACTGTGTGATATCATTTAGTTGAACCAGTCACCCTCGCTGTGTGGGTTTGTTGTTTGTGGTGTGGCTGAGCTCTCTGCCACACTGAACTTTAAGAGGAATGACCTCTTTATGGAGTGTCATACTTTAACTGTACACATGGTGTTTTGATTTGGTTTTCTCTAATAGCCTTTGTTCGGTAGCAGCAAATTTAAGGCTGACTGGAGCCCTATCTAAACTACATCTGTTGGATTAAAGGCTTAATGGCTTTATCCTGACTCAAAGTACATAATGACTTCTTAGAACTTTAGCATTACTTCACACGGTTGTCTGTTGTTTTTATTATCACAATGCAAAAGAGTAGATTTAAAAAGATATGTAAAGGTATGTGAAAGTACAAGACATCACAAAACACCTGTGTTCTTTGAATTACAGTTGGACCTTATCACAGATCTTTTGGGAACTCCTAGCCTGGAGGATATGAGAACAGCTTGTGAAGGGGCCAAGACTCACATTTTGCGGACTGCACACAAACCACCATCGCTTGCTGCTCTGTACACCCTATCCAGCCAGGCTTCCCATGAGGCCGTGCATCTCCTGTGTCGCATGCTTGTTTTTGATCCAGTAAGTAGAAAAAAATAAACAGTCAAAACAAGATATGTGTCAGGTCAGGGGGGAATAGAAAGGGATAAGGAGACTATGGACAGGTCGAAGGGTAAATGACTGGGTAAATGTCATGCATGAATGAGTTGTTCGGACAGCCTTTCTCTCAATTTATACAGTAACTGTCTTTAGGATATTGACTTGGATGTTCCATTACTGGCTGAGGAGTAGCCAAGGGCACACTCATCAGCAATAAAGCTCCAATCAATACACAGCTGTCTTGTTTTATTCCCTGGAAAAAGTAACAATTAATGATGTGTTGATGAAGACTCATGGCTCCTTTATATAAAGGACATTTTTCAGCTAAATTTGCAAATGATCTCTGGTTTGTTTTTCAAAAGAAAGTAGCTTCATTGATGGTTGTTTATTCCACTGTTTGGAATATTGATTGATTTCAATTACCAAACAACCTTGGCTGATACATAACATCCGCAAGTACACTGTCTCCTCTTTGTAGGACAAAAGAATAAAAGCAGCGGATGCCCTCGCTCACCCCTATTTAGACGAGGGCAGGTTGCGTTACCACTCCTGTATGTGCCATTGCTGCCATAACACATCAGCAGGACGACAGTATACCTCAGATTTTGAACCGGTGTGCCATCAGCCTTTTAGCTATGGCTTTGAAGATGGACTGACTTCAGTGCATCACTGCAGAGGTACCTTCAATGTAACAGCAAACTTAAAACAAGGCAACTGTAGAAATTTACAATTTATCTCACATTAGATAATTTTGCCACTTTAGTATTTTTTCTGTAATCAATAATATAATGGATTCTTCTTATTTATTCCAGAAAAACTACACAAATTCATTTTAGAACAGCAACAGAAAAACAAAGTTCCTCTATGTCTCAATCCAAATTCCATGTCATTCAAGAACTTTGCAAGGTAGGTGGTGAGTGATTTAGTAGCAATACATATATGTTAGCATTGTAGAAGAAAGCGCTGGAAATCTGGGTCAGTTTGTCTCATTATAAAACTCAGAAACGAACATGTGTAAACATTGAAAAATTGCAGTTGCACTTGTTTTTAAAAAGAGTTCTAATGAACAAGCCTAGTAATTATACACAACAGCAACAACAAAATGAGACTGACAATCCCAGGTGAACAGTTGTTTCCAATCAGAAAATATATATTGGTGGCGGTTTATCTTCTTTTGGGAATGACTAAACAATTGTCTTAAGGTTCGAAAGTCAAAATCTATGATTGATGCTAGAAGATTAGAAGGGGCAACACTGCAACTGTGAACTGATATGCAGGGGGTTTTCTGGCAATGTCCTGGTCATTTGATTTGCAGTTGCGTTGATGATCCGTCTTTTGTTTTATTTCAATTTTTGCCCAGGCTTTTTTGTTGGTTTGGGAGGACAAAAAAAAAAAAAAACACCTAAAAATGAACAACCACTTTAATGACTTTAAATATATTGATGAACTTTGTATTATATTTTAGGGTACCATTTACCGGGGAGGGTTCTTTGAAGAGGGGCAGATAGATGTGCTCAATGTGAGAAAAATTTGAAATTGCTTATTGCGCAGAAACCTTAGCATCTCATTTGCCTGGCTTTTTTTTTTTTTTTTTTTTTTACCTTGTGTTAATTTCTTTGAACAGTTTTTTTTTTGCTTGTTTGTGATTCATCGTTGCAGTGACTCCCCATCACTTCATATGCAGTCATTAAAATCCCATGGCTTTAGTAATAACTCGAAGATTCTTTTAATTACTATTTTCCCATCTTTTTAATCACACAAAGTTATCCAATTTCATTCTCCTAATATTCCCCATCTGGTTGTTGGAGAAGAAGATTTCATGTTCAGTAGAGATTTATGTAATACCAATCAGTGGAACAAAACACTTAATAAATGTTCATTAACAAAGATAAAGAAAGACCTAAAATTCCATCCAAGTATTATAGACTAACTGGGTTGAAACTTGAATCTCATTATTTTTAGTATTTGTATTACATAAAATCACTTATATACTAACATTGCTTTTTTTATACCTCGAATTGATAATTAGATTTAAATGTGTTTAAATTGATAAGAGAGAGGCATGCATATTATGTTGATAGCTTGTGGCATATGGAAAACAGATTGGCATATTTGTTATAATTAACATGTGTTTGATTTTTATTTTTCAGTTCACAAGTTGCCCAGCCGTCAGAACTCCCTCCATCTCCTCATGTCTGGGAGTGAAACTGCCACATCAACTCAAACCTGTGATAAAATATTTGGACCAATTCTGTACAGAGAAACAGATGCAATATAATGCTATTACATTGAGGATCTCTTTGGGTTATAAGCATAATGAATTCCAAAGTTGCGATTGAGTTTAAAAAATGCATGTTAAATCAAAGGTGCTCCCAGTGTGAAAAATTTCATTGTATAAATCGGTAACTGCCTGTCACTGTTATAAACAGTTGTCATTTCACTATTAGTTTTTTTATTTGGTCAAAGCTCATCCATTTATTGTGAGAAAGAGTGTGATAAAAGGGAGACAACCCCTCTTTTCTTTTGGAACATTCTATTTCAGATGATCTGATACATTGTTTTTTTTCACGTACCCATGAATTCCATTTGTCTTTTTCCAACTCGAAGTTGCTCAGCAGAAGTCAGAGATGGCATTTTATATCTTGCTATTTTTCAATGAAATAAGATATTAATTTACAACTTTGAATTATTTGCCATTTTACAAACACACACCCAAGGTACAATGCAACTCCCTAAAAGTTTAAGTATTATTGGTATGCAGTTAGCAACTCAACATGCATTACAAAGTCGAAATGTGATCTCATTTTATTTATCTTCTTTTATGTAGAATATATTGGAATTTTTTTCCACCTTTTGTACAGCATATGCACAGTTGCATTAAACAACTGAAACAGAACTATATTTGATATAGTGTGAATAAATATTTTAAGTTCATAGAAAAGTGTGTATGAACTATAATATTTTATATGTACTGGTAATTTAATTATTAATAATTGTGAGCAAGTGTTCAAAACATCATTGCAACATGCTCAGGGAAAACTTGAAACAGCCTTTGATATCTAGAAGGTGTACATGTATTATATTAATTAATAAGTTGGGTAATTAAACAACAAGGCCACATATGTGATCTGTCTGACAATGCTTGTGTGTTTTATTTGTAATTTTTCTGTATTGTTTTACTAATATCTTTGTCAATTTGTACCATTAGCATTTATTATATGAGTCATGAATTGCTTTATCCACACCAAGAGGGTTTTGTTTTAATTAGTTGTTTTGAATTAGGCATTAAACTGGAATGCAAACAACAAAAATGTGTAAGCATAAGCCAAATGTCTGAAAGGGTTGCTTTCCATGTTTATGAATGTATATCCTGTTAAGTACATACATTTCCAAATGCCTCAGCCTTAACTGTAATCAGGTATTGTGTCAAGGGAAAGTGACAGTAGCAGAGATACATTTCATTGTCCAGAATATCATAATTTCATGAACTCCCCCACCTCTCATTTTGTGTGTCTGTCTAATTCTGTGCATTCCAAGCTTATCCTCTCTTGTATGTGTACAGTTTCATTATTCAGCAAGGATTGTGTGTTTGCTGTGTAGGCATCTTGCTAGACATGTATAGTTCTACCACTGTGAATCAGTTACCGAAAAAATATAAAACAATCCTGAATAAAGTGTCGAACATTGTTTCATATTTTTACATGTATTTCAAATTATTAATGATTTTTTTTTTATAAAGAAAAAGAAATTCTCTATGATTATTATTTTGTTGGATGCCTAGATGAAATGTAAATATATATACTTTCATATTTACATTGTCTGGATATGGGTAATGGTGTTGTAGATTTTTCTTTTCATTGCTATAGGTAATCATTGTGATTTGAATGATGAAGATTTGTACATTAACATCTGGCTAAATGTAGTAATGATGTTCATTATAGATATCACATCATCTGAAAGGTTGCATACAAAGAAAACTCTGTAAATCATCAACATGTTCATGCCAACTTGATGTTAATATCGTTTGAAAAAAGTCTTTCATGTGTATTTGGTGTTGAAATTCTGGAAGTATTTGACATCTGCCAAAAAAAAATATATGTAAACATGGGCATTCCAAGCCATGGTGTGAACTTGTGTGTGACATGTGAATAAACTGAGAAAGAAAATTATAGTTCAAATACTGTATCAATATCAGTAGCTTTTCTTTCGGGATCTACCATGAAGTTTGTCAAACCAAAGGAATCTATTTAGTGGTGCTTATAAAAACATGTTGTTCACAAATAATATTGTCCAATGTGTGTCATTTGAATGAAAATGTTTGTCAACATTTTTTCCTGTGAGTGTAAAGTGTATTTTTGATTTTTTCTCTCATCTTTTTTTTATTGAATAAATAGACAATATTTGTATAGTATGTATCTATGTATGTTAAACTCTCATAAATATTTTAGAACATGCTAGACATTGAGTTTCTATAGAATGTTATTTCGTGAGTTTTAATTATCAAGAAATTTGACAACAAATGAATTTGAGTATTCACAAATGAAGACTTTTTAAATAGTTGTATATTTTACAGTCTATAATTATTGCAGTATGTAATAATATAATCCAAGGTCAAAAATCGGAACTGACCTCTAAAAAGATCAAGTGTATGAATGGAAATTTTTTGAACATTTTTACAGAACTATCAGGTATAAAAAGAAAGACATCTGCACTGTTAACATACTGCTTGTGTACATGTATCGTTGATATTCAGGTGGTCACGTGACCGGTCATATGATATCTATTCCTGTTTGAGGTTGCTGTAGATGCTGCCCCTGGCAAGAGAGAAATGACGCCAGGTTATTTATTGTTTGTAGAAATTCTAGATGTGTGTATGACCATGGAGATGCAATATTGTATGTCTTTTACATGTATTTAAGATTGAATAAAACCAAATGAAACAAATAAAGATGCCTTTGTGTTTTCTATTTCAGTTTGGCAATTCTTGTTTTCCAGTAAATACTTGAAGATGATTTGGTGACAAAATGAATGTATTTCTTGTCTGTTGTTCATCTAAACAATATTTTTGTACAGCGAAGGCTAACTATGATTTAAAGATGATTTACTTCAATGAACTCCTTCACTATAAAGTCTCAATTGATCTCTTATTCCAAGCATGCAGTCTGGGGTATCGGGAGAAACAGCAGAAACATATCCAGTGAACCCGCAGTGTTACTGCATTCAGTGTGCGACATTGTGACGTTATTAACATGATGAGAAGTTTAATATACTGACCGAACATAAAAAATGGACAGATTGTTCACCAATAGCAAACATGTATGATTAAGCTTTAACCATAACGCTTTTAATACTGAGCTTAGGCGTGTAGGATTACTCGGGTAGCGTGCGTAGCGTTCTTCAGACCGTCGGTGCGCACGTGAACGGGCGTGAAAGCTTACACTGTGAAATCAGACCATCTGTGTAAAGGACACTGGATGAGTCCTGACGTGTGAACGGCGCGAGTCTCCATGCTGCGTCACGTTGAATGTCGCGTTTGAGTGCTGCTATACGTACGTCACTGGCAGGCTTGTTATCCACATGCAGTATGCTCTTTGCCAGATTGATCTTTCGTTTTATGCAGGGATTGTTCTTACACCTAAGATACTGTATAGATGTTGAAATTCTAAACGTTTAGTCTTTCCACAAATGTTTATTTTAATATAAAATTTGGTGTTATGACTACTTTAAAGAAGTCATAACACCAGCTTTTATTTTAAAATAAACATTTGTGGGAAGACAGTTAAATTGCTTACATGACTACTAAAGTAGTCATAACACCAAACTTTTATTTTTAAATTAACATTTGTGGGAAGACAGTTTGATAAAACAATGGCCTATGTATACATAGGCTGGTCAATTTACCTGATATTGCGTTTAGATTTTGGACTTATTAATTGTAATTCATGCAGAAAATTCGTCTTAATTTCAGTAATGGTGATTACGCGGAATACTTGAGTAATGCGGAACTGATGCGATATCTACAGAACTTGTGTAAAATAGGTTGAAACAGCTAACGCTTTTTATACGCGATTCATAAAGCGTTAACTGTCCAACCAATTTATATTTGTATAAATTATGTAGATATTGAACAGATTCCTCCAAAGTCACTGGACTCAGAGGTGCTTTCTATCCTTTAAAGATCTTCCTTTATCGTACTTCTCTAAGAAGGACTATTTATGCAATTGAAAAAGCTTTATTTCAATGAACTTCATCACTGGAAAGTTGCGATTGATCTCTTATCCCAAGCAATCTTTTTTATGTGATACCAGAAGAAACAGCAGTGAAAACGTATATGAATATACTCTTATTTGACATTGTGTAGTCATGCATCGTCCAATTTACAAATAAACATAAGAAGGCAAAAATCGCAATAATGGCGGAATTTATATGATAAAGAAGCTATCACTATGACGCTTTCAATGCTGAGCTGACGTCTGCTTGGATGTGTTGGATTACCCGGGTAGCACTGTGTGTGGCGTTCTATAGGGCGAGTACGCGCGTATAAACGGGCGTCAAAGCTTACACTGTGAAACCAGACCCATTTTTGTAAAGGAAACTGGATCAGTCCTAATTAACGTGTGAGAACTGCACGAGTATCCATGCTACCTCACGTTGAATGTCACGTTGTAGTCCCAGTAGAGAACGTCAATGGTATGCTTACCGTGTACATTACCGTACTATAGCCAGATTGATATTACGTTCATGCATGGGTTATTCCAGCGGTCAAAGATACAATAAATGTCTGTATCGAGAAGATCCAGAAGGTATTTTTATATACCGCGTTGAAAACGCATCGGAACATCTTGCTATACTAATTACAATCCACTGAATGGCAATATTGGCGTGCGTAAAGAGTAGGGCATCTTAAATCTGGAATGAATGCGTTCTGATGAAAAATGTT